>CAXKVW010000153.1:0-329434 GCA_964058825.1 Carex arenaria
TTACAACGACAATTAAGGTTGTTAAGCACACGAACAATGCCAATTGAGGTTGTTAAGCACACGGACAATGTCAATTAAGGTTGTTAAGCACACAAACAACGGCAACTGAGGTTGTTAAGCACAAGAACAAGTGTAAATAATGTTGCTAAGCGCAAGAACAATGACAAAAGAGATTAAGAAGCATATGAACAATGACAATTGAGGTTGTTAAGCACACGAATAAGAGCAAATGAGGTTCCTAAGCACAAGAACCAATGCAAATGAGGTTCATTAGCACAAGATGGAGGGTAAAAGAGGTTGTTGAGCACACGAACAACGCTAATAATTGAGGTTGTTAAGCTCAAAAAAAGGGAAAATGATGTTGTAAAACAAAAGAACAAGTGTAAATGATGTTGCCAAGGACAAGAACAAGAGAAAAAGAGATTAAGAAGCATATGAACAACGACAATTGAGGTTGTTAAGCTCACGAACAAGGGCAAATGAGATTCCTAAGCACACGAACAAGGGCAGAAGAGGTTGTTAAGCACACGAACAACACCAATTGAGGTTGTTACGCACACGAACAAGGGCAAATGAGGGTTCCTAAGCACAAGAACCAATGCAAATGAGGTTCATAAACATAAGATCAAGGGCAAAAGAGGTTGTTAAGCACACGAACAACGCCAATTTAGGTTGTTCAGCACACAAACAAGAGCAAATGAAGTTCCTAAGCACAAGAACAAATGCAAATGAGGTTCCTAAGCACAAGAACCAATGCAAATGAGGTCATAAACATAAGATCAAGGGCAAAAGAGGTTGTTAAGCACACGAACAACGCCAATTTAGGTTGTTCAGCACACAAACAAGAGCAAATGAAGTTCCTAAGCACAAGAACAAATGCAAATGAGGTTCTTAAGCACAAGATCAAGGGCAAAAGAGGTTGGTAAGCACACGAACAACGCCAATTGAGGTTGTTAAGAACACAAAATAGGGCAAATGAGGTTCCTAAGCACAATAACAAATGCAAATTATGTTCATAAGCACAATATCATGGGGAAATGAGGTTGTTAAGCACAAGAACAAGTGTAAATGATGTTGCTAAGCACAATAACAAAGGCAAAAGAGGTAAAGAAGCATATGAATAGTGACAATGGAGGTTGTTAAGCACACGAACTAGGGCAAATGAGGTTCTTAAGCACAAGAACAAATGCAAATGAGGTTCATAAGCACAAGATGAAGGGCAAAAGAGGGTTAAGAAGCATATGAACAACGATAATTGAGGTTTTTAAGCACACGAACAAGGGCAAATGAAGTTCCTAAGCACCAGATCAAGTGTAAATAATGTTGCTAAGCACAAGATCAAGGGAAAAAGAGGTTGTCAAGCGCAACGAACAACGCCAATTGTGGTTGTGAAGCGCACAAACAAGTGTAAATGAGGTCGTTAAGCACAAGAACAAGTGTAAATGATGTTGCTAAGCACAAGAACATAGGCAAAAGATGTTAAGAAGCATATGAACAGCAAGAATGGAGGTTGTTAAGCACACGAACTAGGGGAAATAAGGTTCCTAAGTACAAGAACAAATGCAAATGAGCTTCATAAGCATAAGATGAAGGGCAAAAGAGATTAAGAAGCATATGAACAACAACAATTGAGGTTGTTAAGCACACGAAGAAGGGCAAATGAGGTTCCTAAGCACAAGAACCAATGCAAATGAGGTTCATAAGCACAAGATCATGGGCAAAAGAGGTTGTTAAGCACACGAACAACGCCAATTGAGATTGTTAAGCACACAAACATGGGCAAATGAAGTTCCTAAGCACAAGAACAAATGCAAATGAGGTTCCCAAGCACAAGAACAAATGCAAATGAGGTTCATAAGCACAAGATCAAGGGCAAATTATGTTGCAAAGTGCAAGAACAACGACAAATGAGGTTGTTAAGCACAAGAACAAGTGTAAATGATGTTGTTAAGGACTAGAACAAGGGCAAAAGAGGTTAAGAAGCATATGAACAACGACAATTGAGATTGTTAAGCACACGAACAAGAGCAAATGAGGTTTATAAACACAAGAACTAATGCAAAAGAGGTTCATAAGCACAAGATTAAGGGCAAAAGAGATTGTTAAGCACACCAACAACGCCAATTGAAGTTGTCAAGCACACAAACATGTGCAAATGAGGTTATTAAGCACAAGAACAAGGGTAAATGATGTTGCTAAGCACAAGAACAAAGGCAAAAGAGGTTAAGAAGCATATGAACAACAACAATGGAGGTTGTTAATCACACGAACTAGGGCAAATAAGGTTCCCAAGCACAAGAACAAATGCAAATGAGGTTCATAAGCAGAAGAGGAAGGGCAAAAAAGGTTAAGATGCATATGAACAACGACAATTGAGGTTGTTAAGCACACGAACTAGGGCACAATATTCTTCTTAACCTCTTTTGGCTTTGTTCTTGTGCTTAGCAACATCATTTACACAAGTCATTGTGCTTGACAACCTCATTTGCCCTTGTTGGTGTGCTGAACAACCGCAATTGGCGTTGTTCGTGTGCTTAACAACCTTTTTTTTCCTTGATCTTGTGCTTATAAACCTCATTTGCATTGGTTATTGTGCTTAGAAACCTTATTTGGCCTTGTTCATGCGCTTAACATCCTCAATTGTCGTTGTTCATATGCTTCTTAAACTCTTTTGCCCTTGTTCATGTGCTCAGCAACATCATTTACACTTGTTCTTGTACTTAACAACCTCATTTGTCATCGTTCTTGCACTTTGCAACATAATTTGCCCTTGATCTTGTTCTTATGAACCTCATTTGCATTTGTTCTTGTGCTTAGGAACTTCATTTGCCCTGGTTTGTGTGCTTAACAACCTAAATTGGCGTTGTTCATGTGCTTAACAACCTCTTTTGCCCATGATATTGTGCTTATGAAACTCATTTGCATTGGTTCTTGTGCTTAGGAACCTCATTCGCCCTTGTTCGTGTGCTTAACAAATTCAATTGTCGTTGTTCATATGCTTCTTAACCTCTTTTGCCCTTCATCTTGTGCTTATGAACCTCATTTGCATTTGTTCTTATACTTAGGAACTTCATTTGCCCTAGTTCGTGTGCTTAACAACCTCCATTGTTGTTGTTCATATGCTTCTGAACATCTTTTGCCTTTGTTCTTGTGCTTAGCAACATCATTTACACTTGTTCTTGTGCTTAACAACTTCATTTGCACTTGTTTATGTCCTTAACAACCTTAATTGGCGTTGTTCGTGTGCTTAACAACCTCTTTTGCCCTTGATCTTGTGCTTATGAACCTCATTTGCATTAGTTCTTGTGTTTAGGAACCTCATTTGCTCTTGTTCTTGTGCTTAACAACCTCAATTGTCGTTTTTCATATGCTTCTTAATCTGTTTTGCCATTGTTCTCTTTCTTAGCAACATTATTTACATTTGTTCTTGTACTTAGCAACATCATTTACACTTGTTCTTGTGCTTAAAAACCTCCTTTGTCGTTGTTCTTGCGCTTTGCAACATAATTTGCCCTTGATCTTGTGCTGATGAACCTCATTTGCATTCGTTCTTGTGCTTAGGAACCTCATATGCCCTAGTTCGTGTGCTTAACAATCTCAATTGTCGTTGTTCATATGCTTCTTAACCTCTTTTGCCCATTTCTTGTGCTTAGCAACATCATTTACACTTTTTTTGGTGCTTAACAACCTCAATTGGCGTTGTTCGTGTGCTTAATAATCTCATTTGCACATGTTTGTGTGCTTGACAACTTCAATTGGCGTTGTTTTAGATAATCAACTATTCAGGGTAGGACAATATCAATTTTCAGGATAGTGCAAAGATCCAAAACTCCGTCTTTATAAATTCGTTTTGAATTTCCAGGATAGAGTAGTACCCTGTGCTACAGTAGATCCGCCCCTACTTATTGTATTTGTCCATGCAAAATAATCCCATCAATGGACATAGAGAGAGAAGAGAAACAAGCAGTGTGTTCTTTTAATTCTTAAGGGTATTTTTGCCTATTTTTTAAAACCAAATATTAATTATGATGATTCCCTATATTATTTGGAGAGAGGAGGGTGTCCGATGCCTATCATACCAAACTTGGTACGATGGGTGGTTTTTACCGTCCGATTCACTTCAAGATCTGTGCTCATCACTTTAATATTCGTGCCATTTGCTTTAATATATGTGCGCACAGATCTTGAAGTGGATCGGACAGTAGAAACCACCCATCGAACCAAGTTTGGTCCTATGGGCATCGGACACCCTCCTCTCCCTATTATTTGATCTGGATAAATATTCTTATTACTGTTAGGGAGAAATAAGAAATATGTTGAAGAGTTTGACGATATATAATATAGAGTCCGGCTAGTATGACATCAGTGTCATTTCAGCCTATATAACACCAATTCCAAAATTTACCAAATCGACTTCCAACGATGAATCCAAACCGATCTACTTCATTAGTTGTGCGTTACATGTAAATTTATAATTTTTCGAATTTATTTAGTATCAAGTCAAGCGGTCAAATGTGTGAGTTTTTAAGTTAATTTTAATGCATTTATTTTTCAATATTTTTGACCGCTTGATTTGATACTAAAAAAATTCTAAAATATAAAACAATTGCATTTAATGCATCACTCATAAAGTAAATAGGTTTGAACGGTTTGAATTAGTCGTTTGAACTATATCTAATCAATTTTGGAGTTGGTGTCATTTGACACTGATGTCATACTAGCCAGACTCTATAATATATTGAACTCTAGAAGAAGAAATTAATAAGAAAGCCAAAACAAGTTGCAAGGCAAATGAGAAATTAATCCTACTTTTTACACACACACGAAATAAATACATACGATCGTATTCGAATTCAACTCCATAAATTGCTCAAATTATTATGTTTAGAGCTCACAAATCTCTACATCAAATTATGATCAGTAAAAAGGTTTTTGAGTCAAGAAAGATCTTTTTTCTTTTCTTTTTTCATAAATTTGAGTTCAAAGTTGAATTTTAGACTTGTGAGTTAAACTCAGGCTAGGGGTGCAAACGGGTTGGATATTACCCGTCTGAATCCGGATCTGTATCCGAATTTTTGCGGATTTGGATATTCAGATACGGATAGTTGCGGATTCGGATACGGATACGGATACGGATACGGATAGTTTTTATGCGGATTTGGATACGGATACAGATTGAGTTTCAGAATCGGATACGGATTCGGACAATTATCCGTATCTGTATATTTTAGTATTTCGGATATCCATATATCTAACCCAGTAAGCCCGCACAAAATTTAAGAATGCAACTTTTGGGCCTGCCTTTGAACAGAGAATCTGGCCCAAAAACAAAATTTACTTCTAGTTGAGCCTGCTGTGTGGTGCGCACAACTGAGCCTGCTGTGTGGTGCATTATATCAAAGTTGTTGACCGAATCAGCACTGTAATTCTTCATGAAATTTTTTAGTAAGAAAAGTAAAGATTTATTTTACCAACTTTCATATTTAATGTTGGTAAAAGATCTCTATTCATAATCTGAATTCACGGCTTCTTGCTCAAAAGATGAAAATAAATCTGCTATAGTGAACAATATCATAAAATATCTTACAATCTTGAATCTAGCCATTAATTTTTTTCGAAAACGCATCTCGAAACAACTAGTTTTTCCATACACGCATCTCAAAATAGTTTAACGATTGAATCAGAATCATTGTTCAGTGCAGAAATTTGTTATCTTCCATACCTCTACTAAAATATATATATATATATATATTTGAGAACAATTGCAAAAAGCAGTAGCAAACATTGCTTCTTATTATTAGGATAAATTATTTTAAAGTTTGGATGATTTGAAATCTAGACTAACCTTAGTTTCTTTGAACAACCCAAGCTTAGCTTTGACATTTCAAATTTCTTATTTCAAAATTTTGATTTTACAAATATGACTATATATTTTTCAAATTTAGATACTTATATGTCAGGTTTAATGCATAAATAAGATAAGTTAATTAGATATATATTTTGTAATGATGTAAAAAGTTAATTACATATATATTTTGAAGAAGAGGGATCAAGTTACAACAATTTAGAGTTACAATAAAGTTACAACAACGGATTTTTTTTATTTTCAAAGTCCAAATCGTCGATCAAAACCGTTCCACATGATTATCTAAATAAAATGTGCTTCCAGATTAAATTTTACATTTTTGTGAATTTTTTTACTATTTATTAAGATGGGTACAAAATTTAATGGTCTGAATTTGACTAGTTTTTGTAAAATACTTTAATAAATAGTAAAAAAATTTAAAAAAATGTAAAATTTGATCTGAAAACACATTTTATTTAGATAATCATGTTAAACGGTTTGGATCGACGATTTGAACTTTGAATATGAAAAATACTGTTGTTGTAACTTTGTTGTAACTCAAAATTGTTATAACTTGATCCCTCCTCTATTTTGAACTAGATATCCAAATTATATCCGTATCCATATTCGTATCCAAAATATCTGATCTATATCTGTATCTGTTTAATATCCGGTCCGTATCCATATCCGATTAGTATCTGATCCGTATCCGTATCTGAAAAAATAATACGGATATGGGTTGAGCATTATCTGATCTGTATCAGATCTGTTTGCACCCCTAACTCAGGCTCAAGGGACAGTACTAGTGAAGTTGAGTCTGATAATGTACCAGACTACTAGTGGCCAATGTGATAGATGCTCTGTCATTCGCTGCACAGGTTTTTGTTGACTTGGGGCTTCGCATGCAAGGGCGGACCCACCTTGTGCCGGGGGTGGCAACTGCCCACTCTAGATTTTAAATTCAGTGAAAATACGAGTCCGGTACCACTTTGCTCTTCTCTGGAAATTGTTTTGCTCCTCTCTGGAACTGGAAAGAATGCCAGGTCAGTTCAAAGCACTGTTAGTGAAATTTTTTGTTGCTTTTATAGAAATTTTATAGAAATTTACAGGTCCGTACCAACTTTGTTGGTTTTTAATATGTAAAATGATATTACTTTATAATTTGTATTATATTAGAGTATACTAATTTTTTTTATCTAGTATTCGATTAGTTAATGAATTTGAATCCGATAAGTTATTTGAATCCAACAGCTGCTCCTTCCTAGCAAAATTTTTGCATCCGCCCTCCCTACATGATACATTTAGTTAAAGTTTGTGCCTACCTTTCATTTCTCATATTAATCTTGGAGGAATTTATGTATTAATTAAGACACTGACTCTTATCTCATTTTCTGGCCCAAGGCCCAAATTTTTTGTTATTGCACCAGATGCTTCCTCGTAAACTATAATAGAGAAGGAAATTTGTCACGGCGTGACGAGTCACGTCATGCGACGTCATGTTACGTGTGTCGATTACGTGACGTGACTCGCGTATCGCATGACGTGATTATTTGCATGACGTGACTGCATTCTATGAAAATTATACGTCACGTCACGTGGTCACGTATAGTCACGTGTGATCACAATTACGAAGATTATGGATACAATATGTACAATCAGGGTTAGGATTATTAATTTAGCTTAATGAATATTTATAATTTGAATTTTTAACAATATTATTTACTCATTTCAATTTTTTTAGAATTTTTCATATTTTTTTATGAATTTTTAACAATATAAATTAAAATATAAAAAAATTGACGTGACTAATTCACGTTATGTCACGTCACGCGTGATCACGGCGTGACTACGCGTGACGTGACAATTCGCGTGGCGTGATCGTCTGCTACTATTTTAGTAACGTCACATCACGTCACGTGAAAAAAATAATTAATCATGTCACGTGACCAAATCACAGCATGATTGTCACGTCACGTCACGGCGTGTCACGTTTTTCCTTCTCTATACTATATAGCCAGCACCAAATTTTTCCTGCTAAAGCGCAAAGTTTGTATAATTCCATTTATTTAACCTCCAAATGGTGTCAGTTTTGGTAGAAAATGGAGGGTTGTGGTGTATGTAACAGCAATACAATTTTGAGAAATCTTTACTATTCAGTTATCATGATATTAAATGATTTTCCGTGCATACTTTCTTACGTACGTTCTTCATATTCTGCACTAAGTTTAGTTTGATTTGACGCTTTAATAACTGTTATTTTGAATATATGAATGTGGTTTTATTTTTATGAGTCTTAAGGATTGGGGTAGTAAGCCTTAGTTAGTTTGTTTGTTATTTAAATTACGCAAAGATAATTAACGTTATGTTAGATTTAATATATTTATTATTTTGTTAAATCCTTTTCCCTAGTTAATTTTTTTTTTTTTTTTAGGTTCAGGTTGCGTGCAGCTTAGCAAGCAACTAATATAGAACAAAGACACCTAGAAGTTTCACTTTGAACTTGTCTTTTTTTTGTAAGAAACTATATGAATATAGCTTCTTACAAAAAAAAACAACTGAAGTTTTTGTTGAAAATTGAAAAAGGATAATATGTCTGGCGTTTGCTTTTTTCATATGAGTATCTGTGAAGGTAAATAGTGACTATCCGCGAGACAGAAATGTGTTTTTTCTATTAGTGACGGAAGTATCTCTGGGGGTGTATACCGACAGAATTCATCGCCGATAGTGTCCTCATATATTCTATTATAATTTGGTTTGAAGATTGGTGCTTAGGAAACTATGTTTTTTTAAATATATTTTATTGTCTTTTGTAAATTAAGAGCAAAAAACTATCTTTTGATGTAGAAAAATGTTATATGGTGAAGAAATGATTTATGGAGGGTTTTTTTTTTTCCATAGCCCCACTCTCTGAAAATAAAGAAATTAGGAGAACTTGTTTTCATTTTATGATTGGTTCTTAGAAATCTTAATTAGTTTGTATGCTTTAATGTTTTTTTTTCTTTTTGCCTTCTGTTTTTGGTACGTACTGTCACCACGTTCCGCCATTGAATTGCAGTTTGGAAGTACAGATTCCTTTCAAAATTAAGAGCAAAAAACCACCCATTGAGACCAATATATAGGTTCGTAGAAATTGGTTTTTTTTTGGTAAACTATAAATTAAACAAAATCTGGAGTTCGTAAGGGCATGTTTTTAAAAATCTCCATGCTTGGTTAGAAGTTACAACCCTGGAAATTAATAAGGAAAATTTTGCTAGCTCGATCTTTTACTACTTTAATTAATAGTTACTCATAATTACTGGGAACCATCTCACGCTCATAACATGTTCAATGTTATTTTAACTTTAGTTATATATTGCAAACAATGACATGATTTTCTTCTTCATAATATCATCGATATGTTATTCGTCAAATGGTCTATAGTGTTGAATTAACATGATATCGTATTTTTTAACTGACGCGATTCTCGAATAAGTGAAAAAGAAATACAAATAGAGAACTCCAGAAAAGAAAAAAAAAAAAAAAAAACAATTAAAGCCTAGAAACAAGTCTCATACTGTCAGACCGTCATTCAAAGTTTCAAACATATAATTAACAAACTAAAAATCTCCAAAAGATGACAAAGGACGTCATGACAAATTAATGACCAATTAACTAAGACAACTAAATGTCTCTACTCTAAAGTGAACCAATTTTCTAAGACTCAAATGACTAAAAACCTTCCAAATTAAAAACACCATACATTCATTAAGCGAAGACCAACACCATAACAGGTAGTCCCACAAAAACACCATAACCGACTTTGTACCTGAAAGCGGTACTAGAATGGTGTTCATGTGACGGGCTCGACTCGGGTCCAGGAGAAGACACTGGCGCTCCTGACGGGCTCATGCCTTTGGTCCATGCCATGACCCGCACAATCATCCTCTGGCCCGCAGAACAGTGCCCCGGCTCGCCACTTATGAAGTAGAAAAATCCGACTCGGTCGAACTCAAAGGTCGAATTGCCGTCAGTGAACATGATGATCGGATTAGATGCGTCACAACTCTTGTAATCATCACGGTTGACGAGTAGCACCGAGTCATTCTCATACTTGAAATCTGCAAGAAAATTGACATCAATGAAGGAAATATATATACATAGAAATTTAGGGTTAGAACTTAGAAGAGTTAGCACATACACAAGGAGTCGCCGACATGGATGTGGGTGCGCAGGGCCCAGTGATTATAATTAGATTCTGGCTCGTTGCCTTCGGTTGGCACGGTCCAGCCTATGGGCCCACCAACAGTGAACTGGTATGCGAATGCAGGGTTGAAGAGAAAGAGGGAAGTAACGAGGGAGAGAAAGAGGAGGTTGGCCATGGCGAAGGCATGGGATGGAGAGAGGGAGGCCATGGATGGAAGAAATCAGAGTATTAAGTAGGAGAAATGGAGAACTGCGCGAGATGTGTAAAGATGTTAATAAAAAGTTGCCTTTTGAAGAGGGAACCGGGGTTTATAAAAGGAGACTGGAGAGAGGCGGTTATGGGAAGACTGGAGGAAAAGAGGTGTGAGTGCGATTCGGGTGGCAGCGGTTACAAAAACTTACAGGGAGTCGGGGACTATGGCGTGAGATGATTTGGATGGTCAGGATTTGGTTTGGAAATGGGATGGTCTGATGGATGGTTTTCTTGAGGGGGGAAGAAGCAGAGCGAGTCAGAACAAAGCAAACCGGATAGGAGCCGTTCCTGTCCGGTTCGGTTTATGCTACCGAGTCCATTGAATAACCGCATTTTGATTGAACTTGAACGCGCTTCCTTTTATACAGAAAACTAATGAATACTCCCCTAATTTGGGCCTGGTCCTTCAACTGATTGGGCCGGTCTTTTAGATATTATATAAATAAATATTCTGATTGAGCGAACAAGAATAAAAATCCAACAACCTAAATTTCAGTTTGACAATGAAAAGAGAATACTCTGATTGCACCATGGGAGTTGATTCGATACAAGGTTTGATTGACTTAGGTGATACAACAACAGATTGGGAGTGAACTCAACGTGCAAATATCCTATGGGCGTTATGGAGGTGCAGGAATGAACAAATATATGCGGAAACTGAGCCTATATTCGAAAGGTTCATGAAATTGTTTCAAGAGATAAATATGAAGACTAAGGTGGATATGGCATAAAATATGGTTAAATTCGAAAGCAATTCCCATTCAGATTTGTCAGTAGATAGATGCAACACTTATTCATGTTATGTGGATGGGTCATGGGTAGAGCAATAGAGTGGAGGAATAGGCTACATAATTTTTAAGAGAGACTTGCTGTTAGAGTATCGATCTGCCGATCTGCTGGAGTGAGAGCTTGTTGCTCAGCTCAAGCATAAGCAATTGCTTTGGTACAAGCTATGGAAAAGCCTCCATTAATATAAAGTCATGTATGTTCTACACAGATTGTCAAGTGCTACCAACTTCCTGTACTTCGTTAAGGCCTCCCATGGAAGCAGATTGGAGAGCATTCAAGGAATTTTACAAGACATGAGAGCTTTTCAAGATTTAGAATTTTGATTGTACTTTTATTCATAAAGAGAAAAATATAATAGCTGATAGTTTAGCAAAATTAGGAAGAGGAAATGAGTGGGACTACTCAGGTTCTGCTTTTCTTTTATTTTTGTAAACTTCTTTTATGGGTTTTGAGTAATTGTAATTGAAAGGGAGGAGTATGGTATAGGTTGAAATTTTGCCCTCAGTCTTGATGTAAGCAAAAAAAAAAAAAAAAAGCTGTAAGTAAGACCTAGAAGATGCTCAGGCGATTGGACTTAGAAATCGTAGGTTTGTGGTATGTGTGGCAAAGATCTAAAATTTATAGAGCTTATATTTAATTATAACTCACTTTTTTGTATAAACTATTAAGAAAATATGTCCACGCATTAATTACATTTGTTATTCAAATTTTGTATGATAATTATGTACATTTATATTTGTTATTCAAATTATGTATGATTAATTATATTATATAAATGCACATGGTATCTCTATTTTTTTATCTCCCCTCAAATTTAAGGTTTTCTAAATATCTAGTTCCGCTGGTGAGATGTCATCCTTGTATCTGCGCCAGAGTTTTTCTTTTATTCATTTCATCATATTTTTTTTTGGTCAGTTCATTTATCTGTGTTTTATCTTTTTGAGTTTTTCATCCTTTAAATTTTAATGATTCAACATTGTTTATTAGCAAATTTGATGAAGGTGGAATCGTTAACACGGTTTATAAGCATAGATCATTTTTTAATTATTATCATGGATCTCGTAATGAGTTAATTAGTAATTAAGTCCTCTTCTCTTTCGCCACATACTTGGCATTTAGAATCCCCTTTGTGTAATCTTTGAGCTAGTGTGATTTAGAGGAAGGGCACAAGATAGCAACTTCCAAAGAAATGAACGTATCCGTGGTTGTATATATTGTGTCTTTCTTTCAAACTAACCTCCAAAGATCCTTTTGATTTGAACTCGCTTGTTGTTGCCTTTCACAAACTATCAGTTCATAGGCTTTTTAACGGAAAAAGAACTATTTGTAGTTGGCGAAAAAATCAAATGGTCAGAACCTTTACCTTGTAGTGGTGGAATGACATAGGAGACAATATGTAAACATTTATTGTAGCCAAACAATTCAATTAATTTATCCACATTCCAACTCCCACTTTCTTGCTAAGATAATTCGGCCACCACCATTTGCAAATTATGGTTACCCCTCACCGTTGGCAAGAAATCCACAACACCTTCGAACCACGGCTGTCCATAAACCCTACAAGTTGCACCATCCCCTAGCTTCCATTGCAACAGTGGTAACAACATATTATGAACACCCATGGTACTTTTCCAAAAAAATGTACATTTCGTATTTTTTGAACTATGCCATAAGGTACTTCTTGGTAAATATATATTTAGCAATCACAATTTTCACCCATTGCATCTCACTATTTTGTGCCACCTTAAAAAGAGCTTTCATATGTAAAGACTAATTTACCTTTTGTAAATCTCGAATTACTAATCCACCCATATCTAGCGGCAATGAGACATTCTCTCAAGCTACATATACCAAAAATATGTCTTTATCAAGATCTTCTAAAAAAAACGCCACATCAAGTTTGTCAGCTCATTTATCACTCTAGTCGGCAGCTTACTTACAGCTAGAAGCAAATTAACGGCAAGTCATATATGGATGTCCGAGATTCACGCATCTAAAGTTAGTAAAATTTGACCCAATAGCTATTCTACGGCGAAGATTGTTACTGTGAATATTACTGTATCATTTACATCCCATCGAATACCGACATTCACCGTTCTCTTAAAATTTCTCTCAGATCTATCAATGAGATGCTAATTATGAACAAACAACAGAGATATTTAAACATACTTCAATACTACAAAGCACAGTTTGTACACGGACAAAAAATGATAGTGCTATACGGACTTGGAATCGTGTTAATGATGGAGTGTAGAAAAGTGCAACATTTACACATGGATAATTATCCGTGTACGATTATACTAATCCTACACGGATTATTCATAAAGAGCCGTGTGGAAAACATCCCAAAGTAATCTCACCGCAAGAGAGCTACACGGTTTTTTTACTAAATATCCGTGTAGGAATAGTATTCCTACACGGATATTAAATAAATATCCGTATAGCTCTCATACCCTACCTACACGGATTTTTAAACTTAATATCCGTGTAGGAATACTATTCCTATACAGTTTTTAGTAAATATCCGTGTAGGAATAGCATTCCTACACGGATATTAAGTTTAAAGTTCGTGTAGTTTATATGACATACTAATTTTTTATGGTTACCTCTTCCTACATGGATTTTATTTAAATATCCGTGTAGGATTTTCTTTTTTTTTTGTTTTTTTTTTTTGGCTTAGCCTCCACTTTTGCTAACCATTAATTATATATATTCAGATTTTTTTTTTACAAAAACAAATCACCCATTTTTAAAAACCAGATTTTAGAAATTGTTAATTACACTAATTAATTTATAATTACACTAATTAATTCAAAATTGATAATTACACTAATTAATTTATACAAATCCATATTGTTCATTACAAAATTCGAAAACAAACCATCTTGCCCACATCTCTCTCATTTCGTCGATTTGCTCCGATGAGTAAGGGTGCTGGCTCTTGTCATACTACAATTATAATTTGGTGTTAGTTAGTAACGAGAAACGGATCGATTATTGATATTTTTAAAATGAAAATTAATGTGAATTACATACCTCGTTTGGAAATTTAAATTGAATTTTTTCGATCCAACTAAACATGAAAAACATCGTGTAATAAGCGCACTCTCAAGCCTCCTCCTGTTGCGCGCACTGAAATTTACATTTATCGGCCTATGTTAGAATGATAATATTTTTTTGAACTATAAAATATAAGTAAAAAAATTATAGTGTGCTCACCAATAACCAATAATAGGATAATTTATTTTTTACGGTCCCTTTTGCTTTTCCTTGCAGTCCTCCCTCTTTACAATATTTGGTAAAAGCCCTTACAAAATTAAGTGACTGTAATTAGCAATTTCGATCCACAATTTAATTACAGTTGAAAAAAATCAAATCTAGTGAAAATATATTGCTTACTTTGTCATAAAGGGGCAGATTTTTTTGCTCTTTTCAAGTGCGATATTTTCTTTTAGCCTTACAGAATCCATGCAATATGCCCTATTTGCCGCCGGGATGATGATGATCAAACACCTGTGTGTGCTGTGTCATGAGAAATATAAACACAATTATAATCACATGTAATTTCCTTTTTCTAATTATTTAATTAAAATATAGAGAATAATTGAAGGTTAGAATCGTACATCTGGTGGTATGGCAACATAATAAATCTCTTCCCATTCGCGGCACAACGATGCATCACATCTGCCATGTACTCGACACTCTGCTAACCTGAATTTTGGAGCATCATTGAGTTTGCTGGGGTCCAGAAATACAGTCAAGTTCTTTTTCATCTCGAGCGGCCATGATTCGCAGGTTCGGAGCAGCTTCCTAAAAAAATTATATTTGGATTTATATTTGAGTGTTATACAAATATATATAAATAAAGTAAGGTCACTTACATGACGAAAATGATGAGGATTGAGCAATCGAGCCATCTAGCGCGACCCGAGGCAAACAGAAAGTAAAACCCAACTGCGCAAAAATCAGATCCAACCAATCCAGAGGAGAGAGAGTAATATTAATTGATTAAAACGGCACTGGAAGATAAACATTTTATTTCATTAAAACCCTAACAGACCTTTCATACACTGATATTTATCTATAAAGCCGTGTAGCTCTCTCAACATATATACACGACTATTTAAATAAAAAAACTGTGTACAAAATACACTACATGGATATTTTATTAAATATCCGTGTAGCTCTCTCTCCTTTCGTACACGGATATGTAATGAAATATCTGTGTATAAAACTTCATTTCCACACGGATTTTTCTCCAAACAATTGTACATCGATTTTTAAGTTAATATCCGTGTAGGATTCTTACAGATATTTTGAACATTGGAAAAATTCTATTTCATACACGATTTTTTATAAAATAGAGAAAATCCGTGTATAAGGTACAGTGTAGGAAGTGTTTTTTTGTAGTAGTGCTTGTATATAGTACATTCTAAGATAACAATTAGTTTATAACAAAATATGAACTTGTGCTTTAAAATATAATTAATTTAAATTAGTTTTGAATTTCGTACCTATTTCTTAGTTTTTTCCAATATCTCAAACTAACTTAAAAATGTTTAAAATCCTTATTCTATTGTTGTTTTTTCTACTTTGTGTTTGTTTTTTTAAATGAAATTAGATGAACGATAAACATATATACAAAAGATTTGAGTTTACAATTTATAAATGAAATGTAAGTCATACTTTGTACATGATATATATATATATATATATATATATATATATATATATATATATATATATATATATATATATATATATATATATTGTTAATCACACAATATGCAATTAGAATATTCAAATCATTCAAATAGCATTGACAACTGTATTTTTTATTATTATTGAATGCAAATGGTATTTCTGATAGCTGTACTTGGATTGGATATAACAGCTACCTCAAATTTTATTATTGAAAAATAATAATTGTTTTCTCAACATCTTTACAATCATAAATCAGCCAGCAATTTTGATAGAAAACATTAGAAATCAAAAGCCACAAACGTCTAAATATTACTAATATGGGGATTATTTGACAGTGTATCGTATGACATCAAACTGGATTAATGGAAAATGCAAATCGCTAATTAATAAATGATAAAACATGAATCAAATTTGAATACATTTTATATTCATGGTTTTTAAGACGTACGGTCATGTCTAAATTATTAAAATTAAAAAATTGAGCTTAATTTCTCATAATTATTAATATAACAGAAATTAATTTTCATCCAAAATACATAGAAACATGGGATTATTTTAATTTTTATAAATAACAGCACAAGTGAACGCCAAATTACAATTTCAAGGCAAAAATTTTCAACTTTGCAAATAAAGTAAAGTAACATTTAAATAAATGGGCTATTTTAATTGGGAATTTTTTTTATGCCACTCCAAAACTTGAAAATTATGAATTTGTCACTCTAAAACTATAAATTAGCTAATTGCCACTCTAAAACCATTATATTTGATTATTAGCCACAATTATACCTATAATTCACAGATTTTATTAAAAAATTCTGAAAATTCATGTGTGACCAAAATATCCCTCAAATGTTAACATTAATTTGAACGGAGATTTGTTAGTTTCTTCTCAAACCTAATGTTCATCCGTCCCCCCTTCTCCGCCAGCCTGTTGGTATCAGTTTTACTTATCAAATTTCTTGATCGGTTTTACTTATCAAATTTCCCAGTCTCGCTAGTTGGAGTATCATCAGAGCATTCTATCATAGGCGTATCTCCTTCGTCGGTTCCATGTCAGACCCCTTATCTTGTTACATATTCTTTACAAAGCCTTCTCTATGAATTGCTTGATAATGGAAGCCTTGCAATTAAAGCCTACTGAACTACTATACTGAGGTATATCTCAAAGTTAATTTCGATTAATGAACTACTAATATACATCTGTATGATGATGTTACAAAAATAAAACCCCTAATTGCAGATGAACAGTTGAAAAATTGATTTTAGTAAAGTTCATTTATATTGTTAAATGATTAATGATTACATAAACGGTTGAAAAATTAAATAGATTCATTTATTTAAAGCTTGTTGCATGCCGGAAGGAGTTTCCTGTGTGCCAATCCACTGTTCAAGTGAATAATCTGTTGGATTTTCTTGTGTGCAGGAAGAGAACAACGAGGACTTAGAAATACCAAGAGTAGGCTGAACTAGAGTTGAGTGTCTGCATTGCTTATTAGTTGAGGCTGAACTAGGAAGAGAACAAGAAATATCTATATATTGTTGCACCATTACAAATTGAATGCTATTTTAATTCTGTTGGATTTTCTTGTTGTTTTGATTCTATTTTAATTCTATATACATTGCTTATCGATAACTCTATAGTTTAATTGTCTCTATGTGCTGCATGAAGTTTTATTGTGTGATATGAATTTCTGTGCTGCAATTTGAACCATACTGTGTCAAATCTGATTTGTATGTCTCTATGTGCTGCATTATAAAGTATAACTTAAAGTATTATTTTTTTTATCAAATACCTAATTAGTTGATGAATTTAAATCCGGTTAGCTATTTAAATCCAATTTGATATTTTTTTGCCCCCCCTCTGACAAAAATCCTGGATCCGCCCCTGGATAAGGACTTCAATTTTCAAAAGAAGATAATCTCCTTCAAGCAAATTCCTTATCCACATACGGATGTAAATGTTGAGAGTTTAATTAGGAATACTTTAACGAAGTGGAAGCTAGATGGTCAGATCCTCACGGTCACTTTAGACAATTGTGTGGTGAATGATGTTGCAGTTGGACTTTTAGAGAAACAATTTTCGGAAAAAGACCACTTGTAAAGGAAAATACATGCATACGAGATGTGCAGCACACATCTTAAATATAATGGTACAATAAAGATTATTCAATCGAGTTTGATTCTAATTAGAGATTTCATACGGATATAGATTCGAATGGCTCCAAACTTCAAATGTTTAATGACATCCTTTGATTCTAATTAGAGATTTCATACGGATATAGATTCGAATGGCTCCAAACTTCAAATGTTTAATGACATCCTTTACTACAATGCTTTCAAAAAATATTTGGGGAAAATTAAATAAAATTTTCTCGCCGTGCAACTTAATTATGTTTGTACTATCAAATATAATTAATTTAAATTAGTTTTAAATTACCTTATATATTTTTGATAGTTTTCTCCAATATCTCAAATTAACTTAGAAATGTTTAAAATCCTTATTTTATTATTCTTTCTTTTGCTTTATCTTCGTTTTATAAATGAAATTAAATAAACATAAGCATACAAAATATTTTTCAATTTATAAAGGAAAAATAAGTCATGCTTTGTACATGATACATTTTTTTAGTTAAGAATAGAGATAACAATGAAGGAGTTTGAATGATTGAATTCATGTCTCTTTCACAAGTGACATATGGACTTCGAGCATGTATTTAGGTTATTTGTGCTTAACGGCACATTTCATAGAGAAGGACTTCAATTTTCAAAAGACGATCATCTCCTTCAAGCAAATTCTTTATCCACATACATGTGTAAATGTTGAGGGTTTAATTAGGAATACTTTAACCAAGTGGAAGTTGGATGGTCAGATCTTCACGGTCACTTTAGACAATTGTGTGATGAATGATGCTGCGGTTGGACTTTTAGAGAAACAATTTTCGAAAAAGACCATTTGTAAAGGGAAATATATGCATATGAGATGTGCGGCACACATCTTAAATATAATGGTACAATAAAGATTATTCAATCGAGTTTGATCCTAATTAGATATTTCATACGGAATATAGCTTCGAGTGGCTCCAGACTTCAAATGTTTAATGATATCATTTACTACAATACTTTCAAAAAATATTTGGGGGAAATTAAATGAATTTTTTTCGCCGTGCAGCTTAATTATGTTTGTACTATCAAATATAATTAATTTAAGTTAGTTTTAAATTACCTTATATATTTTTAATAGTTTTCTCCAATATCTCAAATTAACTTAGAAATATTTAAAATCCTTATTTTTATTATTCTTTCTTTTACTTTATCTTAGTTTTATAAATGAAATTAAATAAACAATAAGCATATAAAATATTTTTCAATTTATAAAGGAAAAATAAGTCATGCTTTGTACATGATATATTTTTTTTTGTTAATCACACAAAATGCATTAGAATATTTAAGTCATTCAAATAGCATTCACAAGTCACAACTGTATTCTTTTATTATTCAATGCAATTGGTATTTCAAATAGCCGTACTTGGGTATAGAAGCTACCTCAAAATTTATTATTGAAAAAATATAATATTCTTCCCAACATATTTACAATAAAAAAAATCAGCCATCAATTTTGATAAAAGTATCACAAATCAAGTGACAAACGTATAAATATTACTAATAATTAAGTTTTC
This sequence comes from Carex arenaria, assembly GCA_964058825.1. NCBI lineage: Eukaryota > Viridiplantae > Streptophyta > Magnoliopsida > Poales > Cyperaceae > Carex > Carex arenaria. Next base: position 19,451 of record CAXKVW010000153.1, read on the forward strand.
ACATGTATTTTGCGGATAGAGATACGTTAGTCATGAAATGTTATACGATCTGAGGATTATTTAACTGTGCATTTTATGACGTCAAACTGTAATGATTGAAATTCAAATTGTTTATTAATAAATGATAAAACATGAATCGAATTTCAGTATATTTTATAATCATGGTTTTTAATTAAGAAGGGTCATGTCTAAATTATTAAAATTCAAAAAATTTGAACTTCATTTCACAAAATTATCAATATAACATACATGAATTTTCATCCAATATACATAGAAATATGGGATTATTTTAATTTGTATAAATAACAGCACAAGTCTAAACCAAATTACAATTTCAAGACAAAATCTTTGAACTTTTCAAATAAAGTAAAATAACATTTAAATAAAGGGAAAATTAACTAGACGACGTCAAGTCCTAACGTGCCAATTGCCACAAGGATTTTCTAGTTACTGAGTCTTATTATATATTCAAATCCGTGAGTTTCTATTTTATCTTGGACCTAAATCTAAGAATGGTAAAAAAAATGTTACGGATTATTAAATTGACGAAATGTTACGGACTATTAAATTAATTCTGTTTTCCTGTTAATGGAATGGGCGGTCTTTGCCTTTTATAAAAAAAAAAACTATTATATTATAATCAAATATGACCAATTAATATGTTTTGATTAACGACTTCTTTTTTTTTGTTAATTTAGTACTCACTTTGCGGTGAAAAAAATGTAACAATCCCCAATAGCAAGGTACCATGAAGTGCGTATCCTATGAGATATCTCATATTTTGCGTGAGCACAAGGGACCAGTATTATTTTAGCTTTGAGATTCGTGCAGAGCGTACTTGAACGGTTGAGATTTTTCAAAAAGTCACGCAAAACTTTTAAGAAAGAAAATTCTACAATGATATGTAATTGGACATGCCCCAGCCCAAAGAATTCAGATCCCAAATTACAAGTCATTTAATAATTAGGTTACGGAATTTTTTTATAAACCATCATCAAAAAAATAAAAAAAATCTAAAACCAACTTGATTGAATATTTTTTAAAAAAAAATTAGCAATACCGAATTTCAATTTTGATATTCACTTTTAAATTCCGAAATTGATTTTCGGTATGGACTATCTACCCAGTTTTAGCCTACTCTCCCACCGCTGCCACAAAAAAAAATCCAAAAGCCAATTTCAAAGATGATCAGTATGAATTGTTTTCCGAAGATAAAATTGTTATTGGATAGTCCCACTCTATTCTCCTTTCTACAAAAAATTAAATTAAATTAACCGAATTTGTTTTGCATGCATGAACTAAAGTTTACTTAGAATTTGTATCATGTGGAGTGATGGCTAGAGAAGGAAATACGTGACACGCCGTGACGTGACAAACACGCCGTGATTTGGTCACGTGACGTGATCAACTTTTTTTTTCACGTGACGTGACGTGACGGGATCAAAATGGTGGCGGATGGTCACGTCACGCGAATGGTCACGTCACGCATAGTCACGCCGTGATCATACGTGACGTGACGTGTCATGACGTAAATTAGTCAGGTCCATTTTTTTATATTTTAATTTAAATTGTTGAAAATTAAAAGAAAAAGATGTAAAAAATTCTAAAATAAGTAAATAATGTTACAAAGATTATTTTTTTTAGGAAATGTTGCATCTGACATTACTTTAAAAATTCAAATTACAAACATTCATTAGATTAAACTAAAGAAAATAAAAATCAGTACTACATGAGTACAAATATCACTAAACGTATACTAAAATAAAAATATGAATACTCTATACATATAAAAAAAGTTGGATACTCTATGTTTCATATCGTGACGTGACGTAGCGTGATCACGTGACGTGACGTGACGTATATTTTTCCTAGAATGTGGTCACGTCACGCGAATGATCACGTCACGCGTCACACGAGTCACGTCACGTAATCGACACACGTGACATGACGTGACGTTAACGTGACGTGACGTTCCGTGACGTGATTAGTCACGCCGTGACAAATTTCCTTCTCTACTGATGGCTGTGAGGCTATAATACTATGTATAGCACACATTGGTCTGTACTATAGATTAATACTTTAATTTTTAAAATCTAAATAATCGATCCGAACTATTCAACATGATCTTCATATGAAAATGTACTTGATCACATTCTAAAGAATTAGACCATTCAAAAGTAGTGATTTTCTACATAGGAAAAGGCTGGCGTGCTACCTGTAGCATAGTGACATATCGTACTACTATCTCAAAAACCTAATGAGTAGGTTTCAAACGACAAATTCAAACTGTTGAAACCGATCTACTTCACGATTGATGTATTAACATATAAAATTTACCAATTTTTACATTCATTTGGTATAAAGTCAAGTGGTCAAAAAAATAATGAAAATGAATGTATTAAAATTAACTTATAATTTTTATTCTTTTGATCGCTTGACTTTAGACTAAATGAATATAAAATATTATAATTTTAGCATGTAAATACATCACTTATGTAGTAGATTGATTTCAACGGTTTAGATTAGCTATTGAAACATATTTAATAATTTTTTGAAGAGGTAGTAAGACATGTCACGATGCTATAAATAGCAAAACTCAATAGGTATATTCAAACTAAGTAAAAGAAATAAAAAGAAATAAGTTTAATAATAAAGACAAATTAGTTTCTATGTCCTGATATAACCGGTAAGGACCTACCGAGGATTTCAAATTGTCTTAGAATTTAACTGGTGCCTGAAAAAAGGACCTACACATAAATATTTTTGGTCATGTATATTGAAATTTAATTGATTTTTTTTATTTTTGGTCATGTATATAGTTCAGCTCTTCTCATAAAATACTAAATGTGTATTGTTTATTAGTTGTGGAGACTTTAAGTTTAAATTCCAGCTACCATATATTGTGCATTTCATGTTTTAGCTAATACCCAATTAATATTTTCTAGTTCCGCCTCTAATTCATTATAATTGCATTAATCTACTAATTAGTTGTTGTTTTGGTTAAAATTGTTGGTTGGGTAGGTAGAACTGACGCTTTATGATCCGAAGGGATCGCAAAGTGGGACCATTCTGTCATGCGAAGAGAGCTTTTGCTCTTCTGTACAACTAATGCTCCGTGCCAGCAGTATTTTATATGGGGATGGTAGCTCTACTATGGGCTATTTTGTCAATGATTTTCTGCTTTATGACCAAATTACTGGTATTTCTCTAACAATACCTGTCAATGCTAGTGTCATATTTGTGTAAAAAAAAATTTCCCACTACAAATATTTGAATTTGCAAACTTACCTGCTCAAGATAGAAATATATAAAATAATTTTCGAGACAAATCTTGGTTTAAATAACTCACCTTCAAAAATCATATATACTTTGGTTGACAAATCAGAAAATAATAATTTTTTTTAGGCGCAGTTACAAATAAAAGATAATCTTTTCTTGTTTCATTGTGACTGTATAATGACAAATATTTACAATAACAATGTATAACTTATTGTATTCGTGAGGTTCTTTTTCTGCGTCGTCGTCCGCCCTCGAAGTATGCTTTCTTTGTTCCGGTATGGTATGTAGTATTGGGGAAAGACGTTGTTCCGAGAGGAAAGAAAGAAAAAGGAACTTCGTGGTTCACTCCGTACGTAATATCCATACGAGAGAGTTTATTGATTGTGGAGACGTTGAATCTTCCGACGGGTGCAAGCCCCCGAAGTTAATTACCCCGAGATTTATGTCTCTCGAGCACCTCCTCATTCCAAGATTTAGGGCTGCTGAACGTAAATAAGAGGGGTGTATTTATGTCATAAACTTTTCAGTGTGTGCACATAAATGCGATGCAATGATACAACTTAGGTTTTCTATTCCTAACTTGATCGGTGCATTAGTGTTTTCAGTATAAACTGAGGATCGTGGATTGACTTCCTTGTTCGATCTTTTGTGTGTGCATCTAGAGTTTGAATATGAAGCGCGGTGCCAATTCAGGTAGTCGAGATGTTGTGTCCACAATAGGACTCAGAACATACGACGAGGTGTCAGCTCCTACCGCCTACAAGTATGGTATGGTGCACGATAGGACTCAGAGCATATGATACGGTGCCAGCTCCTACCACCTATGTTTGCATATAAATGCGAGGTTTTCAGTACAAACTAAGGATCGTGGATTGACTTCCTTGTTCGATCCTTGGAGAGTGTGTATGCATATAAATGCGATGTTTTCAGTATAAACTGAGAATCGTGGATTGGTTTCTTGCTCGATCGTTGTAGTGTGTGTGCATATGAATACTGTATTTCAGTATAAGCTGGGGATCGTGGATTAGCTTCCTTGTTCGATCCTTGGAGAGTGTGTGTGCATATAAATGTGATGTTTTCAGTATAAACTGAGGATCGTGGATTGACTTTCTTGTTCGATCCTTGGAGAGTGTGTGTGCATATAAATGCAATATTTTCAGTATAAACCGAAGATCGTGGATTGACTTCCTTATTCAATTCTTGAAGAGAGTGTTTGGATATGTTGTATGAAATATGAGTATGGGTGTAGTATATTTGAATATGTTGTGTTTGGAACTTGGGAAAGTTTTAAATTGCTTTTTGAATTGAGGTAAATTAGATTTTGAAGTTTGATTTTGAGGGCTTTAGTGATCGGGTTTGGATGATTAAAGTTTATGACTTCATCGATGAATGAACAGAGAGTCCTTGAGAGGTGGAATCAGGTCATTTGGACCTTTGGTTCAATTCCTATTCAATATGCAAGAGGGGTAGATGAACAGCTTTTCTTTTCTGAACTGCTGAAATTTGAAGATCGATTCCCACCAATTGGCTACATGGAATTTGGTGTTCTTTATATGAATTTACAGAGGATGGTGTAATCTACAAATATGTAAATTTTCATGAGTTTTGAGTTATCATTTCAATGCAAAAAGGGTATGTGAAGGGATGGACAAAACTGGAGCTGCTGTTTTATGAATGCAATTTCATCACTTTGGTCGATTTTCAAGACCTGATACCTATCAGTTTGCTTGGACATTTCAAGAGATATTTTACAGTGTTGTTCTATGAAGTCAAGGCTACATATCATCCAAATTTCATGAATTTTTGTCAAGCCTATATATGCTAATCGAGATCATAAAGTCATGACCAAGATAACAATCATGCAGGAATTTTACAATTTTTTCAGATTTCACCTTTTTATTATGATCTGCTTACTTAGACATTTTGAGAGTTCTTGATATGGTTTTAAATCTTGAGATACAATCTTTCAACTATCCAAATATCATATTTTTATGTGTTCTGTAGCTACGACAAACTGTGAAGCAAAGATGCTCCAAATGCATTTGGTGCAGTCACTTTTTTTTTTCTTATTTTGGTGCCAACTTCTGAATTTTGTTACAGACAATTGGCTCACTATTTTTCTGTGAAACTTTGCAGTTTTAACCTTTGCTATCAAGTCTATAATCTGGCCAAATTTTATGTTTTAATTCTTTCTAGATTTTGAGATATGGCTGATGCAATATGTACCAGCAAAAACTATGACAGCACAATTCCAGCATTTTAAATTCAGAGGGGTGAACTTTGAATGAACACCATTTCCTACTGGATTACTCAAATTGAGCGATTCTTTTTTTGTTCTACTTATATTGGAATCTTTTGTCTAATGGTAAGATGGTTTAGTCAAATTTGGTCTGGTCTGGTCTGGTTTGTGGAGCCGATTTATAGACAGAGGGGCATTTAAGGCACTTTTTGAATATCAGCTAGGCATGAATTTGAATTTGCTAGCATCTATAGTTGAGACAAGCATGGTTACACTGTATTTGGCATACCACGGACTGGTTGAACGTGACCATTACACTCATGAATCAAAGAAAGAGCAAAAGGGCATCCAATGACATGAAAATCAGAATTTTGACAGCATATCCTCTTATTTTGGCATGATCTCATCTCGCATATTCTGAAAATAGAATAGTGGCATAACAAGTGGTTTTAGAGCATTGAATCCTTGGGTTTCATATCCACCCTATCTTATTTGCTCTCGGCCTTGGTAATTATGCAATCAAGTCCTTGAAAGATCAAAGTATATTGAAAAGAGAAATAAGATTCATAATATATGTAGGGAGATGTAGTTAAACATCAATCCCTAGTATATTATTGCATTTGTCCTCCTTATCAATATAATATCATGAGTTTAGCAATTTTTATGTTGACCTCATATTAAAAGACATACAAAGATGCTAGCTATTGAGAGGGTGTAGTTAAAAATCAACTATCAAGGCTATTTCTTAGTATATTTCTTGAAATATGAAGTTATCCCTTTTATTTTATATATATTTTTTATCTTTTCAATGTGTTCTTTTATGGGTGCTTTTCAGTCCCTTGCAACATAAAAATTAAGGAGAAAAAAAGAAAAAGAAAGGAAAAGAAAAAAAAAAAAAGGAATCGAATTACATGATTTGTAGCAGAGACAGTATATCAAAACCTAATATCTTTTGGCAATGACTGATGCCAGAGATCAAAGTAATGTGTGATGTATAGCAAAGACAGCAAAATTGTGACAGAAGAAGAAGGAGAAAAAGAGCAAATCACATTATATTTTTTATTTGACCATTGAATGTATATCGTCTCAGTTTACTCCTGGGGTATAACTGGCATTTATAGATCATTCTCACTTTCTTTTTTTTATTACGTGCTAAAAGAAAGGATTTTTATGTAATTTATTTACAAGTGAGTTCATCACCCACTGCCTACATGAGACAGGAGCAACTCATCACCATCTTTTATTGAACATAAAAATAAAATAGACAAGAGAAATGGCAGAGATGCAATCAGATCCAAAGAAAGAAGAGTAGAGAGAGAAAAATAAATGAAAAGCGAAATTCAGTTAAGCAAGAAAAACAAGAGTCACAAAAAAAGAGCAACAAAATAAATAACAAAGGAAGCAAGATTTCACTTAAATCCATTCATCAAATAGGTCTACATTTTAACAGCTTTGAAGCTTACAATTAATTAGGTATTCATTATACCTTTTCTTGCTGGAAGAAAACAAAGCTTTCTAACCTAATTTAAACTAGCAAGGTGTATACCAAAAGTGTCAATTGAGTAGCTTTTCAGGAAGAGAGGCGCTGTGTGTTTTTAGAGGTATGGTTGTGTAGAAGTTTAGGAATAGCTTGGGTATGGTGGTTGTGTATTGTATTGTTTTGGCTCAGGGTTGTGTATGTAGGTGTAGGTTGTGTTCTTGGAGAAGAAACCGGGGCTTGTGTGTGTAGGAGGGTTGTGCTGTGTTGTTGTATCTGTTTAGGCTGTAGGTGTATGAGGTATTGTGTTGATTCTTTTCTTTCAGCAGGGGTTTATATAGGCTAGGTAAGTGTAGAGCCTAGGGTTTTTAGCTTGCTTAAGTGGCTTTATCTGGTTCTTTAATTTGCACCGGCTGCTTGATCAAATGCCTCAGAGAATGCTTATGGCTACGAACCCTTGGATTTAGTCTACATCCGAAACTAGCTGAAATCAAAAGTTTAAATGAATTGGAGCACTCATGCTAATCGGCAATTTAATTGAGAATTCTTCTATTTTGGAGGGTTCTTCAAAACACAAGGCAGCATGGAATGAGGCATCTTCAGTTGCTTAGGCATCTCTCAATCACTGTGTGGCACGTGTGCATAGTCCAAATCCAGCAGAGAAACAGCTGTGATAAGTGGTGTAGTAGTCCTGCTGCTAGCCGATTCTAAACTTGAGTTACCTCGTTTCTTGTGCTATCCTTGTGTGAGCGGTTGCCAGGAGGTGTTTAAACCATGCTCTTAATGTGGTCTAGCGCTCATTTGAACAGAAGAGCAACTAATTACATCAACTAGGTCACACCTGATTTGTCTAGTCATCTATTTGATAAACACACGAAATTGCAACTTTCTTTTTTTGGCATTTAGGCGTCTTGTGGGCCTTGTTAATATCCTCACCGAATTTCAAATTTTAATTCCTTTTCAATTGTTAGGTTCCATGATTAAATCAATCCATTTAGTCCTCTTTACTTCATCACCAAACGGACATGTCCATTCCTACTTTATGATCATTTTTTGCATGCCTAATTAACGTCTTTCTTATTTTATGCATCTAACAAAATCTTCAATTTTCTTTAGTTTAATTTTTCATGACCCCTTTAATATAAATTTATGATTTGAATGTATATTCTTGTCCCCATATTTTTTAGAGTACAATAGTATTTAACCAATCCAACAGATTCGAATAGGCCTGTACTGACTGAGTTTGTTTGTTGCACACAAGTCGCCTCCAGATTGTTGATTGGAATACTTCTCTTATCGTGCCACGTCAAGCTTGTGGATCAAGATAGTGACATCTTAGCGCCACTTTCTTGTTGATCAGAGTCATAATCTCTTGTTGTACCGATTTCAAACATCAGAGATTCCGAGCAATGTTAATGTCGAATAGCATACTGCAAAGTTTTGTAAACATTTACATTCTAAAATAATTAGTTTACAATAAATAAATATGAACTTGTGTTGTTATGTATAAAGTATAATTAATTAAAGTTATTCTTGAATTATCTTTTTTTTTTTTAGTTTTCTCTAATATCTCAAATTAACTTAGAAATGAATAAAATCCTTATTCTATTATTATTTCTTCTACTTTTTTTTAGTTTTTTTGTAAATGAAATTAGATGAACGATAAACATATATATAAAATATTTGAGTTTTCAGTTTATAAATGTAATATAAGTCACGCTTTATACATGATATTTTTTTTGTTAATCACACAAAATGCAATTAGAATATTCAAATCATTCAAATAACATTGACAGCTATATTTTTTTTATTATTCAATGCAATTGGTATTTCTGATATCCGTACTTGGGCATATCAACATAGTGACAAATCAATTATTCGGGTTTGGTTCGGCGAGGTCAAAATTTTGTGATTCGAGAATAATTCGGGTATAATTCGGAAATAATTCAGTATTATTCGGATCAGAGATCTCAGTTCTATAAAGGAGCAAAAACAAAAAAATAAAATTCTGGGAAAAATTCGGGAATAATTCGTAAAATTCGCGAATTATTCAGTCAACCGAATAATTCGGCATTCGGTTCGGCATCACCAAAAAACTGAATAATTCGCTAATAATTCAGAAATTATTCGCGAATCTTGTCATTATGATATCAACTACCGTAAAATTTATTATTAAAAAACTGTAATTTTTTTCTCAACATATTTACAATAAAAAAATCAGCTAGCAATATTGATAGAAATATCACAATTCAAGTCACATCTGTCTAAATATTACTAATAAGTTTTCACATTATACAATCTTAGGATTTATTTGACTGTTCATTGCATGACATCAAACTGGAATAATTGAAAATTCCAATCGCGTATTAATAAATGATAAAACATGGATCAAATTTCAATAAATTTTATATTCGTAGTTTTTAAGACAGGTCATGTCTAAATTATTGGAATTAAAAAATTCTGAACTTTATTCCTCAAAATTATCAATATAACAAACATGAATTTCATCCAAAATACATACAAATACGGGATTATTTGAATTTGTATATATGACAGCACAAGTCAACGCCAAATTACAATTTCAGGATAAAATATTTGAACTAAAGTAAAATAACATTTAAATAAATGGGCTATTTTAATTCCTTTATTTGAAGTCTGACGTTATAACTTGCCAATTGCCACAGGAATTTGCTAGATAACTGAGTCTTATTCAAATCATGACTTGTAATTTAGCTCTGGTCTAAATCTAAGATTGAGAAAAAAAAAAAAAATTGTAGTTCGTGGCTTATTTAAGATTGGCTCAAAAAAAGTTCGTTCTTATTTAACTCAGCTTGGTTCATTCCCACTTAGTCCGTTAATGAAATGTTTTAGACTATTTTTTGTTTAAAGATTGATGTCAAGATAGAGGGTATTGTTTTATATATTTGAGTTTCGAACCTTTAATTTTTCACATAGAGATATTGTTTTTATTACTAGATCAAATACTGGTTCTTAAATATTCTGAATTATTAATTATATTTTTATTTAATTTTAATCGTTGATATATTAGGATTAATTAATGACTATTCCGTCTCAGATTAGATACAATAAATATGATGTGCGACCAAATACAAATAATGAATATGACAGAATATATATTTATTTTATAAATGTAACTTTTAAGAAAATAATCATATAATAATATATGAAAGAGAAATAGATTTTTTTTTTAAAATAGAAAACATATTCTATCAACATAAATTTTAAGGAAAGAAAATCCTACGATGATATAAGAAAAGTATTTTTTTAAAGAAAATAATTAATCAATAGTAAAATTACCTATATATTAAGATATTAAAATCATGTTATCTTAATAAAAAGATAAATAGTGAAAATTATCACCTCAAATTGTCTATTTAATATAAATATTTTACAATTTTGTTGTGTTAATAACAAATAGGACTTTGTAAATATCAGCACCCAGCGGTCCACGAATGAAATTTCTGCCTTGTGTGGGTCCATGGGCTTTATATGGGCTTTATATGGGCCTTGTATTGAAATGGATGGAGACATGGGAGTGAGGGAGTCGTGGAGAATTGGAGATGCTCTTAACGAAACAAACCAGAAAGGAGAAGAAGCAAGAACCGGCGTGCAACTGAGAGCGAAGATCAGTCGGAGGAATCAGCCAGCCACCGCTCGCTTCGTCTCTGCTTTTGAAATCCGCTTCTTTGTCAGATCGATTTGAGAGCTGTGAGAGGAAGAACTGGTGTGTTGTTGTGTAAAGAGTACTGAACTGGTAATTATCTGTAATCCATTCGAGTGAGCTGCACGAATTAGTTCAAGTTAATGGTTCGTAGTATGAATTCTTTTCATTATTTTTATTTAAACCTTTCTATTTCCGTTCAATTGCAAACTTTGTTAACGTGAAAGTCAGTGAATTGGGGGATTTGTGTCCATTGCACAAGATTATAAAATTTGAAGTTAGGAACAATGAATTTTGGAGAAAATTATTAGGAATCAATAAATTTAGTTTATTCTTTGAAATTTCTACATTAACTCTAATGCTATAATATTCGTGTAGCATTTGTAGTTCGAAGGTTGGCAGGAAACTTTGTCTGTGGCTAAAATACTGTTGATGAATAGTGGTTTAGATGGTTGTAAAAAGGTTGGAACTGGGGCTATTGAAAACTTCCCTGTGGTTAAAATAATGTTAATGAACAGTGGATTTAGCTGGTTGTAAAAAGATGGGAACAGGGGCTAGCAACTTGTAGGATTTGTAGGAATGGGTGACAAGGCAGATGAGATACCGGATGTATCTGTTCAAAGTTCAAACTGATAACCACTGTCAGGATTTAAAAAAAAAAAAAGTTTGGAGGAAATTAAGAGAGTGGGAAAGATGAATATAGATATATATATTCATACAAACAATTCCATATCACTGGTTTCATGCCTTGTTTAGAGAAAAATAATACAATGTTTAATAGTAGCATTCGATGAATTCTCAATAACTCTTAGTCTTGAAAAAAAATGTAGGTGCAAGACTCCAATTCAATTAAACATGGTTTTTCTATTCCTACAACAGCCCAAAATTGATAGTAGCAGCACGGTTGACATAAAAGAGAAATTATCCATGCTAGAGAAGGTTGAATCAATTATCTCTTCTTTAATAAAAAATGGGGCTAGGTATGAGGCTCGCCTATGGCTATGTAGTACGATCTCAGCCATCCATTCCATTAACCCATCAGAGCAACGTGAAATATTTCAAGGTCTTTTGGAACATAAGGCTTCGAGAAAGGATGTGGCCCCACAGTTACTGCAGATGATTTTTCAAAAGTGCCCTGAGAAAATTGGGCCAATTATTGCCAAGAGATGCTTTGTTCTGAAGAAGTTCTTTCGAGGTAACGATGCTCAATGTGTAAATATTATCAAAGTTTTTATCTTTGTTTTATTTTATTTTGGGTGTTTTTGTCTTATGTGATTTATATTATTACCACTGTTTTTAGTAACATATCATTTTTTGAATCTCAGGAAACCACAGCCGTATCTTACAATGGTTTGATAATTTCACAATTTCAAGTGAGTCAGGTCACAAAAAGGGGGCTCGAGCTCTCTCCCAGTTTGCCTTTTCAAACCGCAACACGTGCTGGGATGAGCTGGAGTGGAGGGGGGCCCATGGCCAATCACCAGCAATCATTGCCACAAAACCCCACTATTTTCAGAACCTAGATGTACTACGTACAGTTGAGAACTTTCTAGAATACGTCCCCACCTTCTGGTCCTCTGACGAGCTGGCTGAATCAGTTAAAAGTGGCGAAATTTTGGAAATTGACCCTGAATATTTTGTGAAATTTGTACTGGATTTGATGTATGAAGAGCGGGGCAGGGATGTGTGGGATTTGGTCGAGGGGTGTTTAAGTGGAGAGAAATTCTCGTCTCTTTGTCAAGTACTTTTGGTATCACTTGATGGAGAGAGGCTTTTCTCTTTCTTGAAATCTCTCGGGAAATTTATAAGCCCCAATTCGGAGTGCAAAGAAATGAAATCTTGTTGTTGCTGGCTTGAAATTCTACTGAGTAGATTTTTCACATTGTCTCTTGATCAAGTTCTATTGATGAATTCCGTTATTTCCAAGCCCAGGCAAATTTTTCGCTTAATTTCTGATGAAGAATTCAAAGAGGAGGAAAAAAATATGGGGGACATTTCGAGGAGTTTAGTAGAACCTAGTAATGAGGCTAATTGGGCGCTAACTAGAGAACTGATGGAGATCAAAAGAGAGGAGGCGCTTAAATGGATAGCGATCCAATCGTGGAGTTTATTTTATATTTTGACGAAAGAATGTAAAACACCTAAGAGTTTTGAATTGGTTTTCTTAAAAAATGGAATTGAATTTAGAGAAGCCAATGAGTATTCTTTAGTTGAGTCTGATGATTCTGATGCTGAGACCTGTGATAGAAAAAGTCGTAAAAGGAGAAAAAGGGACAGAAAGAAGAAGAAAATGGCTTATGATTTTGATTTTGGTAAGGAGAAAGATGATCAATCATTGGAATTTGAATTTAAGTCGGATGCAAGGAGTTGGTTTCTCTCAACTGATGGATTTTCTTGTGCATGGAATATGGTAATTTCTTAATATCTTTCATTTAATTTGGAAATTTTGCATGCTAGCTCCTGTATACTATATTATTTTTGGAAGTTCAGAAAACACCTACCCTTTTTTGGCACAAGTTCCTACTTTGTGCATGAAATTTACTGCTGAACCACTATTCTTTTAGAGATTGTTGTGCACCAGAAAACTGTTTTGAATACAACTATCAGCATAGGATGAAAAATTAACTTTTCCATTTTTAACCCAAGTTAGTAAAGAATGTGATTTTATCAAATGGCGTGCAGGCTGATATACCAGAGCATCTTTGCATGTACTACTTTAAGACTTGGATGAAGCAGATCTTATTTGATTGATTTTGGGAAGTCTCCATCATCTTTTCTCCCTTGCACACCCCCCACCCGATCTCTCTCTCTCTCTCACACACACACATCAGCTTTCTGGCTTCTCTCTAGAAATGCTGTGTGGTTTCTCCTCCATCTCACTAGGTACAGTCCCATCTCTCTCTCTATTTTTTATTGAAAACTTGGTCAGAGGCTGTGAAGGCTAATCCCATCTCTCTCTCTCTCTCTCTGATGTTTGGTTGAATTTAGCTCAAATTACTTCATGCAGTTGAACACAAATTCTCACAAATGAGTTGAAATTTGCTTTCAGATAGTTCATGTGAGCTGAAATTTTTATGAGGCTTTTTCTTTTTTGATATATAAGCAGAGACTTGCTAAATTTTTATCACACTAACTGAGAGAGCCCAGGAATGTCAATTCCTATGTTCAGACTTGCTAATTAAAAATCTGATTTTGTATACCTTAAAAAGTTCTAAAAATTTGGGATTTATAAATTGAAAACTGGAAAGTGAGTAACTTCTTTTGTCTTTTCAGAACTGAAATCCATGGCTGTGGGTGAGTAGCTTGCAATGCAACATCTTGTGATGTGCCTCAGAGATGCTTGCAACTGGTAAAAACACAGAGATCAAGCACTCAACTATTTAATAATCAGATTGTTTTATTCATCATTTTGGAAGTTATTGTTTCCTGTATAAATTGGTTCGTACTTCCCGTGTTTATTTCCTATATATATTAATGGTTATTATGCGTGCATTTAATTGTTTATTGACTGTTCGTTATATATATAGGAGCGAGAAAGCGTGCCTCGACAAATAACAACAAAGCAAATGGTTTATCGAAACTTGTATGGAATCAGGCCGGCACAATATGGTCTAATACACATTTATATTTTAAATTTAGTTCTCAAAATGATACATCCTTTTCTTAGTCTCAGTGATGATTATTCATTAACAATTACGTGCAAGCAAACTATTACCTTTTGAATGTTTTTTTTTCTTTATTTAGTTTAATAAATTAGATATGAGGCTCTTTGAAATTTGAGCTTAATTTTAAGCAAATGACTACATATATATTTGTTTTATTCCCTTGGTTCTATTTCTGAATAACTTGGTCATTCCAACAAATGGAATCAAATCAAGGAAGTCATTAGACATAATTGAAATAACTTACTAAAAAATTGTGTATGATTTATAGATATAATACTCCCCTGCATATCTTCCCAGGAATATTGATGTGTTGGAATACAATATTTGATTATATTTTTGTGGACTGGATTCGGTATAATTATCTCTATATATGTTAAGGTGCAAAACTCATGAGCTAGTTTCAGGAAAATATACACAAGTAAAAAAACAAAAACAAAAACAAAAGCAGTGAAAATAACAAGCCAAGACAAACAAATTGCATTTCATGCATATAGGCCAGTTCATGCAAAAATAAACAGTCAAATATAATACCGACAAGAGTAACTCATTTATTAGTTGTGCATATAGCTTGTTTCAATCACACAAATTTGATGATATGTATAGTACATGTTTAGATTGGTACTTTAGATATATATTTGACAAAATATGAGTTGAATATAGATTTTTTTTCTAAAATTTAGAAGTAAAAAAAAAATCATACTATATAATAATATCATACAAAATGTTATTATTCATAAAATAAGATATTTGAGAAAACCAATAAAATATTAGAAAAATAAAAAAAGAGAAGGAAGAGATAAATGAAAGAAGTTTAATATATTCCAAATATATATGAATTGAACATTTAAAAATCTCAAGAAAAGAAACTAAAATAAGTAAGATCAAATAAATGAAATTTATATTAATTATTTTCATTAATTTTTGATTTTTTTTCTTACCTTCAACTTTACTTTTAGTAAAATAATTAAGTAGCATATTTATGTTAATTTTTTCCAAAATTGAAAAATTATGTTTTTTCTCTTTAAATCTGAAAACTGTCATATAATTATTTTTTCTAAATAACAAACATTCATAATTACCCTTATAAACTTTAAAATTACATGACAAGGGTGTTACTTTATAATTTAGTTCATTTTCCCAAACTAACTATTTATATAAATTTCGATACAATAATATAGAGAGGAGGGGTTTGTTTGAAAATTATTTATTTTGACAATCTTGTCGATTTTCAAAAATAAATTTAAAATTGAAATTCCACATTAAAGACACTATATTTGATGCACGTATTTTAATTAAAAAAATGAGATTTGATGTATGTTTTGCCCGGTTCAAAATTAATTATCCTTGATGCAATCAAATAATACTCTAGTTTTACAAAACTTGATGGTTAGGCTACATACATACATACATACATACATACATACATACATATATATATATGTTCGATAACATACTTACGATTTTACTATTTTAAATTTCAACATTATTTGAATTGATTACAAATATTATTGATAAGGTTTGTCAAAATAATAATTTTCAAGTGACCTCTCTCTAATATAAAACTCTTGTATTCATCTCTATATAATTTTTATATTTACGAGAAAAATGTGAGAGTTGAAACATAACTAAACAGTTAAAAGATAATTGAACATTGAGAATATTATGAATGATTGCAAACTCATGAGTCCAAGCTGCACCATTTTTAATGTGTTTTAGAATTATTTCCAACAAATTTGAGAGATGTTTGTTTTCTTCATTTATTTGTTTGATAAATTTTTGGACTTGTCTTTTCAAATTTGATCTCGCTGTATAATTTTCAGAAATTCAAAATCTAAACACAAAAATACTGTTCAAAATCTTAAGCAAGTTCAAACACGAGAATATTGCTAAATGTTAGTGTAACAATAATGTAATTATTGAACTAAATTATTAGAAATAAACAGAAAATATATTTAATTAGAAGCTAAATAATCCGGAGGTTGCTAAGACACCACAAGCATTAGGTACCCAAATTATTGCTGTTGTTAAATTATGGTGTACCAATCAAAAGTCTGATGATTTACAGAAACTAATATATATACTTCCTCCTGATGTGAAGGACCAATCAGGAGGTTTACTTGCTACCCATACAGGAGATTTTCAGGCTATAACCCCTACGCTTGGGATAGAAAACAACATGGAGGATGACGAAGCCGCTGATGCTTGAAGTGTATGTTGTTTTATGTTGATTTTTGGGCACTTCTTATCATAGGTTCTTGCTAGTTTTTGTATTAAGTGCTGATGTGAAGCAATTGGATGTTTACTTATCATAGGTTCTTGCTAGTTTTTGTATTAAGTGCTGATGTGAAGCAATTGGATGTTTAGGGATTTGTTCAAGATTCTGTTGCTTAGTTATTGTTTTGGTCGTATTGTCTCAATGTCTTCTGTTTTGTTCTATTTCAGTACCAAGGTGGTGATACCAGGCTCAAAAATAATGTTATTGATTTTGGTTATTCTAATGAAAATCAGTAGGATTGATTCCACTTGTCTAAAAAAAAGAAGCTAAATAATCCTGATTAATATATTTACCACACAGAGTGGTGTGCTTTATTATCTCATTTTAATAACTTTCAGTTGAGTTCTCATAATGATCAAATTGTTTGGAGGTGGTCTAGTAGTGGTAGATTCAGCAAGCATTCTCTTTATACTTGGTTGGCTTTTGGGGGGATATCTAATTCTTCATTTATCAGTATTTGGAATACCAATATACCCCTTAAAATTAGAATTTTCTTATGGTTGGCCCAACAAAATAAAATTTTAACTAGGGATAATTTAGATAAAAGGGGTGAATTGGTGACCAAAGTTGTATATTTTGCAATTCATAGAAATTAGTTTCTCATTTATTTCTGCTTTGTCCTTTGGCTAGCCAGTTGTGGACATGGATAGCTCAATTTAACATTTTTTTTTACTTGTACAATCTTAGAGGAGTTGTGGGACATAGGTGCATATATACATGGGAAAGATGGCAATATAATTATGATTATCATAGGTACAGCTTTATGGACCTTATGACTTGAGAGAAATAGGGTCATTTCTAAGGGGGCATTGCAAAATAAGCTAGTAGCCCAGGAGCACAGATTCTAGCAATTGCTAAATTTTGGTGTTCAAATAAAAATCTAATGCGCTTGAGAAACTAACATATGTGTTACCTCCTGATGTTAAGGGGCTATTAGAAGATTTGTTGAACATTCCTATGGAGGATGGGCAGGATACAATCCTTATGCTTGAGACATGGAATTCTCTGGATGCTGAGACTGAAGATGACGGGTCAGGGAGTTGAAGAAATAAAGATTTTATGAATTTTACTAATGCAGAGTCCTTTTGTGCTTATTTTGCTAGTTAGTGATATCATCCTTTCCTAGGATATGTTTTGTATATTTTGAAGTGTCTGTCTGTTATGTCATGTCGTAATAGGTATCAATATTGTTATGTTTGTAGTTATGGTGCTCTGGTATAGTGGTATTTTATTAATCCCAGTTGTTATTGTTGGAACTATTGAATCTGGTACCAGTGTGTTGGTATCAATTGACTCGTATAAGATTTTTTATGATTAATGGAGATCGGTGGTAAAAGCCATTTCTTTCAACAAAAAATAAATATTTTTCTAAATTTTGTATAATTTGTAGTGCAATATCATTCCCCAATAATATTATTTTTTAAAACCAGGATAAAAGAAATAACATCTAATATTGAGGCAGGTACAGACAAGTGAGTTTATCTTGTGTACAAGAAATGCAGTAGTTGCTATTGGCGATGTTATCTTTAAATTACCTCTGCTTTTTGTTGGAAGTGTGAATTTGAGACTGATGATTGTTCTCTTTTGCAGTTTGAGAATGTTATATATATCTACATATATAAGAGCTAATGAAGTTTGAGAATGATTAATGTCATGTTTTCTACATAAGAAGTTTAACACACAAAAAATCCTGCCATCAAGATAAATCAATATATTTATGTGTATATATATACACACACACATAGATATGAAGTTTTTATATTTTTATTGATGCAAACAGTAACTATCATATTACTTCATTTTTGCAATATCACGCAGCTTAAGCACAAACTTTTAAGGCACATGTATTATTGATTGTGTTTGAAATTACTTTTTATATTTTTATAATAATTGTACACTTTCAATAAAAACTTTTTTAAGACTAATGAAGTATTAGGGCATTCAATGATTGTAATAGTAAGATTAGTACATTTGATTGTATAGGGTAAATTGAGTTAAGTGAGGTAAGTAGGCATATTTGTTGTCTGAGAACCTCTTACCTCCAATCATACATATTTTAAAATATTATATTAAGATTAATTTTACCTTAAATAAATTAGATCAGAAAGACCAGAATATTTAGAGATTGTAAAGTATTTCTAAAGATTCATTAGCATTAAATTGAATCATAAGCATTTGCAGAATACGCTTCCAAGTGTCAACAGTACCACGCTCAATATCATTATTTAAAATGTTGATATGAAACTTAATAATGATATCATATATGTGCAAACTACATTTTGATCAATTAATCCAAATTTTCATTAATTAAATGCAACCCAGGCCCTGGCTTGAAGCAATTAAACTGTGGTGCAGAAATAATATATAATATTTTTGGACATTTTTACTATTGAAAAACATCTAATTGATCAAATAAGTGCGGTGGCATAATGATTTGTATGATCAGGCAATTTGAGTTCTTCGTTAAATTTAATACCGAGAAGAGGCACTTAATATATGGCCGAGTGAGTCTTTGGTAGTATGCATATCACGATTTAATAATCCGTAACACAAATTAATATTTTTATTTCTAAAATTCTAATAGCCGATTCGAGCCGTTCAAAATAATTTTCATATGAATATGTACCTGCAGGCCAATTTTATATTTTTTAGAATTTTTTTACTATTTTTTAAGACATGTATTTTTAATATTTTCTTTCTCAAAATCCTAACAGTCGATCCAAACCATTCAAAATGATTTTCATATGAATATGTAATTGCAGACCAAATTTTATATTTTTAGAATTTTTTTACTATTTTTAAGATAGATATTTTGAATATTTTCATTTTTAAAATCCTAATGTCGATCCGAACCGTTCAAAATATTTCATATGAATATGTACTTGCAGACCAAATTTTATATTTTTTAGAATTTTTTTTTTAAGATAGGTAGAAAATCACTGTTTTTGGATGGTCCATAATTTTCAGATCAAGTGATTTTCTACCTATCTTAAAAAATAGTAAAGAAATTCGAAAAAATACGAAATCCGATAGATGTTTATATGGAGATTATGTTGAACAATTCAGATCGACCATTAAAATTTTAAAAATAAAAATATTAATATGTATTACAAATCAACTCGTGATATTCATAATACACCGACTCACTCTATATGACCTGCATATTATATACATGTTGGGAATTATTAATTAATTTAAATATATTTTGTCATTTCTTTAGCAAAAATTTGGAGATTTAACATTTCAAATTCCTATATTTATAAAAAAGATTATTTAACTTGCGATTTTCCATCGCAAAAAAATGTTGTATTTTACCACTAGAGTAAAAAACGATTCTTTATTTTTCCATTTTTTTTACCCTCTAATATATTCATGAACAACTTATTAGCATATTATTTTTTTAAATCGCAAGTATAATAGTACTGATCTAGTAATTATTCATATACTTAAAACAACAAATTTAGGCATTTCATTCATACATATACTTGAAACAACAAATTTGACAACTTTGATCTTTTTAGTTATGTTAATGCATTAATTTGGTGTCATGTGTACCAAGACCAGCTTTCTTTTATGGTTGTTGTTTTAATGCGAAGTACTGAAGTAGAAATCCATCCTCCAAAGACATGTCAAAATGTCAACATAGATATTTTTTCCATGTCATGTCATGTCAATAATTTCATTGGTGATTCAATTGACCAAAAAAGATCAACTAATTGGGATTCCCTTTTTTTATTTTTTTATTTTCTTAGATATTGATTTAAATACAGCAAATTATTCAATTTGAGTAAACAAGTTACGTCATAGAATTTTTTTTATAAATCATAAATAGAAAAATCAATTTTAGAGAATCAATATGATTGTTTGGAAATTTATAAAAATCATAAAAACTGAGTTGCCAACTCGGTCTGAAACTTTTTTTTACCACAGACCGAGTTGGCAACTCGGTCTTGATTTTTCAGCTTTTACGGAACAACTGTGCTGTAAAATTGTGTAGTCATTCGTGTTTTTTCACTCCGGACCGAATTGGCAATTCGGTCCCTCTTTTTTTTTTAGGATTTGCTTATAAATTATTTTCTAGTCGAGCTAACGTGGTGCCTGAAAAATGAAAATATAAAATGTGAAACACAATAAAACATAAATAACATGAGACATTTGAATCATCTTATTAATGTATACATATTGTATAAATATAAGCAAATCCTGAAAAACACGAATGTCTATACAGTTTTACAGCAAAGTTTTTTCCGTAAAAACTGGAAAAAAAATCAAGACTGAGTTGCTAACTCGGTCTATGGTAAAAAAATAGTTTCAGACTGAGTTGGCAACTCGGTTTTTATGATTTTTTGTAAATTCCCAAGCGATCATATTGGTTCCCTAAAATTGATTTTTCTATTTATGGTTTATAAAATAAATTCTAGGTCATATCATGTCAGTCCTCTATTGGTATATCAATTGGTTAAAGAAGTTCAATTTAAAATCTATATGATTTGAATTTTTATTTGTTTCCAATTTTCCAAGTTATCAAATTGTTCAAATGAGTAATTTAAGAGTCTTGCTTAATTATGAGTTTATTTTAAAAAGGAGGTGCTATATTGAGCGCATGTAGCATAATTTTGAGAACTCAGATTTTTTTGTTACACTTTAATAACTAATTTATTATTATTCTTTAAATATTTAATAATCTCACTTTTTTAATTCTATATATGCCTAGATTCATTAATACCAGTACACGTTCATGAAAGAAAAGAATTAAATTCATTTATTTTTCTAAAAGGAAAGATTGCTGCACTTTTTTTTTACATGATAGAATGTTTAATCTTTACACGCTGATTTTTTTTTTATTAAACCTTTTTTTTTTTTTAAAGTATACTGCAGAAGACATTGCTGAAATTTAAGCAGAGACAGCAACAAACTTAGACTGCTGAAATTTTTAAAATGAACAACGACAAAAAAATCATATTAAAGTCTAAATATATCATACAAAATTTATAATCAAAGTCAACCAAACTAGCATGAACATAAGTTACAAATTTTGTTCAACAAAAATCCATAAAAATTTATAGTAATTTTAGCTGCACTTGATTATAAAATTTGTATGATACATTTAGATTATAATATGATTATTTTTATTGTTGGTCATTTTAAAAAATTTCGACAGTCCGAGTATGCTGTTGTCTTTACTAATATTTCAGTGTTGTCTTATACATCATACCTTACAAATTTCAGCATTCAATTAAAAATAAAATTCAGCGTGTAAAGATATAAACTGAATATCAACGTGTAAGCATTTCAGCGTGTAAAACAAATTTGTGCAACAAACTTCCTTTTTTAGTATATAAAATTTAATTGTTTTCTTTCATACACATTAATGAATCTAAGCATAAATAGAATTAAAAAAAAAATGAGATTATTAAAGATTTAAAGAATAAGGATAAATTGAGTATTGAAGTGTAAAAGATTTTCTTAGCTTTAAAAATTACAATATATGCGCTCAATATAGCGCCACCCATTTTAAAAATAAAATCAATTTATAAATCTCTATTTCCAAATACAAAGTAAAACACTTTACAATCACATGTTTGAAAATAATGAAAATTCCACTCCACAAAAAATAATAAAAGCACCCTTCAATTACAAATTTGTTCATAAAAGACGGCCATGAGAAAATATGAAATAAATTTTCCCCGGTTATATTTTAATAACCAATTTACTACATTATTGCATTTAGTTTACTAGCAGTTGCAAATGTTTCTCGTTTATGCGGAACTTAATATGCAAATTAAAATATATCGGAGAAATCAAACAGTGTTTAATTCTCAATGCTAATTCTATAGCCTACTAAAAAAATTCGCCACTTAAATACTTGAGAAGAGTATATACTTTTTTTTTTTTTTGAGGAAAAGGAGTATATACATAGTCACTTTGTCAGTACCTCAGCAGGATGGCCAGTGAGCTATTTCGTGAGGTAGAAGCCTAGAAGTCTAGAGCTCACTAATTAGGGAACAAAATGGACATCTCCAGTTAGTAATAACGGAGGTTCGGATTTTCAATGCTTTTAAAAGGAGTTGGGATACTGCTAGCTACACAGATATATAATAGACAACGGAGAGCAAGGAGAGCAGGGCCCGTGATTTCCACAAATGGTATACGAACACCAGGTTTATCTGAGAAAGAGACTAAAAACGGAAACCTCTCTACTTACGGAAACTGACATATTGAATGAAGTCTCACACTATTTTCGCGCCTTTTCTCATTCCCAGGCCATATGTAACTTTTCAATATTCCCCCTATTAAAATTATTTATTATACCGAAACTTTAGAGGAGAGTTAAAAAAAGTAATGTAAAAATAATGTAACATGAGAAATTGAGAATGATATTAAAGTTATAGCAAATTTGCATGAAATACCTATTCTTTCAAGGAGCATGACAGTAGCGGTGCAAACGGGTCGGATATTATCCGACCATATCAGGATCAGTATCCGAATTTTTCGGATTCGGATAGTCGAATACGGATAATTTGAGGATACAAATATCGAATATGCAGATACGGATTCGTATTTAATATGAGAAACAAATACAAATATAGATATGGATAATTATCCGTATCCGCATAAGTTAGTAATTCAGATATTCGTTTTTTGTTGCCTATTTTTTCAACTTTCCTATTTGACTTGAATATTAAAATTAAGAAATTGATGATCCTATCTGTCACTCTACAGCACACATGATGGGTCGGAGACTTTAATAGGTACTTCTTTATACGGTTGCATTAATTATGTGCTAAATGAATTTTAAAAAAATTATGTACTAAATAGTCTCTTTCGTAATCTTACAAGATTTTATTCAAAATTACGATCAGTACAAGTGGTGATTAATTTTAGTTAAATAGTATATTATTAATAATTGCATAACATGTTAATTACACACATATACATATTTTTAATTAAAAATCTGAATTATATCTGTATCTGATAATATCTTATCCGTATTCGTAATAGTTTAATACGGATAAGGATATGAATTTACTACTATCTGATCCATATCCGATCCATTTTCACCCCTAGCGTGACACCATACATGGTTGCCGTTCAGAGCTACAATGTGCATACAAATTAATCAATCTCAATTTTGCACAACAAATATAAAACTTTTGAATTATTTAGATTTTTTGAATTATTTGAGGTTGTACAAGTGATACACCTAGTTAAAAATTTATATTAACTCATTAGTGTTTCTATATCCATAATACATTATATTTATATGAGAATTATACTATAAATTTTATAGAGAATGTACAAAACAAAAATATTTTAAATAAATATTTAACATATATTTAAGAATTATTTTAATTGTCAAATTCTACATAAATTAAACATATTTAAACTGACGATATTATATAGTAATTTGACAGAAAACCAATATACCGACAAGGAATACAAATTTTTATTTATCAGTTCAAAACCTCCTCAATCCATCAGTCCACTTTTTCGTTCAAATACAAAGTTTATTTTACCAGATATTATTCGTACATTAAATTAAATTTAACAAATATAGAGGTACCATATTGCAAATTTAGGGAACCCATTTTTACAGAGCAGTTTTTAGTGCGTACAGAGTTCGAATTTTTGATGGACCAAAATACCCCTACATCAAAGGCAGAAGATTTACTCTGTAAAATTCGAACGCTGATGATCAGGAGTATTTTGGTCCATCAAAAATTCGAACTCTGCACGCACTAAAAACTACTCTGTAAAAATGGGTTCCCCAAATTTACTTTAGCTGTTTCCGAAATTGAACTGAAAGGTATTATTAACCTTTCTTATCTGATTTGATGTTTCCATTAATGCGTTATTGCCTTCTATATCTTCATTTCCCCGTGCCGTCTCGTCTTTTCCCCATTAATTAAAGAGATGGTTCCAATGGAAGACGCCATGGAAACTCTCCTTGAGGAGCTCGTTCAACCTCTCCTCCCCGTAAAGATGAATCATAATCATAAACCTTCCATCTCTCAGCAAGAAGATGTAGCAAAACAGGTATGATCTAGTCGAGCTTTTTGTTCAATGAATCCACTTTTTTTTTGTTTTTGTTTCTGGGTCTAGGGAAAAGTCTACCTTTTTTCTCTTTTCCTCAAAATTCTATTAAATAAGTTAGAGATTTTTTTTTTGGGTTCTTTTGCTCGTTTATCCTAGAAACTTGTGTTGTCAAACGAAAAGTTGGTCCCATTTCGAAAAAAGTTCTTATATAGAATATAGTTGAAATTATATCAAAAGAAGGTTGTGAAGAGCGCAGGGCTGTGAGGTTTTATAAGGAAAAAAAGAATATAAACTCTGTTTCTGACTTTATTTTAAATTCTTACAGCTGCTGTTTCTGTTTCTGTTTAATATTCTTCAGGGAATTGAATCTTTAAACTGTAGAAAAGGAAAGTTTTACTTGGTGCAAAGATATTCACCTCAAAACAAAACAAAAAATAAACTGGAAAAAAAGAGAGATTATAAATCTCTGTGTTGAAAGTTTTATGTTTGTGCATTTCTGAGAACAAAAAGTTAAGGTGTTGCTTATATGAGCAAATTTGATTCTCAGGGCTTGTAAAAAAAAGGTTAGGATTGATTGTAAAGACTATAAATCTCACTGTACACTATGCTAAGTTACCACATTGGCTTTAATTGAGTTTTCTTTCTGTGCCTTTTCCAATTCTACACCAGTTGTCAGAGAAAATTTCTTCTCTTATCTATGGTATAACATTAATGCATTGTATGCCTGGTCAAAATAGCCCACAAAACCATGCCTGGAATTCTGATCACATGTTGCGACAGCTTTGTGTGACCTCCATGTGGCCACAGATATCCAGAAACTTAATTGGAGGTGATCAGAATTCCAGATGTAGTGCTGTTAATATACATCATGTTCGTTTGAAAAAGAGAGAAAGACAAGACAAGTGAAGAGTTCTGTTATTGAGCAGTTATATAACATTCTAGCAATTGGAATTCATTTTTTTAATCTACAATTGCAGATGCATGCGGTTGTACTTCTTTACAATTACTACCACCGGAAGCAGTGCCCGCAATTAGAGTTCCTCTCCTTAGAAACCTTATGCAAGGTTGCTGTTATTAAAAATGAACCCCTACTAGCTTACCTCGAAAAAATGATACTGCCTTCACAAAATCTCTCTCTGGTGGAGAAATCCATCACGCATGCATGCAACATATCAAAGGCATTGTGGGACCATGACGCAAGAACGATTGAGACGTGGCCAGTTGAGAAAGTGGCGGTGTTTTTGGCCGATGCTAAGAGAGAGAAATGCTTTCTTGAGAGAGACTCCTTTATCAAGGGGGTGTTTTCACTTGTGGAGATAGAGGTAGAGGGACAGAAGGCTGAGGATTTGCTTGAAGACTTCACACTTTCAAAGATTGAAAGTCGGACTGGTACGCAAAAATTTGTGGTATATACTGTAAGATCTATGTACCAGCTGGTCAATTCATAGAAAAATTTACAAATTGTTGTTTTGGTTGTGTAACTTAGGTATTAACCGGGCAAATTTGTGCACTTGGTACAGTCGTCAGTCGTACTCCCTTGGCAAAGAGAAGTCAAGGGCGATGATATATTTGATGAAATGCTCAAAGCCGCCAGCTGGCAATGAGTTTGTAGAGATCCCAATAAAAGAAGTACTTAAGAAGTAGGGATCAAAATCTACTCCTTTTAATTATTTATTATTTTTTTAATTTCTACTTTATTGTATTTGGTTTATAGTATATTGTGTACCTAAGTTCAAGCTCTACTTCTTCTTTGTTTGTTTTCAAACTTTAACTGTATTTAAATAACATGCTTGGTGCAGTTTGAAAGGTCCAGTTATTACAAGTGGTTCAATACATGAACAAATGACAGTTGTTCGATTCTTTCTCTTGTTGCCTTATGCCGACATCATTTCTGACTGGCTAAGGTATGTGTTATTACTAGTATTGAGCTATATTTTGACCTAAATCAGAGTACATTTAATTGTTCCTTGAGGTGTGGTAGGAGAATTGAGATTCAGTGGACGCAAATGTCCATCTATACCTTAATTCAGTGGGCGCAATTGGGACTTATTTGGGTTAAATGTGAAGTAGGTTATACTTGGTACCTTCTATTTTCTGTGTATTTGATAGTTGAAGATATTATATTAGTTGAGGATATATAATTATAGTTTATCTTATGTTAGCTTTGTACCAATGATATTATTTATATTTTAGAATAATTAATAGTTGAGGATATATAAATTTGTTGTTTTATCTTTCTTTTTTTCTCAGTAAACCGACATCAGAGCTAGAAAAGGAGCTTGAAAAGAGAGAGAGAGAACCAACAAAGTCAAACAAAGTTCAAGTAAAAGAGGAACTATTTGACGGATCTCCGTGGGAAAAGGGCAAATATGGAAATGACAACCCTGACAGAAAAACAGAGCACAACCCCTCTTTGCCTTCTAACAACTCTTCTGCAAAGCATGTGACATCTTTTGCGCAGCCTTCGATCAATTGCTCTCTAAAGAATGTCACATCTATTTCCGATCTGAAACCAGTAATGTTAGGAGTGGGAGTCGGTAATAATAGTAGAGAGCCTGATACTGCAAAAGACATTACCAAAGATGTTAAACAAGATAATGGTAACATAAGCAAGGTATGTTTGTGTTAGGATTAGATTGAATCTGGTATGTTGATACTGGTATCTGGATTTTATCAGTTCAGGTACTTGGTGTATCCCTGTATGGTACCATAATTGTTGAACTGTAGCCGATCTGAACCAAAGGTAGTACATAAAAAAACGACCAATAGAATAATAGCATGTCAAAAAAAGGTACTTACAAGAAAGAAACTATACCCTAAAGCTTGCTTTGGACCTGATCATGCAAATAACATACAAAAACTGTCACACAAGTCGGGATCACATGCTTTAGTTTATATTTATGATATTTATGAGAACTTGTCCCTTTTGTAACTCCATTTTGTTTCTTTTTCTTCCTTTTCAGGAACAAATGGAAGTAAACTCAAAGCCATGCACTCCTCTAAAAAGGGCAATCATTGAAAACTATGCTAAGAAAGGTATATATAATATCCTTCTACCAGTGTTTGCAAGAAATATGACAATAATTGAATGTCATAAAACAATTGTCTTATTGCAGAGATAATTCCATTTGTGATGAAAGATATTCCATCTTGTGTATCTCGTCTGATGAATATAAGGGATGATTTGGTTAGTGAATTTATTTTACACATTTGTATATATTCTACCTTGTAATCTGTGTTATTATCCATTCGCTTTCAATATTTTAAGTTTACATTTTCTTTGATTTTTATTTTGTTTTTGTATTGCAGTCTGAAAATCAGCGAAAGCTTGAAGATAAGGTTGCTCAGTGTGAGATGGACATTGAGACCATTAGATGTGGTACTTCTAAAATTATCACCTTTTCCCTTTGTATTATATATACAATTTCTCACTCTTATGTTAAAATTGACAAGCACTTTACAATCGATCAAAAATTAGTGTCAGTTATTAATGTACCATACCAGTCAAGTCTGGTACATGACGACGACCTCTTTTTTTTTTTTTCTTCCACTTTTCTTCCTTTTCCAATTTTTAGAAAGAACAGTTTGTTATTTATAATGTACCATAATCTCCCAGTTTTGTTATTTATTTTTCTTTATATTTGTAGAAGAACAGATGACACCAGAAGTGGAGAAAATAGTAGAAAGGTGGGAAAAATCAATTTTGAGTGAAGGCCAGCTTGATGCCTCTGATGGATGTCTAAATCCAAACAAAAAGAAGAAATTCAAGTGCAGGAGTTCATGCCAGGTATTTCATTTGGTGAATCTATTGGTATTTTTGAAAATTGTAATCTCATGTATATACTTGTAAATCATATGAAATATGCTAAAACTAATACATGTACTTGTATTTTTTCCGTTTGTGTCAAAGAGATGCCAAAACACCCTCTTTACTGCAGCCAAATTCTCTCTTGCTGTTGCTTTCATCTTAGTTTAATATTACATAATTCCATGATTTTTCTTATGTATGTTGCTACGGCAAAGAGGTTGACTTGTCATTTATATTAAATTGTACCAGCTACTGGACGACTTCTGTAGGGATAACGAACTGGCATTACCAAGATACCACGTGCATCCGATATCCAATGGTAAGATCAAAAGAACCCTATTTATTACTGAAAAAATTAGTTCTCATTTAAGACCAAATGAACAACTCTGCTGGACATTTCATGCTGTAAGCATTTGTGTTTTTTTTTTATTTGTCTTAAATGAGCCCGGTACCAAGGGACTTTACGGTAAAGAAATATAGGATAATTTTTGTCTTGTCAGTGCTTGCTTATGTAATTATGAGTTACTTTAATTTTAAAATTTGTTTACTGTAGGATTATACATGGCAAGTGCAACAATTAAAAGCAAGGGTGTTGATTGCATGGCTGAGATCGACACCGGGAAGAATCCTCATGAGGCGAGGGAACATGCAGCATTGTTTTTGATGAATAAATTGCATGAAATGGAGGAAGATTAGGGTTTATTCCTTTATGCCAATGTTTAGGATATCTCATTAGATGTATTTACTGGTAGTCTGGTACCATGTCAGCATTACCTGCGACAGGGGACAAAAACATTACGAAGTCCTCTGTTTTTGTATGTTTTTGTATCATGGAAAGCCCTAAACAAGTAT
This sequence comes from Carex arenaria, assembly GCA_964058825.1. Taxonomy (NCBI): domain Eukaryota; kingdom Viridiplantae; phylum Streptophyta; class Magnoliopsida; order Poales; family Cyperaceae; genus Carex; species Carex arenaria. Next base: position 48,765 of record CAXKVW010000153.1, read on the forward strand.
CAACATTAACGCATGTAGTGTTGTTGAACTGAACTGATTAATTTTAAACTGAAAAATTGAACCATTTAATTCGAACATTTTCGGTTCAGCTGAAAACAATTAAACTGAACCCAATGAACTCCCCTAAACACGTGAGTTTCACAAAATCTGCAAACAAAAGATGAACTGAATACGGCAAATTATTATCAGCTTATAACAAGGCCTTCTATGAATCCTGACTATACTTTGCCAAATACTGGTACCTACTTGTTCCATTTCCTTGATATGATCATGCGCCTTTCTCTGCTAGATAAATATATTAGTGGTAGGTATGAACAGGTTTGCATCCAAATCTGAACACGAAAAGAATTATAGATCTTATTATAATTATATCATCGAATTTATTATAAAACAAAAACTAAATAATATTGGAGAGAGATTAAATCTTATTTCTTTATTATATCTCCATTTTTGTGTCATTCTCAATCTCTTACAAACTTCTATTTATAGGCTAGAGAAAGCAAATGAAAAGCTATACAATTAACAATAGAGTTAATACATAAATTAAATATAATAGAAAGTGGATAAGGTGGAGAAGATGAAATGTCTATATTTATTATTTCATAATACTCCCCCTTAGACATTTTACCTTATATTATACACTATTAATATAGTACTGCAGGACAAATATTAATTTGGCACTTCAGGACTAATTTGAATTAACTTATACTTCCGAATTAGTTATGCTGCCTCATTAAAAATCTTACTAAGAAAATCCAGTGGGACAAAACTTAGTGAAGGAAAAAAGAGTGCAGCGTGTATAATACTCCCCTTAATTTTAATGTATATCTTTTTAAGCCACGGATGCCGATCTTCTGTGAAAGTTGCTCAAAAACTTTTCTTGGCAATGACTTTGTAAATAGGTCTGCCAAATTGTCGCTTGATCTGATTTGACAAACATCTATCAAGCCATCCTTTTGTAGATCATGAGTTGAGAAGAATTTTGGCGAGATGTGCTTGGTCCTGTCACCTTTAATATATCCTTATTTGATTTGAGCAATACATGCTGCATTATCTTCATATAGTATCGTCAGGCTTCCTTTGATTGACCCGAGCCCGCATTCCTCCTAGATGTGTTGTATCATTGATCTTAACCAGACATATTCTCGACCAGCATCGTATAGAGCTATTAATTCGGCATGATTTGATGATGTTGCCGTCAGTGTCTGTTTTGTCGATCGCCACGAAATTGCAGTACCGCCATATGTAAACACATACCCGGATTGTGATCGAGCTTTATGCGAATCTGATAAATAGCCTGCATCTGCATACCCAACTAATTTGAATTTTGTATCTTTTTGATAAAATAGTCCCATATCACGTGTCCCGCAAAGGTAATGAAATACATGTTTAATTCCGTTCCAATGTCGGCGAGTTGGATCAGAACTATATCTTGCTAATAGATTTATAGAAAAAGCAATATCAGGTCTCGTATTATTAGCAAGATACATCAAAGCTCCAATTGCACTTAAGTATGGTACTTCTGGACCAAGAACTTTTTCATTCTTTTCTCGGGGACAATAAGGATTCTTTTTTATATCAAGTGATTGGACAACTATTGGTGTACTTAGAGGATAAGCTTTATCCATATTAAAACGTTTTAATATCTTCTGGATATAGTTTGATTGATGGACAAAAATATCATTATACAAATGCTCGATCTGCAGGCCGAGACATAATTTTGTTATACCAAGATCTTTCATTTCGAATTCTTTCTTTAATAATTTTGCAGTCTTTTCGATCTCTTCAGGAGACTCAATGATATTTAAATCATCAACATATACTGCAATAATTGTAAAATCTGAAATTGATCTTTTAATAAAAACACATGGACTAATTTCATCAGATCTGTATCCTTCTTTTACGAGATATTCACTGAGTCGATTATACCACATTCGACCCGACTGTTTTAGTCCATATAAAGATCTTTTTAACTTTATAGAATACATTTCTCGAGGTTTTGATTTCAATGCTTCAGGCATTTTTAATCCTCCAGAGACTTTCATATAGATATCATTATCAAGTGATCCATACAAAATAAGCTGTGACTACATCCATGAGGCGCATTTGAAGGTTTTCAGTGATTGTGAGATTGATTAAAAATCTAAGAGTTATTGCATCCACTACAGGTGAATATGTTTCTTTATAATCAACTCCTGGTATTTGTGTAAAACCTTGTACCACAAGCCTTGATTTATATCTCACAATTTCATTTTTCTCATTCATTTTTATTGCAAATACCCACTTGTAACCTACAGGGTTAACATCTTTGGAGGTTAAGACTACAGGTCCAAAAACATTGTGCTTTTTAAGCGAATCTAATTCAGCCTTCAGGGCATCTTTCCATTTTGGCTAATTATTTATGTGCATACACTCTTCAGGAGTTTTTGGTACATAATCTTCCTAATTTAGCACATCAATTGCTATAGCATATGCAAAAATGTCACCAACACATGTTTTATTTCGGTTCCATATTGTACCATTTTGTACATAGTTTATTGAGATCTCATAATCACTAGGTACCTGAGTTTCTTCTGGAACTTCATCAATCCCTTCTGGGGTTTTATCAATCTCTTCTGGAATTTTATTAATCTCTTCTGGGATTTTATCAATCTCTTCTGGAATTTTATCGGTAACCTCTTCTGGAGTTACACCAACTGTTTTATTCTGCTCTTTTCTTTTATGTGGATTTACATTCTTAGAATCGAGTGGTCTTCCATGCTTTCTACGCACATTAGATTCATTAGATATTTTTGTAATGTTAATTCGAGCAGGTGCGTTTATAGCTGGAATATGTGATTTAGTAACTCTATTTGTATCTGTAAATGCACCAAGCAATTCATTTGCAAATTTATAATCTTTTGAACTTCGAGTTCATATTGACCAATTCGGGGGTCAAGATAAGATAGTGATGAATTCCAAGTTACTTGTTTATCCAACTTATGTTTTTCTTCTCCTACGTTTGGGAATTGATTCATTAAAATGACAATCAGCAAATATTGCTGTAAAAACATCTCCTGTTAATGGTTCTAAATATTTAATAATAGAAGGAGAGTTAAAACCAATATAAATTCCCAACTTTCTTTGTGGTCCCATTTTTGTGCGTTGCGGAGGAGAAATTGGAACATATACTGCACAACCAAATACCTTTAGATGAGACAAATTTGGTTCTCTTCCGGAGACCAATTGTAACGGAGAATACTTATGATCTGCAGTTGGCCTTAATCTAATTAGTGCAGCAGCATGTAATATGGCATGTCCCCATGCAGAAGACAGTAAATTAGATTTCATAAGTAAAGGTCTAGCAATTAATTGTAACCTTTTAATTAACGATTCTGATAGACCATTTTGTGTATGAACATGGGCCACTGGATGTTCTACCGTAATTCCAATAGACATGCAATAATCATTAAAAGTTTGAGAAGTAAACTCACCTGCATTATCGAGTCGAATTCTTTTAATTTGATAATCCGGAAAATTAGCTCTCAATTAGATAATTTACGCTAATAGTCTAACAAATGCAACATTTCTTGTTGCTAACAAACACACATGTGACCAACGTGTTGATGCATCAATTAATACCATAAAATATCTAAATGGTCCACATGATGGTGTAATAGGCCCGCATATATCTCCTTGAATTCTTTCTAAAAATGAAGGAGCTTCAGGTCCAACTTTATTTGGAGATGGCCTAATAATTAGTTTTCCAAGAGAGCATGCTTCGCATGTCAATTCTTTTGATAATAGGATCTTCAGGTCCTTTAGGGGATGCCAATTTGCACTTTCAATTATTCTCCTCATCATTATACTTCCTGGATTATCCAATCTTTCATGTCACAATGTAAATAATTTGGGATCAACTAACTTCTGGTTAGTTACCATATTCGATTCTATTATACTTATATAAGTACCATATAATCCAGAAAACAATGCTTGCATCTTTTCCATTATAATTTTCTGGTCATTTTTAATAGATGTGATATGAAAATATTCATAGTTTCTCCCATTCATAGTTTCAATGTGATAATCATTCTTTCGAATATCTTTAAAACTTAGTAGATTTCTTCTGGATCTACTCGAATATAATGCATCATTTATTATTAATTTTGTTCCTTTAGGTAACAAAATACTAGCTCTTCCGGAGCCTTCAATTAAATTACTTGCGCCGGATAAAGTGTGAATATTAATCTCACCAAGATGCAATTGTGAAAAATATTTATTACTTTTCAATATGATATTTGTTGTCCCGCTGTCTACTAGACATGGATCTTTTTTACTTACCATTGCGTCAGTCATTTTCCTTTAACATAAAAAAATCAAGAATAAAATAAAATATCTTTATTCATTAATTTTATTTGCATACAATATAAAAATTGAAATGTCAATTAAACTTTTATTAAACATAAACTTCTACATTTTATTTTCTCTCTTAGTAAAAATGTCTATTTCTTCATCCACATTATGAAAAAAAAAATTTGATACATCAAGATGTGTATCCATATGGCATTCATTTTGTGAGCCTCTTTTTCTTGAATGGCGTACGACAGGTACACGAACAATAATTTATCATCCCACATGTGTAACAAATATCTTTGGAATAATTTCCTTCTTATTTCTATTAATACATATTTATAACATAATACAACTTCAGGTTATTAATGTCATAACTTCGAGTTATGATAAATGAGAAGGAAGATAAATTCAAACTTTGTGGGATTTGTCATATATACTACAAAATATATCCGTATTAATAATTTCAGATTATTAATACCATAACTTCAGGTTATTAAAGTCATAACTCCAGGTAATAAATACCATAACTTCAGGTTATATTAATGTCATAACTACAGGTTATATTATTGCCATAACTTCAGGTTATAAACATCATAACTTCATGTCATTATAAATAAAAGGAGATATAAATATAAATAAAAAAAAATATAAATTAAATAATTAAATAAATAAATTTAAATGTATCAATAACTTCGTGTTAATATTTATATAACTTCAAGTTATAATAAAATACTTATTTAATAACTTCTAGTTATTAAATTGCTTGACTGCGCAATTATAAAATTTAATTTGATATAACTTCGGATTATATTTTGATCCAGTTACCTATAATAACTTCTGGTAATTATATTAATTTTATATGAAAATTTCTAATAAAACTTCAGGTTTTTAATTAGAAATAACTTCAGGTTAATTCATCCAGTGGCCTATAATAACTGCTGGTTATTATATTAATTTTATACTAAAATTTCGAATAGAACTTCAGGTAAATAATTCTAACAACTTCTGGTTATTATTCTATTCGGATAATACGAACTTCGAGTTCTTGATAAACTTTTAGTTTCGATAATAACTTCAGGTTAATATTCTATCATTCACTTCAAGGAATGATTCTTATAAACTAAAACAAATATAATAAAAATTTAAATTAATGAAAGATATAATAATCAATCAACTAAATTACTTACATAATAACTTTGCAACTTTTTTCCGAGCAATTCGTGCAACTTTTTGGCTAAGAACTTCAGGTTCTCTTGTATAAAATATTCTGATTAAGAACTGCAGGTTCTCTTAGAAAAACCTTATAGCTATAGTATGTACAAAAACTTCTGGCCATTATCATGTACTTGCTTTATCATTCTCTTAAGAGAATGAAAATATTACTCTCATTCAATATAAAATAATAAAATTTCATCAAAGAAATAAAAATTATTACTAACAGCAAGGTTAATGAAATGTAATCTAAAGAGTACCTTCATCTAGAGAAAATCGTGTTGCAATTTGACTATAGTGAACTCGTGCTTCTACGAAATTCCATCGCAACTTGACTAGAGCAAACTCGTGCTGATAACGTATTATAAAACAAAAACTAAATAATATTGGGGAGAGACTAAATCTTATTTCTTTATTATATCTCCATCTTTGTGTCATTCTCAATCTCTTTCAAACTTCTATTTATAGGGCAGAGAGAGCAAATGAAAAGCCATACAATTAACAAGAGAGTTAATACATAAATTAAATATAATAGAAAGTGGATGAGGTGAAGAAGGTAAAATGTCTATATTTATTATTTCATAACATAATTAAATTATTGATCGTAAAATTGTTTTCTTTGAAAAGAATTCGGTACTGTTTAATCCTTTAGTTTTGGTTGAAGATTCAAAGATGAAAGATCTCACACCTATATCCATAATGATCTTTTATCAACAAAGTATTTATTATAGTTCCAGTAATGGGTAATAGAATCATAACATTTTTTTTTCTCTTTTTGTAAGCACATGGCTGCAGATGACGAATATTACTGATTAATTTAACCAAACAAAAAACAAAAAAAATGAAGGGTTCAGATGGTCCAAGATGGAATCTGTAATACTCTTTCAAAAACATTAAGAGTACTTGAAAATTTATTACCAAAAAGGGGCATCGATCGGAATAAAAATAAAATAATGAATAACAAAACATCACTTGAAAATATATTATTTTAAACACAAGTTTATATTTCGCTTTTATTGTAAAAATAGGAACTACCATGAAACTACTAAGATTTAAAATAAACATATTTACAACTTGCGATATAAAAATCCATTTCTAGGATGCATGCGTAGCGTACCAAGGTTTTAAATAGTGTTTATATGGTATAGCGGGGAGAAAAAAAACTATTGCGAATAACATAGCTATAGCAAAAGCTATCATACATAGCATTTTTTTTTCTTTTTAAAATTTATATTATATATTTTTACTAATTATTAACATGATCAATATTAGAGAATTGGACTAAACTAAATGACTACTAATATAAGTCTATACTTTTTTCAATCATGCAAATAAAAAGAAAAAAAAATAATCTACAAAGTAATATTATGCAATAGTTCTTACTTGAACATTTTATATTTATAATAATCAAAATCAGCTTTCAATGAAACAAATAGCAATAATTTACAAGTGAATACTAGACGAAGAGCAAGCAAAATGAAGAATTAATATTTAAATATTTTCCGATATAAAATGAGAGACTAAATCACAATTAGAAACAAAAGTACATAGTTCGGTTTAGCATACTTGTCATAGCGGATCATATAGCATTATTAATAGGAGCATAAGCACAAAAGCCTATGTAAATCGCAAAAAAAAAAAACCATATAGTATAGCGGTAGCAATAGCGTATAGCGCGTAGCAGTAATAGTAGTCGGCTATTACAGCTATAGCGGTCATAACTGAATTAGCACAGTTTTATCTCATAACTTAATTTTTATGGTCTGAAAAAAACTATCACATCTATAGCGCTATTTACACTATTTAGAACATTGATGTGTACATTCAAGATTCAACTTAAAAGAGGAGTGCTCTATGATTCAAGATAGAGGTGTAGAATCAAATAATAAATTTGGTAGTTGGTAGAAATAACCAGGAGGAATTGGGAGAGGGGGGGTATCCGATGCCCATCGGACTAGAGTTTGTTCGATGAGTGGCTTCTACTATCCGATTCACTTCAAAATCTGTGCGTATGACTTTAATATCAGTGTTCACAAATCTTGAAGTAAATCGGACGATAGAAACTACCTATCGAACAGACTCTGGTTTGATGGGCATCGGACACCCCCCTCTCCCAGAGGAATTAGGGGAGGGAAATATCTCAGCTATTGAAGATCTTCAATCAACATGAGAAGGGATGGAATTTCATCCGTTGGATCAACACACGGAGAGAGGAGTTTGCTACGCCGTTCGGTTTGATCAAAAGTTAAAAGTTAAAACACATTCAGCAGGTCTTTGTTTCAATTTTTTCCCCAAAAGGTATTTTCCGTTCGGCGTAGGAAACTCTACTCTCCAGTGTATTGATCCAACGGACGATATTCAATCCCACTCCTCCAGTGGCAGCCACGTGTCACACAGCTACGCCTACTTGTGCGCGCGCGGATGGGGCCCGCGGGAACCCCTGTGACCCTGATTTATTCATGATTCACTTCTAATCAAGTCCGCATGTCCGAATCTCAAAGTCACTTATAATCCCCGACCCTAGAATAAAAAATGCGAAGGAACTCGTTTCATTTTTTATTTAATTTAAAATTCATGGTATTGGAACTAAGCAAATTTTGGATTTTACAGTCACCATTAAAGCATTAACTGGCAATTTGTTGACGACAATAGCTCGTCATTAATTCTGACATCAATTGTGACGCCTTATCTAACAAGTCTATAGATTAAAAAAATTACAGAATTCAAAGATAGAATTGACAACAAATCACAAAAGAATATTTAAGCAAATTAAACTATACACATCCATCGAATAAAAACAAAAAAGTAATAAAAGAGCAGCTTTATGCACACCATAATTAAGATATACAATTAGCACTAAAAGAAAGAAAAAAATGATCAATTGCCAATAAAACAATGGCCGATACCAACCGAGTTGAGCTTGAATTTTGGGAACAAGCTAGTTGGAGCTTCATGAAGTGTCTATCCTGTCTGATGTAGAGAAGCACTATGACTTACCACTGGCAAAGGCAGCAGAGAAGCTGGGTATTGGGAGGAGTATGCTGAAGAAAAAATGCAGAGAATTTGGTTTTTCAAGGTGGCCATATCGGAAAATCAATTCAATTAATAAACTCATTACTGTAGTCGAGATAAACTACAAATTAGCACCAGACTCTGCAAAAAACACAAGAGGAATTTTCATCAGAAACACAAATAAGCACCATAAGTTATGCTGTGGCAGTATAAAACACGTGAACCATGTGCAGGATAGATTTGCACAATCACAAGAGTTATACTACAACCACATTCATAGCAAATATTAGTAAACATAATGCATAAAACTTACCTCAATCTCATTTCCTAGACCATCCATGCTGAAGCTTGAGCATGCTACACTTTGCGAAATATGTCATTAATTCTAGGTCATAAATGAGAAAAATGTTTTTGCCGACTCTGTAGGAAAAAGGAAAAGTAGCTTATTTAGTATATGAGTATTCATTTACTCTACTGGAGGACTCTTGGAAGTAACACAAGCAATTATACATTTCTTGTTCTATCAATAACACAAGCAATTATTCATTAACTATTATGTATGCATTGTACAATTATTAACCATAAGATAATACATGTATGATGTATTCAGTAATTCACAGCACACGTAAGTATGGATTATCATTATTTCTATATTTGTATACATGAACAATCTACAAATGTGCATAATTCATAATACACTTTGGAATGACTAAAATGAAACCATTCAAGATGGTTGAATGGAATATCCAAAGACAAGTAATATTCAGTAGAACATAATATTCATATAAACCTATTGGTCTTTAGTTTCTCAATTTATCTTTCCTCAGAAGGCAATCTGAAAAGAACAGAAGTGTTTTCCTCTTTTCGCTCACAGACATGCACAACTCGAGTCCAGGGAAGTGTAAAATAATTAGCAGCAAGCCAAAAAAGGATTCTAACTTTTGAACTTTAAAAAAAAAAAATACTGAAACATAAAAAAAAGTTTGAAAATATATTAAGAAAGAAAACAACAATTTGGCTACACTACGTTAAATTTGCTAAAATGTAAATAGTTCTGTGATGTATTTCTTTAAAATGATCGCGCAAACAATATTTACGGGATACACAGCAGAAGCTACAATAATATGTCGATTATGTGAAATTGAATAGATATTCCATAATATTGAATCTTTAGATCCTTTCATCCAATTTCTAAATTTCTTAATGGAATACGGTGAGCCACTATCTATTTTTTGACTGCATTCCAATGCAAATTCCTTAAGAAAAGCATGGTATGATTACGAATTAGATAACAAAATAATGGAACTGTACAGAATAATTAAATGGAATGAAAAATGTTTTTTCAAAGGACCATAATATTTCATATTTGTGGATGATTAATCTTAGCACCAAATTAGTTTGTCTTTTAAAACTGACACTAAGTTTCGCAAAAAGTATTAGCGCTATATGGTTATATACTTATATTAGACAAAATAATAAGACAATAGCAAAGTAATTTTTTACATGCATTTCCTTTCATTTCATCACAAACATAATATTCTTGGGATTCTAAAAGTACAGGAAGTTTGCCAAACAAAAACCATAAAAAAATTATTGACTCGGATTATGGATGTGAAGTCATGAATCCAATTATGTATGCAAGTACTCACAAAAAATTACAAAAAATTACACAGTATTCTTGGGATTCTAAATGTACAGGAAGTTTTCATGTAAGCACTCAAAAGTTATGTGGATACTTTGTATAAAATTGCATCCATGTTTGTGCAAGTATGAACAAGACAAGTCTAATAGAGAAAATTAAGCTTATCTTTAAGAAACTAATTGGGAATACATACACGGGCACAGACACACATGTAATTCTCATTTTTCAAAGCCAAGTTGTTTACCTAAGATATTTGTACTATGAGAAACAATCAGAACAATTGCAAGCTAAAGTCTACTCAATTTCAGTAATTGTGCCAAATGCAGAACACCATACTTATAAGGATGCAAAACCATGAAAAGTTATAAGGATACAAACCTCTTTGTGCAATTGTAGTCTTCTTTTTGACGACGGATATGAAATTGGAACGCTCCTTCGAAAGTTTTGGTAAATTTTTAATGGAAGCAAGAATTAACGAGAGAGAGAGAGGCTAGTAAAAAGGCAGCCGCATCCTCTGCTGAACTTTTATTTCACAGCATCCTGCTGCACTTTTAATCTGGTCCGTTCATTTTTGATCGGACGGACGAAATAAGATTTTGGCACGAATTTTAAAGCAAAATTAATACTGCCCCTCCATCATCAGAGCACTCACCGGTTGAGATTAAATCTGAACCGTCCGAAAGTGCAGCAGGATGCTGTGAAATAAAAGTGCAGCAGAGGATGCGGTTCCAGTAAAAAGAGGCAGCTTAAGAGGGAATCACATCCTCTGCTGCAGTTTTAAAGTGCAGCAGAGTGCTGCACTTTAATATCGTCCGTTAATTTTTGATCGGACGGACGAAATAAAATTTTTGCACAAATTTTAAAGCAAAATTAATACTGCCCCTCCATCATCCGAGCACTCACCGGCTGGAGATTAAATCTGAGCCGTCCAAAAGTGTAGCACCCTGCTGCACTTTATAACTGCAGCAGAGGATACGGATCCGCTTAAGAGGAGGTTGAACCTAGCTAGGGTTTTAGGAAAAATCACAAAAGTTAGGGTTTTGTACAGGCCGATTTAAATGACTGAGCCCAACAATTTTCGTTGCAAAGCCCAAAATGTTTTAAAAATGAATAAGTTACTTACGTTTCCATTTTGAATATAACCCCAAAAAGAGAAGAGAAAGGAGTTAGTGGGCTTTCTCTGATGGGCAAAGCGAAGATAGAGAGAGACAGAGGCGAACAGCTCACTGACAGGGGGAGCCAACGCTGTCAGTTTTAATGACATGACTGATGGGTGGGGACCCGACACTGTGGTATAGAGAAACTAACTTCCGGGTTGGGACCGGATCAATCGCTCTATTTGACCGCATCAGGTTGATTAATGTTTGTATAAACTTGAATCAGGTCCAACCACTCCAGGTTGGGCCTGTCGTTTATTAGAGAGGTTCAACCACTCTAGATTTGTACAGGTTCAACCACCTCTACCGGAGAGTTCAAGCACCGTATAAACATTATTCAAGTTTGTACAGGCCGATTTAATCTCTCTTTCTGATATCGAACTTGGTAAGGACCCGCATTGTAGGGGCCCACCACTCTAATCTACGGTGCTTGAACCCTCCGTAGAGGTGCTATCAAGTCGGGTAGGATCCGGATACAATTATATTTGAATCCGTACTATGAAAGTGTTTGGATTCGAATTTCAATTCATATACTTATTAGTTAAATCAAGTTAATTTTAATTTTTAGTAACGGCTTATTATTTTATCCGTTACAAAAGACAATCGGTATCGCTTGATTTCTATACCCGACCCTGATGTGTCGATACTGATGTCACATTTTCCACTAGTGGTAACTACTTGACTGAGATAGCTTTGTTCTCCAACTTCTGTATTGCTTCAACTTCTGATATTAATTTGCTATTGTTGGCTGGATGTTAGTTTAGGCTTATTAGCCCCTGACCCCCCAAACCGAAAGCGAAACCCGGTGGACACACCGTGAGCTTGGATGATAGAAGAAGAAATTGAGGAGATGCTAGAGGCTGTGTAAAGATATCCGTGATTTGATCCTTTGAGGAGAGAAACTGAATTTGGAGTGATTTGTTGGCAACCTTTTCTCGCACAAAATGATAGTTGATTTCGACATGTTTGGTGCGAGCCTGAATAATCAGATTAGAGGCAAAGAATGTAGCTCCGATGTTATCACACCATAGAATCGGAGGCTAAGAAAGGGAGACATGTATCGGTTAAGATGTATCGAAGCCAAATGAGTTCCGAACTTGTGATAGCGAGGGATTTGTACTCGGCCTCCTTGCTAGATCGTGCTACTGTTAGTTGTTTCTTAGAGCTCCATGAAATAAGATTGTCCCCAAGGAATATACAAAACCCCAATGTGAATTTGCGGTCATCAATTGATCCGGCCCAATCTGCATCACAATAAGCATTGAGAATGAAAGAAGAGGCTGGTGTAAGTGAGAGACCATGCGACATAGTGCCTTTGAGGTAACGAAGAATTCGTTTAACCGCTGCCCAATGGAGAGTAGTAGGGAATTGCATGAATTGAGACACTCGATTTACTGCAAAAGAGATGTCAGGACGTGTTAGAGTTGCGTATTGAAGAACACCCACAATAGACCGTGAGGATCATCAAATAGGTCGCCATCAAACAGAGATAGAGATGAATTAGGCACCATAGGAGATGGAAAAGGGTTAGAATGATGCATGTTGGCTCGGGTTAAGACCTCATTAATGTATTTGAATTGCGAAAGATGAAGGCCATTAGAAGTTGGTTTGACCTCAATGCCAAGAAAAAAGTGAAGTCGGCCTAGATATTTGATGGTGAATTTGTCTTGGAGAAATTGAATGAGAGATGGAATAAGCTCAAAGCTGGACCCCATGACAATGATATCATCCACATAAACGAGCACAATGAGAGACGCCCCTTTAGAAGAAAAAGTGAAGAGAGAGGGGTCGTAACTTGAAGCCTTGAATCCTTGAATCCTTGTGAGAGAAAAGCCGAGCTTAAGGCATGAAATCAAGCACGAGGACTTTGTTTGAGGTCATAGATAGCCTTTGAGAGGTGACACACATGAGTAGGTTTGGATGAGTCCTCGAACTCCGGGAGTTGTTGCATATAAACGGTCTCTTGAAGGTTGCCATGAAGAAAGACGCAATTCTACACTGATTTTTAAATTAATATCCGTGTAAGATTCTTACAGATATTTTGAGCATTGGAAAATTCTATTTCTTACATGGTTTTATATAAAATATAGAAAATCCGTGTACAATTGCAGTGCAGGATGTCTCATTCTGTAGTAGTGCTCCTAGCTGTCCCGTCAATAATCCTTCATTTTGTTCTCAAATCATATACTACTAGAGGAACTACTAACTATCTGGTCTTTTTTTGGGTATTATTAACTCTATTGAAATTTTGAGATTATGCAAAACTTGTTTTTAGTTGTTAATTAAGTTCAAGTAGTCATTTTTTGTATATATTATAGATATTTTATAATTAGGTAATATTTCAAGTTATCTTTTTATAATTAGATAAGTTAGCAAAATAATTAAGAAATTTTGTTTATTCCATTTCAATTATTATTCTTGATATATGTGTTTTCTTATTTCGGATGAGATATATATTTTGCAATCCGGGTTTGTCATCATTAATTTCTCATGTTCTTCTCTATATAATTTAGGCGTTCTAATAATCTATTTCTTCTGAATGCATTTTTTGTTAGAAGTTTCTGAATTGCTTTTGGGTAACAACTTTTACCCTTTTACAGTATTTCCTGAAATAATTTTGGACATGAACTTTCCTTTTTTATGCATAATAATTTTCTGCATAATCTTTTTTTTTGTCATTCTTCTTTTGTCGATCTATTTTGTCTACTAGCAGGGCACTATATTGATTAAAATTATGTATAATTTCTGTCATACAATAAGAAATTAGAATAGTTATAGTGCTCATTAAATTATGTGTGTTGAGGAGTTTATTTTGGAATTTTATTTCAGAATTAGATTTCAAGTTAAGGCGAGAATTGTTGTGTATGTCTCTCATCTTATCATATATTTTCATCAGACTTGATTTAGCATGATGTTAAGATAGTAGGGTATTTTAGGATTTGCCATTTATATAGTTATCTTTTTAGAAATTTATGTTGCTATAATGCATTCCTCTTGATGGATTCCCTTGGCCACAAGACGAACCTTGTATCTCTCCAAAGAGCCATCCGCACATCGTTTGATCTTAAAGACCCACTTACACTCTACAACATTTTGCCCGGGAGAGAATGAAACTAACATCCAAGTTTGATTTGATAAAAGTGTTGTGTGTTCCTTTTTCATTGCCTCGACCCAATGGGCATGTCCCTTTGCTTGATTATATGTTTTTGGTTCGGTGTGCTAATGGTCATTAGAGCAACATGATCGGAAAATAATCGGGGTATTGATTTACCTTATATATTTTTTAGTTCTCTCTAATATCTCAAATTAACTTAGAAATGTATAAAATCCTTATTCTATTATTCCTTCTTCTACTTTCTTTTAGTATTTGTAAATGAAATTAGATAAAAGATTTTTCAATTTATAAATGAAATATAAGTCATGCTTTCTACATGACATTTTTTTGTTAATCACACAAAATGCAATATTAGAATATTTAAATCATTCAAATAGCATCGACAACTGTAAATTTTTATTATTCAATGCAATTGGTATTTCAAATAGCTGTGCTTGGGTATAGCAGCAATTGGTATTTTTATTATTCAATGCAATTTTTATTCAGTCATGCTTTCCTCATAATTATTATTAAAATAAATATAATTTTCTGCTAGACATATTTTGAATAAAACAATCAGCTAGCAATTTTGATAAAAATATCTCAAATCAAGTCACAAATGTGTAAATATTAGTAATAAGTTTTCACATGTATTGTTGCGGATACATACGTTGGTCATGAAATGTTATACATCCTGAGCATTTATTTGACTGTGCATTGTATGACGTCAAATTGGAATAATTTAAAATTCAAATCGCGTATTAATAAATTATAAAAGAACCAAATTTCAATACATTTTATATTAAGACAGGTCATGTCTAAGCTATTAGAAATCAAAATTTTGAACTGCATTTCTCAAAATTATCAATATAACAAATATGGGGCTATTTTAATTTGTATAAATAACAGCACAAGTCAACGCCAAATTACAATTTCAAGAGAAAATATTTGAACTTTTCAAATAAAGTAAAATAACTTTTACATAAATGGGCTATTAATTTTAACGCTAAACGAGATGAAGTCTGACGTCATAACATGCTAATTGCCACACGAATTTGCTAGATGACTTAAATCTTATTATTCAAATCATGACTTCTACTCTAGCTTGGCCTAAATCTGAGATTGGAAAAAAAAAAATGATATTTGACACTGTCAATTAAAATGCGAAAACCGTGCAGAATAATATGATAAAATAGTTGAACCAAAAGAGAATTCCTGAACTCACCGTAATACGATCGTAGTTAGAGAGAGGAGAATGATCATGAAGAATAACTTTTTAACCAATGATAAAAAATTTCTCTCGTCTAATTATCTTCATATAATTTAGTAGTCCAATTCATCACAACTCTTTGTATGAAAAATACAAGTCTAAAACTCAACTTTGCAATTAAAATTTACGAAAAAACAAAGGAGAGATCTTTCTTGACTGAAGAAAACTTTTTTTTTACTCATCATAATTTGGTGTAGAGATCTGTGCTTTAAATTATTTTGAGATATTATTTGATGATTTTTTTCTGATGCACAACAACAATTAGACGGTGCTTAATTATTAAGCATTTATTATCGCAGGTTTAGTATAGTGGTACGAATTCTTGTATCTCTACAGAAAGACGCATGTTTAATTCTCAAAAATAGCATCTAAAACATCATTTACCAGAGCCCTTTAAATTCAAGAAAAAAAAATATTAAGCGTTAAGGAACAATTAAGTCCATCAATTTGACATAGAGCGAGATAAACTGTTTTGTGAACCTAAACTAGGTGTATGAATGTCGACATGAATCAAACAGTCCAAATCAGATATAGAACCAAATTTAGCTAAATTTATGTGAAAAATTATATTATAAACCGACTCGTAAATCTCAACTGGATGCACAAATCACGACATAGATCGAATGATCCAGACTGACATTGAACCGAATTCAATTTGATGCCCATCAAACCCCCTTCGCTCCCCAATTTTACAACCAGAGTTATGGCAGCAAGATAATAAGTAATATGTGAGTCACAAAGCAGTAGATACAAAATGCCCATTGAAGAAGATGCAATCTGCTTCAATTTTTTCAGTTTATTTCAAGAAAAAAATCTAAAAAAAAATAAAAAAACAATCCAGAAACTAACATACACTAGACCTTAATTTCCTAGTATCAAACAGTAATAGTTTCTAGGTTACAGCTTGATTGAAGCACCATTTTGGATTAAAAAAACAGTAACCTAGCACAACTATACTAGGAGCTAGCTTATAATTCACAATTTCAAATTGACCAACTAGGTTAATGACCAATCTTCACACTTCTCATTTCCTGGAGAAATAAGATCTCTTGTGGCATTTTGTGTTAGCAGTAGTGTTCAAGCTTTGTAGATGACAACAAAGCAAGGAAGGATTGCTCTTGGATTAAAAACAAATAGCTCGTCTATGTTAGAGTAAGGCCCCGATGCACCAACCAACGAGTCAAACTCTTCGGATCCTTCTTGAATTTGGGCGCGTCTAACTCTTCCAGCTATAACCCTGAAAAAAGAAAAAAAAATCATCCATTTCCAGAGATCAAATTAAACAAATTTGTTAATTTTTTTTGTAAAAACTTTTGTTCAAGTTGTATTAGATAGATCCATTTCTTGAGCTTAAATTGGACAAAATCTGTTCAATTATTTTTAAATCTTTTATAAGATCTGTGTATCAATGTATCTTTTTTTATTAGCCTTGTTACTATCTTTATTGAATCCATCTAATTAGTACGAAATTTTAAAAAAAAAAACCTAAAAGAATTATGCAGAGCGTGTATGTGTTTTGATACAAATCAACTGGGTCTAAATACCATGTGCATGAATAATTTGATTTACTTTTTTTGCATTAATATGCATGCTCATATGTCCAAGTTAGAAATTAATTCTGGTATTTTTTTTATTTGAGATCATGTAAAGAAATGTTAACATAAAGACATAAACTAAACCTCTTATCAACTGTGCAAGTCTTAAAGGGTATATGGGTTATGGATATTACCTACAGACAAGCATGACCCGCTGCTCGTCAGATTTCTTGACCGCATCATGTGCTCTGCCACTGGTTGCCATGGTTAGGATCCTCCCATTCGGGTCGGGTTTGAACCCATCCTTTATGATAGCACAGACGTGACAATTTGGGTTAGAGCTGCACAGATTCGTAGACCCGTTAAGGCCAAGTGAGCATGCCAGGGTAGTGCAATGGAACCTACAAATCAAATATTATAATATTAGTCCCTTGTAAGATGTGAATTTTTTTTTTCCATGACTTGTCACTTCGCCTGGTTTAAGTAGTTGTCAAATCTAGGTTGTTCAATGGATTAGTTCGGTTAAAATCGAATTAAAATAGTCAAATCAAATTTTTGTTTGGTTTCAAAAATATAACCAAACCAATCGAATTAAATTTGTCAACCAAAAAACAACCTAACCAAACTAACCAAAGTAAATTCCAGATTGTTCGGTTTAACCAATATATGAGAAATTAAATTTTAAAGGTCAAAACTCAATACATACTCCAATACTATTTAATAATCATAGAAATAAATATGACTATATATTATATATTAGTTGTTGACATTAAACACATTGTTTAATTTCATACAAAATATATAGATGTTCTAAAATATCCAAACAAAAGCATGGTTTGAACCATATAAAGTTTGGTATTGAAAAATATAAACCAATCCAAATATAAAAATCAAAGTAATTGAGAAATTCTACCGGACTGATCCATTTAAACCGAAAACCAAATTATTTAATTCAAAATTTTTGGTTTGGTTGAAAACCATATAAACCGGACCCAATGAACACCCATAGTCAAATATGATGAAGTTATTGGGATTAATTATCTCCTTGGATCATTACAGGCATGATGAAGGCACAGAAGATGGAGGTATATATTTGAACCCTCTTAAACATTAAGTTTTAACCAAACATAACACAAAAGGTACTTAATATTAATACCATCCACCTTTGTTACGGGATTATAGTACCTGAGAAGCTCGTTGCCATCAGCAATACATCTGGGGTACTTCTTTGCAAATTTACTGGATTTGATTTTGATCGAATCACGATAATCTTCGAATTTTGAAATGGTCTTTTGGGAATTTTGAACTTTCAAAATCCGCTCGATAGTGCAAATCGGGGAATTCTTCTTTAGCCAGCTTGATTGAAATATAATCTCTATTATGTTCCTACTTGTGTCTTCAGGACCCAATTCTGATACTATATTTTATATATAAAAGACACAAATAAAAGCTTCAATTTAGTCATTTAAAATTTTTAAAGTTCTTTTCTAGCAGAGGAAATACAGATTTGGATGAAACAGCCTGTACCGATGAAACAGCTGGTACGCAATGTTTGATTTATGCAGATAGGATTGGTAATCTTGGCTAGTACTGACAATTATAATTAACCATGAGTGGGCTGTGGTACTATGCATAGCGCACTTTGGTCCGTACTATGAATATGTGTTCATTTTCAATGTTCGAACAATCGATCCATTCCACTCAACATGATCTCCATATGAAAATGTGCTTGAATGCCAAATTTTACAATTTTTTTATTTTTCTACTATTTTTTTAAGTACAAAATAACTTGACCTAAAGATTCTAGACCATTCGAAAGTAGTGATTTTCTACCTGTCGAAAAAATAGTAAGCAAATTCTAAAAAATATAAAATTTTGGTCTCCATGTACATTTATACATTTTCAATGGCGATAATGATAAATGGTTCGGATTAACTATTTAAACATTGAAAATGAAGATAAAGATTTGTAGTACGAACCATAGTTCGCTACGCATAGTAGCGTAGCCTCACTCATTAACCACTTGGTATTCTAATCATAAAATTATTTCCTAATGATTATGTGTCAAGATATGACAAACAGTAGAAAATTAAAAGCAAAAAAGGATTTTTTTTTTCATTTTTGAATGATATTTTATAAAAATATATACACAATTGGGTGTTACTTGAAATATGGTTAATTATTAAGTAAAGTATCAGGAAACACCTTTTTTAAAGAAGCTTTTTGCAAAGGACAACAATAATTACATTGATGAGTTCCATGTTCATTCATCTACACTAGTATACTAATATAATAAGTCAGTAGTACTATTGGAAAAATTCTAAAAATGTCCAAAAATAATTTGAAAAATACCTGCATGCCTAATAGCTTGATGAAGCTCCAAGCTCTCACTTCTAATAAAAATCTCACCACATTCATGACAAGTGCACATGACCCTCATGGACCCTCCATGGACCGGGTCCACCACACTGTGGCACTCATAACAGCCAGACAACCTCCTAAATTGCATTCCTCTAAAAGACCCACCAATGGAATAACTAGAGGAATAAGAATTGGAAGAGGCACAAGAAGCACTGGAGGAGAATAAGCTGCTAGGCGGCACATGCTCACCATTTACTATCTCATTCAGGGGCTTTTTTGTAATTAGTCTTTCTTTACTGGTGCATGCACTAATTGATGCTCTCCTCCTCTCACAAGGCTCCTCCTCTGCTTTGCACAAGCTGCTGGTCTCTTTTTGTTTGCAAAGAGACCCAGAACAAACACTCTTTTTACATCTTTTTCTGTGGTTCTCTGAGGAATCAAGGTGGCTTTTGCAATTGAAGATGCTTTTGAGGGCTAATCTGTAAGATGGGCTCTCTGGTTCTTGGTTTGTTTGGCGCTGTTGTGGCTTGTTGGGTTCTTTTTCTCTCTTCTTCATGGACAGTTTTTCTCTTGGCTTCCTTGTTTCTCCCATTGGAAGTATAGAGAGAGAGAGAGGTGTTGTGTTTGTGTGTGTTATTCTTTAGTTGAAGGAGATATGATGAAGATGTGGCAGGAAGACTTGTGGAATGGCAGGAAAAGCAAAGAGTCATGGATTCATTCCATTTTTTACCTTTATTTATTTATTTTCTTTGCTGGTGGTAAATTGGTAATACAAAGCATATTACTTTATGTCTTGAAGTTGGGAGGGAACCTCGTTGAATTTGCTTTATAGATTGTTTTTTTTTTTGAGAGAGTAGCTTTATGCCTTTATGGATTGTACATTTATGCAGCTTTGTCCCTCCAGAATATAAGAATTTGTATGTATAGAATCCAGACATTCCCATCCGTATTGGCACGAATATTAAAGGAGCTCCGTAAATTTTTTAAAATATACTAAATTGATCTGAACATAAGACATTCTGAATTTCAAATTCAAAATTTGAATACTGTAGAGGATACGGCC
This sequence comes from Carex arenaria, assembly GCA_964058825.1. NCBI lineage: Eukaryota > Viridiplantae > Streptophyta > Magnoliopsida > Poales > Cyperaceae > Carex > Carex arenaria. The sequence goes on from CAXKVW010000153.1 coordinate 69,443, forward strand.
TCCACAATATAACGCATATTGAGATAGATGGTACAAATATTAAAGGAGTTTGTTTCTCAAAAATATTAAAGGAGTTCTGTAATTTTTTTTAAAATGGACCGAATTGATTTGAATTTCGATCAGACATTCTGAATTTCACATTCAAATTTTGAAATACTGTAAAGGATACGGATTCCATAATATAACACATATCGAAGGAGGGTACATTTTTACTTAGAAATGTGCTTTGTGGTCCTTTATTATATTCATTAGGAAGTATCCATATTAAAATTTTGTTTTCCATTGTACAGAATCCTCATTCGAGATTTGTATGTTTGTACGATTGCATGTGACTTTAGTTACAAAAGTAAAATTAAGAATATCTTTGGCAAAAGAAAGTCACACAGTTAGAATTCAATATTAATAATTTATATGAGAAGAATCTCACTGAATTACATATTATACCAGTAACAGTTTGCAGTATCTATACTGCAATATATTTCCATATATATAGCATAAGAAGTATGGGGAGCGATTATTTGACAATGTTGATAGTTGTCAATAAATTAAATTCTAAAATTAAAATATAATATTATAGACATGACAATGTGGTTCACATATCATGTCTATAAAAAATAAGAGTAATTCTCAAGTGTATCCAATCATTTTTATACCTCCAGAACATATCTTAAAATATATTGTTTGATCCAAAAAATATAGATATATGTTCCATCATTTAGACAGACCTTCTATTAAAAAATTTACGTTGTTTGATGGAAGGCTAATGTCTTTTTAAGTTGGTTGAAATTTGATACATGCCATATTTTAATGATGGAGAACATATATATACAATTTTATTTATTTTTAAATTTAAAAGAATGATTTTGAAAATACTTACTAGATGCATCATAAAAGTTGAATGTTGACTAGAATTCTTCAAAAAAATTGATGCTTGGTGCATATTTTACCGTTATCAAATAATCTGAAATTTTAAGAATCCAAATTTAACGATCATTAATATATCAATGAACTATACCTAAATAGTCAGATGCATGAGATTTTATTATTGTGTTATTTATATGTCGTAATATAACTATAAGTTTATTTAACTTTTTTTCTGATTGATTTAGAAAATATAAAAGAGTCTAAACAACCATTGCTAACAATGTCTTCGTTTTCCAAATATGAAAAACCCATGCCATTGGTAGGGGTTGCTAAAACACTCGTAGCTCGTGGCTCGCTCGTGATTCGCATCTGGTTCGCATCTGGCTCGTTCGTTACTGGACTGAGCTGTTAACGAGCCAGCTCACTACTAGCTCGGTCCAGAATTAACGAGTTTGAGCTAGGGCCTAGCTTGCTTGCCAACTAGCTTGGCTAGGCATCAATTTGTGAATCTGTATGTATTTTATACTGTCAAGCTCGATCCAGCTCGATCAAAAAAGTTTGTAAATTTTTTTTTTTTCTTAAAACAAGGTCTAGCCAAACCCAGTGAGCCAACTCGTCAGCTCGTCACGAGTTTGAGCTGAGGTTTTAGTTCGGAAGTCCTAGGTCTAGAATTAACGAGCTGCGCTAAGGCCCAGCTCAGCCCGAGCTAGCTCATTTACAGCCCTACCCATTGGTGTCCTAAAAAAGTAAATATTCATCAGAGATGAACTTCCCTTAAGAGAAAAAAATCCAACTTTGACAAAGGACATAACAAAAATTGAGCAATTGTGTAGTTTGGCGACAAAACCATGGGATAAAACCATACATTATTTAGGTATGTAAGTCAATTTGGGACTTTGGGCACAGAATTTGTGTGAGGGGTTGAAAACAAGAGAGACAAAATGTGGTCCTTGTCAGATGTTTGGTGGATAGAGTCTGAAAAGCAAGGGAATTGTAGTGACTTGTATAACATCATTATGAGATTTAATGTGGACAGTACATAAATATATTCTTCTGTGCGGCGTTTCATTTTTAGAGACTTTGTAGAGTCATTTGCCTCCAAGCAAAGTTGAATAATATTCATATTTTTAAAACCAGCAGTTTTTATTCACTTATTATCTGTGAGAAATACAATCATCTGAATTTGTTTGTTGAAACTACGATCTCATATTTTTTGCATCTTTTTTATTATGAAATTTCTTTTACTATTTTTTAAAATAAGTGCAAAATCACTTTTTTTTTTTAATGGTCTTGAATCTTTTAAAAAAAATAGTGATTTTGTACCTATCTAATAATAAAAAAACATTCATAAAATATAAAAATTGATCTCTGAATACATTTTAATATAGAGATTATGTTGAGTTGTTTGAATTAACTATTTGGACTTTAAAATCAAAGATAAGAATGTGATGCATCATTATTGGCACGAAAACAATGAGGCATTATAACCCTACTCCATTTATATTATAAAAATAACAAATATATCTTGAATTATTAATATATTATACTCTAATTACAAATTTTAAGAACATGTTATTTTGAATGTTGTGTACTATAGTAACATGGTACGCGTATAGTTCATTTTTTTAACTGAAACATCGAATAAAATGCAAAAAATAACGTATAATACGTTTTATTCGCGAATAACACGCGAATTTTTTTTATTATTATTTTTTGCTTCCTTGTGGTACATAATCATTCTCAAATTATATCCGAATTATTTCCGAATCACAAATTTTTGACCTCGCCGAAGTCCGAACTCGAACCCGAACTATTCAATTGTCATTATGAAAGGATGGTTTATGAAAGCCACAGAAGATCTGAACATGGAGCGTCTAGCACTTATGAAACTTTGCTTTCCACTTTGAAAAGGGTCACGTGCTTCCATGCATGTTTGCTATGAAAGAGCTGTTAGTGGACCCCTGTATTGTAACCCGATTACCCGATTGCGACCTGACCCGGTAAGTTACCTGCTAGCTGTTCATGCATGCATCACTATGCTCACTCGTAAATTCGGTTTAAATTGAATGAGAAAGGCGGACTTCTTTTGTAGAGAAATAAGAATGCTCCGAGTTTTTTAATTTTAATATTTATAAAGAATATGCGTTTAAATTTCGAACTTGTGATTTTTGAGAGAGAGGATATTATATTTTATTATTAGACCAAAGACTAATTTTCTTATAAATCAAATGTTATTAGTTCAAATCTTTTCATTGAAAACAGTGGTGTTAGAAAATTTTCAAATAAAAATATAATATTTAAACCGCAATTTAATGATAGAATATACATAATAGAGTAGATCAAAATTATTCTAAACATGATAATAGATCAGAATATAAGATTTTGATAGTTTTTGTTAAGTCATCCTCATAGATAATGTAAAAACAATATAGCAAAACTTAAAATTTGTAACTATCCTTTCAAAATGTTGTGCTTAAATAAATCATAATGTTTTATTTTCATAAAAAACAAGCAATTTATGACAGAATAATAATAATTTCTGTAGCATTCAAAAATATTGAGTTAATTTTTTTTAGTAGTTTGGACCTAAAAGAACACTAGCATTACTAGCGTTTCGGATATAAAAAACACCAATAGTGATAACATTTAGTCATATTATAATTTTGAAATATAATTTTCCTAATGTTTCACAAGCAAGGTGCGAAATGCTAATGTTTCGCCTCGTTCTATTGTTTTTATCATCGCTAAAAATATTTTTTGATTTTTTGACAACTTAAATTTTTCATAAGTAGGCTATGTGGATGTTGGATCCTCTTAAATGACCCTACCCGAACTAAAGTTCATGCAACTGTTCTCACATTGATCCGAGGGAGAATAAAGGAGGAATTGCCTTTTTTGCTCTTCATTTGAGACCAACTTCTAACACGAGTACAGTTTACAAAAGATAACATATATCTTGGGTCTAGGGTTCCATTATGTTTTTTTTCTGCCCATTTTCAGTTCTTTTTAGGGAATCTTTTATGCACTTCCTTTTTTTCAGGGGTGCTGCGGTTGGTCCCTTTCAACTGGATTAAATAGTGTAAAAAAATGTTCAATAAATTAACTAATTTAATTAAAGTTGCCATAATTTAACTAATTTAAACCCTCAAAGATTGTACCATAATTTATAATCCAGATCTATCTTTCTGAAAATATTTTTGGCAATATTTTCTAAAATCTATATTTAATTCCATTCAGAGACTGTTTTAGAAAATTAAAATTGGGTGGGAGAAAGTGAATTACAATTTACAAATATAAAATTATTTTAATTTTACGAGAGAGATAAAGATCAAGTACTTACATTTGAAAAAGAGTTCAAGATCTGAAGAAGGAAAAATGTATTTTTTTTCCTCAATTAATAAAGAGGGTATTACCAACTTTCCTTTCTTTTCCTTCACAATTGATTCATTTATATTAATTTTTAAGAAATTAGAAATCAAGCAACCCAATTATTTAATTTTAATAACAAATCTTTTATTCAAATTTTTAACATGTAATCTTCCTTACAGACAGTGGCGAGTCTAGCATACAACAGGGGTAGGCATTTGCCTACCCTTGGAATTTTTTATTTTTTATAAATTATATTTTTTTTGGGTTTGCATACCTCTAAAAAATAGATTTGCCTACCCCTGACCCAGGGCCCAGCCTTGCCCAGAGGAAAATCAATAAAAAAAAAAAACCACTCTCCGCCTCAACACATAGGAGACGCTGAGACGTGTGTGCGCAATTTTGAATCATACAGCTTGACGCTAATCCGAACCGTTAATTTACAGACTAAGATAAGATGACAAAGAATTAACATCAATTACTTTGAATCATACAGCTTGACGCTAACCTGAATTGTTAATTTATTTGAACCCGAACCCAAATCCGAACCCGTTAATTTATTCGAATCCGAATCCGAATCTGATTTTTGCCTATCCTAACTCAAATTCTAGCATCGCCACTACTTGCAGGAAATATTGCATTTTACGTTCAAACTAATTAAAAACTGATTCTCTATTCGGAAAGCATTTTGTAACCTTCCGTACATAAAGCATTTTGTAATCTCTCAAACCAAAAGCATTCTGTACAAAAGAAAAATGTGTTCGCCCATGATCTCTATATGACACTATGGTTTTGAATTATTATTTCTTTTGAGGAACTAAAGCCTTTATGCGGTGATCGCTGAAAATGACAACTTCAAAAGTTTTGATTGGATGTTATGAACTACTTTTATTGATACTTGCTATAATCTCCAAACTTACAAAACTTTTGTTTTTCATAGTAACAGATTTTTTTTTATCGAATTATTTTGTATGGTGTATAATTTGGCATTTTATTTTCTTTGAAGAAAATCTTCTTTGCACTATTGGGAGATGCTTGATAAACACTAAAAAAATTTGGTTTTATTGTATAATGATTGGTTTATCTTGTTTAGTTATTGATAAATCATGCCTTAATCACTAAACAAAAACACCTAACAATCATTGTTACATTAATTAATTTGACGTATTTAAATCAACAAGTTATAGGGTGTCATGATGTTTAATTTAGAGAATTTTTTTATCCAAAAAGAATTTGGAAAAGTCTTACTGGATCAAACTGAGTTTAAAAAGAATTAAGATTAGTGTGAATCTTATTTAAAAATAATCCACATATTTGAACAGAGTTTATATTTATTTGAATATTTAATTCAGAGATCATACATGAAACATGAACTCATTAATAGGCAAAATCTAAATCAGTTTATTTCAAAACAAAGAACAATTATTTCTTTTTAGCTGTAATATTTCAGTTGATAACTGTATATTTTTTTTTCATGTTATTTAGAAAAAAAATTGACACTTTATTTTGCATATAAAATTTTATATGACACAATGGGGACCATGCTCCCTGCCATGTTATAAGAGAATCAAAGAATCAAACATTATGGCCTTATGGGTCCAATCCACCACCATAATTTCCTAGAGATGCTAAGAGGTGCTGCAGTGTACGGTTGATAATTTTGACTACCACCGTACTTGGATTTCCTATCTTCTTTTAATTTATTTGACCATGTTTGATTGTAACTTAAATTTAAAAAAAATGAATTATTTATTTCATATAATCTCCTAAAGTGTGTTTTACATCTCTTTTGACAGCTCAAGTCATGACATAATCAGTTTCAATAACCAAAAAAATTATATATATAGAGAGAGAGAGATGGACTTGGCTAAGCTATGGTATAAAATGCATTTGTACTCCATACCATATTTTTATTTCCAAAGTTCACATAGCTGATCCGAATCGCTCATAATGTTCTCCATATTGAAATGTGCTTGGAGATCAAATTTTACATTTTTTGGAATTTTTTTACTATTTATTAAGCCACTTTGAAAATCCCGATCCACTGTGAACAGTAACAATTTTTGGACCATCGGATCATCAATTTTCAAAGTGGCTTAATAAATAGTAAAAAAAATTCAAAAAATGTAAATTTTGGTTTCCAAGCACATTTCAATATGGAAAACATTTTGAGCAGTTCGGATCAGCTATTTGAACTTTGAAAATAAAGATATTGCGCCATGGCTCACCAAACATATTTACACCATGGCTTAGCCAAGTCCATCTCTCTCTCTCTCTCTCTCTCTCTCTATATATATATATATAGTAGAACTAGGGTGCTCCTAGGAATACCAAGCCCTTTTGTACTCTTAACTCTAAAACCTATCGGATTAACTTCGAATGACGAATCCAAACCGTTGAAATCCTTCTACCTTACGAGTGATGAGTCTACATGTGAAAATTTTAAAGTTTCGAATTAATTTAGTATAAAGTCAAGTGGTTAAAATTAAAAGGTTTCTAAATTAATTTTAATGCATTCACTTTTTGGAAGCCTTTTGACCACTTGACTTTATATTAAATTAATCCAAAATTTTAAAATTTTCACATGTGGACGCATCACTCGTAAGGAAGAACGATTTCAACGGTTTGGATTCGTCGTTCTAAGTTAATCCGATAAGTTTTAGAGTTAAGAGTACAAAAAGACTTGGTACTCCTAGGAGCACCCTAGTTCTACTCATATATATGTTAGTTTGTAATAATCTAGAAGTCAATAATACGATAATTTATCATAAAGCTTTGTTCATGAATTGAGTGATTAATAAACTGTCATTTTGTTCCTTGAGTGTTATTGAATTTATGAATCATTTCGGGTTCATGACTTGAAATTGTAGAGCTTCATAATATAGATAATAAATACTCTTAAAAGTCTCTAACCGAGGTAATTAGCAGGAACACTAATTTACCATTACAAGGTTAGAATGTGGATTAAAAGATGGTCAAGTTTTACAGACCATTGACATGAGATGTCATTTTAATCACATAGGTACATGTTCTAGGAACATTGTATTTGACAGACCTCAAATGAAACATTAAATGGAATTGTGTACGTGTCATTAATGTTTTCATTCAGTGTTAAATTCTAAAGTATGAGATATTCATCTTTCCTACTAAGAGATGTGTATGTGTGATTGTTACCTAACGCTGTCGGTAAAACGCAGTCATAACGGTAGCTTTTCGGTATACATAGCTTAGCTGAGGTAGTGATGGTTTATCAAAAGTACTCTTGTCCCTCGTATCTCTATACGAGTTACGGTATCACTGGGCCCCTTGATAGAGTAGGATTATCTGCATGCAGTATAATTACAAGAGTAATTATATTTGATAATCTGCTCAAGATTGAGAAAAGATTAAGTTTGCAAGGATGACACACACCTACCTTGAAACTGATCTGATACTGCAAGACAAAAGAATTAACACGACTAAAATAGTTTACTGGATCGTGGTATTGTATAGTACAGCATCATCTGTGTAATTGGATGGTCATAGTGTAGATGTCAGATGCCTCCTATGATTATAGAAGTTAAAATGGTTTTAATTCTATTTACCAACATAACACAGATCCTATTGGGTCACACCGCAAAGGAGACTTATCAGAGAATCTTACTGATTAATTATAAATTGATTATAATTAATATTAAGATGGTTATAATTAATTATACGTGATATAATTAAATTATAAATGTCATATAAGATGACAAGCAGAAACAACAGTCAATTTATAAGCGTATTCGATACGTTGTATAAAAACCGTACCGAAACCGAACCGTAAGAAATATAATTGTTTTGAACAATTATATATATTTGATTTAGATTTTAAATATTAACTATGGTTTTGAATTTTGGACTAACAATCATTAGCAAATTCTTAATTAAAATTAAAATCAAATTAAATAAATATATATATATATATATATATATATATATATATATATATATATATAAAATCATGTCGGCATGTACCTCATATTAATTTGATTGATTATATATATATATATATATTATTTCCAAAACCATGTCGGCATGGAAAAATATCAATTTGATTGATATTATTTGGAAACCGCCAATGGTAGTGGCATAATGGTAAATATGCCAAAAATTTCGGTAATCGGCCAACCTGCTTAATTTTTCTATAAATAGAGGGGCAGGGGTAAAGAGAAAATCACTAATTCACTCATATCTGATCTGATCAGTCTAATCGAATTGATAAATCTACTTTCTCTCTTTCTCGGTTACGGTTGTTTTTACGGTTGTCGTGAATAGTGTTTTCGCGAAGTTTCGTGAATCTGATTTTTGCGTGAGACGCAAGTCGGTTTTTACGATTCTCGTGAATAGTGTTTTCACACCTCCCGTGAATAGTGTTTTTGCGAATCTCGCTGGTCAGTATTACTGGCAGTAGAAAGCCAGCGCTCTGGTGGTTCCTGGTGGACGACCGATAGAGGTATCAGACGTCTGATACTCCGAGACGAGACGTTCCTCAGATTCAATCTTCTCGGTCTACTGCAATCCAATTGAAATTTGAATCAAGGTATAAGTATGTTATATTAATCTATTTAATTTGTAAGTAGATTAAAGTTTTAGAAATCAATTATGGAGTAGATCTGTAAAAGGATTAAATCGGGTTTTGATGCCAAAGAATACTGAAGGTAGATCGCATTGGAAAGTATTCTGACATACCTCGTTTAATTCTTGGCTTAATATAGAAGTAAAATTTTTGTTTTACGTTCTTTCCGCATATTAAGCTAATCAACGGTTTGGACCGTCCATAACCCAACAATATATATATCTATCTATCTATCTATCTATCTATCTATATAGTAAGGCTACCATGCTTTGCAAATTAAAGTGGGTGTTTTAATTTGCGCTCATATCTCTATTTTTAAAGTTCAAATAGTCAATCCGAACAGCTCAACATGTTCTTCATATTGAAATGTGCTTGGAGACCAAATTTTACATTTTTTAGAATTTTTTTACTATTTATTAAGCCAATTTGAAAATCGCTAATCCGGTAGTTCAGAAAGTTTCACTGTTCATCCAGATTTTCATATTTTCAAAGTGGCTTAATAAATAGTAAAAAAATTTCAAAAAATGGAAAATTTGGTATCCAATCACATTTCAATATGAAAAACATGTTGAGAAGGATTGAGTATTTGAACTTTGAAAATAGATATATGAGCACAAATTAAAATACTCACTTTAATTTGCAAAGAATGGTAGCCTTACTCTCTCTCTCTCTCTCTCTATATATATATATAGAGAGAGAGGAGGGTTCCAATACACCCAAAATTTCATGCTCCTATTTGCTCCCAATCCTTTATCTTTATTTTCAAAGTCCGAATAGTCGATCCGAACCGTTCAACATGATAATCATAATAAAATATGCTTGGAGATCAAATTTTATATTTTTTTGAAATTTTTTTTACTATTTTTTAAGATAGGTACAAAATCACTTTATCGGATGGTCCAGAATCTCCTTAAAACAATGATTTTGTACCTATCTTAAAAAAATAGTAAAAAAAATTCAAAAAATGTAAAATTTAGTCTCCAAGCACATTTCAATATGGAGAAAATGTTGAGCGGTTCGGATCGGTTGTTTGGATTTTCAAATTGGAATACGAGCATGAAGTAAAACGTTGTTTTACTCCGCAACTCACCATAGCCCATCCCTACACACACACACATACACACGCACACACAAATACATACATACATACATACATATACTAGTATCGTGTCCGTATGTTGCAATGAGACATAAGAGAACAACAAAAAATTCTCGTACAAAATGACATATTTTCATAAAAAAAAAATAGATTAACATATATATTATTATAAAAATGTAAAGTTTAGTTCTTTGAATGTATATAAATTAATTTTATTGCATTTATTTTTTGAATGTTTTTTTATTAATTGATTCTATACAAAATTAATTCGATAAGTTCAAATTTTCATATGTAGATACATCACTCATAAGATATATGGATTTTAACTGTTCAAATTCGTCATTTTATGTTGATCCAAAATGTTTTAGAGTTGAGTTCACAAAGAGACTTGGTGAACTCAAAAACATTGTAGTTCTACTAAAATTAATCAATCTAGAAAAATAGTTTCACTTATTTCACTGTAATTTTATTTATTATTTTTATTTTATATCTCATTTGACAACTTAAGTGTAGAGTTAAGGGTTTATATATTCCACCTCATACTCCACAGTTAAACATGACATTTACTATTTATAAATCAAAACAATTGGAATCTTAATAAATAATTTTCCTCATCCGGATCTCGCTCATTAAAAACAAATATGTTTTTTTTTGAAAAAAAAAAGATGAATCATGTATTGTGTGAGACATTGTACAAATAAATTGGGTGATAGTTAGCACTTCTCACAAAAATAATGTTACAAACACTAATAATGTATCTTTTGAGTCCAATTATTCTTGAGTCCATATAGATATTAATTAGATTCAAGAGTCGGGAACAAGCTTGTGTCTCAAATTGATTTTCTTTTACTGTTTTTGGAAAAAGTTATCCGGAAGGAAACAAAAAAAAAATATTTCATTACTTTTTAGAAATATCATAAATTGATGAACTTTAATTTAACGTATCTGCAATTTAATCGAGTATCAAAATAAGGTATAACTCGATACATATACAGGGAATAATTGTTGAATTATTTTACAAAATATAATCTTCAAAATTAAATTAATTAAATGATAATATGAAATGAGATACTGCAAAAAAATGTAACAGACATGCAATTTAATTTTTTTTTTACCTAATTGAAAACTGAATTCACATGATCGACAATAATTGTATGAATGTTGAGATTATATTCTAAATCTGGATCAAATAAAGTGATTAAGATCCTATTTTTATCCAATACAGATATGATCGGACTTGACATTATTAAATTTAAAACCTTACATATAATAATTAAACAGTGTATATTTGTATAAAACAAAATAATTAAATGTGAGCCAACTGAAAATGATGTTCTAACTACCAACAAATATGGTACATGGTGCATATTCACGTGAAGTATTCTTTGTATGAAATAATTAAAAACCCATGTGATGTGGCCGGGTGTCATGGCCATCAATTTCATGTGATGTGCTCTTATTTATTTGTTCATGTATCAGATCTTATAATTGATTTCAGAGAAGAAGAATGTTGAGCTTGTGCATGCGATTTAATGATTAATTTCTTCTGTAGGAACCGACTTGCTCCTTTTCTTGAGAAAAGGAGGGTCCTGACTCTTGTTTTCTTCCATCCGAATCGTTCAAAATTTATCGCACGGTCTCAATTACTTTATATTTTCAAATTAATTTAATCTATTAAAATAATTCAGATTTAATTGAAGCCGTACAATGAATTTTGAACGATCAGAAAATAAGAGTGTTCATTTTCTTGAGAAAATGAGCAGATTTGGATCCCAAGTTCTGTGACTTGCAATGAAAGCAACCATGACATAACCTTATCTTTTGACATCATGCAAATAGAAATATATATATATATATATATATATATATATATATAAAATGAATTGCTTTGAGACAGAGACGGAGGCAGAATCTCTGAATATGGAGTCAATTACGCTAGCCTTGTTCTTTTTATTTTTTTATATTTTTATTTACTAATATTAAAAAAGAATTGTAAAAATGAAATGTGGTTTTTTCCCATATTTTTATTCCGAAGTAAGAATACTTTGTTTTAATTAAGAGTTCTCTAGCAAGCTTTTAATTAAAGTGTTGCATTGTTATTTATTTTTGTTTTCATGGATATAAGAAAATATTTTTTTATGACAAACTTTTTTTTTACAACTCATATCTAGAAGTGTATGTGGATATGTTACGGTTGGATCGAACTAAGAAAAAAAATATCATATATAATTTTATATTTATTAATTATATTATAGATAACAGTTAAACAAATACCTCTTTATCTATATTTTTATCCAATAAACTAATGAAAAAAATTCTTGCTTTATCCATTCCATATAATCTAATTGAATAATCGAATAAACCAATTCATTTACACAACTCAATAAAATTCTCACCAATTAAAAGCCATGAGAAAAGGAGGAAGAAAAAGACATCATCTGTTTTTTGAGAAACATTTTATAATATATACTTAGCAATAAGGATGGGATCAGTTAGCTCTCCTTTTATTCAATAGTAAATAAATAATGTTGATCTTTCATTTATATTTAAAAAAATGTTATATATACTAAACAAAAATGAAGTGAGTGCTCATGGGCATAATTCCGCTGCAACTCTTAAATCAAAACGGGCCGGATCAAATTGATCTATGAAATGACGGGTCAGATTCAGAGTCCGATCAAAAGTTATGACATCTCTAAGTCCGATGAATAGGAGCATCTACAATAAGGACTGTAACTTAGAACTCAACTCGTGAAAGATAAAGAGCCAAGTTGGCTCGAACTGAGCTGGCTCACTGATTCGAATTTAATTCGTAAATAATTCGACGCAACTTATGAAGAATTTGTGATGCAGTAACAATTTAACCGTTATCCTGGTTAGTAATTTGTAGTTGGTAGTAAATTTTTAAGATGATAATATATGTCATATCTCACATGATGTTCACAAAAAAGAAACATACAAGCAAAATTCAAAACTCGAACTCAACTCGTGAGCTAAATGAGTCGCTCAATAAGAGTCAGAATAACTCGAGTTGTTAATGAACAAATTATTAGTGAGTTCATTATCGAACTGAGTCCGAACGGCTCTATTCTACGCGAGCGGAAAAAAAAACGGGCTTCTTTTCGTCTCTGAGAGCTACTGATTAACATTGGGCCTTACTAAACAGAAAGAGCCCATAAATCAGGCCTGGATAGTAAAAGTAATGATATTCATGAATTCTTCTAAACTGCTTTATACGATTCCACCTTTATAAAAGTATTTACACTCTTATGAACAGAGTGACGGTGGTAAATTCATATTCATTTTTTTTTTTTTTTTAGAATATAAATTGAATATTAAACAGATATGAATACAGATACGGATCAGAACGGATATTTATTATAAAATACTAAAGTTCATAATATTTATCTAATTATAATAGTGAATAACATATTTTTTTCATAATATATATTAAAATATATGGTATATATGTACTATTCAAATACGGATAATTGAAAGTTGTTCCGGCGTACTGCCCCAGGATATCCGAGACCACAATTTGCGAGCATATATTGAACTAGAATTTTTCCTTGTCTTCACTTCAAAAAAATAATATCCTTTGCAGAATAAATTGATTTTTTTAGTGATAACTTTTATAAAAAAAATTCTTAGAAACAATTAAATTATATATATAATATTTTACAAAACAAATCTATATAATAAAACATTTCAAATTAACTGTATGGAAATTCATTGTCTGAATAGAATAAATTAACATTACTATAGCATTGAGATCGAGCACGTTATAAACAAAAACAGTGTAGCGCCCTTTTTTCTTGGAGATGAGTTTGGGTCCGATGCCCATCAGACACAAACTGAGTTCGATAGATTCCATAACCATCCAATCTGTTTTAAGATCTGTATGCACGAATTTTAAAACGGATCGGACGGTTATGAAATCTATCGGACCCAAATTTAAGTCTTTTCCTTGTCCAAGAATCTTGTCTTAGTTTAACCAATTTCGTAAAAAAAAAATTGCAACGAGGTTCATGCTTTAAGAGAGACTACAATAAATTAATTAGTTCGTCATTTCATTTCATTCAAGCACCACCTATATATGCCCCTCATACATTCTGAAGCAACCATCCTTAGTTTAATTTATGCAAATAAAGATGCCTATTTGTTACTTGTTCTTCGTTTTCGTCTCATGCCTCACTCACTCTTTCTTCCTTGCTCAATTGCAACGCAGCCGACCGCAGAATCCTCCTAAATGTAAAATCCGAGTTGGATAATCCACCCAAGCTCTCGGCATGGCTACCAGCCACCAACTGTTGCACCTGGTCTAATTTGTACTGTACTGATACCGGTTGTGTAAACAGCATCTATCTCTTTTTCCTCAATGCATCAACTACAATCCCCCATTCTTTGTACTGTACTGTATTCATCCAACTGCAAAACATACCGGTCCTTTATGGTACCATTCCTCCTTCCTTCTCTAAACTCACCAAAACTCGAGATACTTTACTTAACCAATAATTCTCTCTGGCCCCATACCTGACTTCCTCTCCCGTACCAATGTCAGTGTACTCGATCTTTCCGACAACAAGTTCTCAGGCCCCATACCATTGTCTCTGACAAAGTTGCCCAACCTCCAGTACCTGAGATCTTAGTGGAAACAGCTTCTCCGGTACGATCCCTCCTGGTCTACTTCATGGGACTACTCGTCGCCTGTATCTATCCTGCAATAAACGCAAATGGACATATTGACACGATCGATTTGTCACACAACAGACTAACTGGTGATGTTTCATTTTTGTTCGATTTTACCAGACCGATTACCAAGATTAATTTGTCATGGAACCAGATGGAATTTGACCTGACCCGAGTTGTGTTTCCTCATCATTTGGAATATTTGGATCTGAGTCACAATAAGATCAAGGGTAAAGTGCCGAAATCGCTTCAAGATATACAATTGCGTTTTCTGAATTTAAGTTACAATGAGTTGTGCAGGGAGATACCAATCGGAAGGTTCATGGTATATTACCACGCCGATTCCTATATTCATAATAAGTGCCTCTGTGGTGCCCCCATTGCAGCTCTGCACATCATGATCTATCTTGATTTCACACTTAATGGTCATGTTTGGTTTTGGAGTAAGTAATGGAGTAAATATTTTAATCCACCTTTAAAGAGTCAAACGAGAAGTAAATTTGAAGGAGTAAGATGAAGTAGCATTTGAATTAATTCAAATTAAGTCACTCCACCTCTCTAGGTGGAGTAACTTACTCTATCTGTAAGTCCCGCAATTAGAATAACATCATTTTATAATTTCTCTCTCTTCATTAGCTTACTCCACCAAATTCTAACCAAACTCTAACCAAACATGATTATTTTAATCCACTTTAGCTTGGAGTAAGAAATTTAATCTGGAGTAACTTTACTCCACAACCAAACATGACCAATAGTACTTGATTAATTCGAGTGTTATGCCATCAAACTGATAATGGTTCGCAATCTCCTGCTGTTGGTGTCAGTTTTATTTGTTTCATTCTTGATTTCACATCCCCAATAGTCCATCATTAATTCGAGTGTCATGCCAGCAAACTAATAGTGGTTCCAAATTTCCAGCTGTTTATGTTTGCTTTATTTTTTTATTGACTAATTGCTAAGAATTCAGTGTTGCTTTGGTTTAAGTTTCAACTAATTTCTCTCTATTGGAACAAAGTTTGGTTATACTTGGTTTTTCCTTTACATTGGCGTACAAGCAAGTTTCTGTTCTTCAATTTCGATTATTTAGAATTCACTAAATACAACAAGGACGGAATTAAATAAAGCAACATATAGTGCAAGAAATTTTACACAAGTCGTAAGCAATGCCTCCTAATTCACTTCTACAACTAATTTGCTGTTGTAATTTGCTCTTTCAGTTCTGAATCACTATCTAGAGACTCAAGAACATGAAAACAATCTGATGTCCTGATGTCTAACTACAATGCTATTCAATGGATGAAAATAATATTGTAATTACATATATATGTATATGCTCAGAATTTACATGGCAGCCCATCAAATTAAAGTATTTACACTTTAGTCCCTAACAACCCAAACCATACCAGTACGCAAAATATACTGGTACCGCAACAGGTACAATCTCAAACAAAGAAACCGAGTTGAGAAGGGTGTGAGTGATAATTAGGTCTCAATCTGATACGATAAATCCTTCACAGATTCAAAAATCCAAGATTAGATACTATCTATAGATATGCTTATCATTTCTTTTCCAATACTACATTTCAGTGTACCTGTAATGTATTGAAAAGGAAATGATACAAAGTTTGACTGAGGTCACATATATGAGAAAATTACGGCTAAGTGAATAGTACCATCAAGCAAAACAATTATTGTGTCGAAATAAATAACGATAATAACTGCTTTATGCCTGAAGTGATGAAATAAGTAACCATGTGATATTTCCGGGTATTATGTTTACCAACTTCATGTGATGGGCTCTTATTTAATAAAACTATTATATCACAGATAACTTATCTGGTTACAATTATTTAGTTCTGTGACATGCAATGAGGCAACCAAGACAAACCTTATCTCTTGCTATCATGATAATTAAAATATAAAAAGAAAAAAAATGCATTGCACACTTGGTACCTCTAGCAGACAGCTGGTACTGGTACAATCTATCTTTATAACTAATACAATGCCTCTGATTTCAACTAAAATGTGCCCCATTTCCTACCATGTCCTTCCAATCCCGTAGTAAAACTCAAAAAAAAAAAAAAACACAAAAATTATTATTTGCTATTATTACCTCGTATTTTATCCCCGTCCTAAATATACTAAAACAACACTCAATGTACAACAAATCATCTATCACGTGTTTACTTATTATTCGGCTTTCTTTTATTTACCACTCATTTGGTGTTGTTTTACCAAAATTTGAGCATAAAGAAGTTCATTCCAAGAATCTGGTACCCCAGGTAAGCACCAGTGACTACAGTCCTGGTACTGCACATCAGACCTCCTTTCTTCTTCGGTTGAATATTGTTTGCGGTATATAGAAGGATGTGCATCTTTTCTATAATCAGACATTTTTGTGATGTTCAAATAAACTACAGGTGTTTTCATACCATTCATCACATCTTCTAATTGGTTCATTATTGTAGGATACATAGCCAGGTATTTATCGTCTTTTATTGGTTCAGTTTCTTTGTCACATGCTCCTCCTGAGTTCCATTGCCCTCCACTAAATAAATTATAAGTTTTAAGGTCAGATTAGGAAATTATATAAAAGTTGTAAAGTGGTATACTTTCTTAGAAATAAGGAAAAAAATATTAACCTGAAATGGGAGGCAGAGTAGCCTCTGAAAAGCACAATAGTCTTCTTTGAGTTTACATATGTATCGATCCATTTCGCCCATGTACTAAGAGCCTTATGAAAAGCATCTAGAACATTTAATTCACTATATACATGGTTTCCTTCCTGATAGTAATCTTTCCTGCAATATGTTAGACTTGGTTCAGCTTCACCATAAAAGTTGCAAGTGCAATATCAGGTTATTTACATTTGAATTTTACTAAAAAGGAATATTACTAAAATACCCTTGAGAGGTTTTTTCATGGGTCCACCAATGACCGGTGTTGAAGACTAAAACATCTGCATCCTTGTATTTAGGAGATGATCTCTCGATTAAATCAATCCTAAGAGTCTCCTTTGTACTGTTGCCCGTTGGCATCTCCCATTCTTGCACAAGAAAAGGCGATCGAAAAAACTCCACGCTACAATTGTAGTCCTGTTCACACGGAAACACAATATATTGAAAATTATAATTTAAGAGACCAAGTTGGTAGGTGATTCTTTGCTCACGGAAGAAGCAATTTGCCAGTACATATTTTGTATGAGTTAATTTTTGTGGTATAATATGATTCATAATATAATAATAATTATCATTGCCCACTATTTTCTTTTCTTTTTTCCTTTTGTATTAGCAGATCTGATATAGAACGGTCAAATTTTATAATCACTGCGGCACTACCAATAAAAATAAGAAAAAATACATATACAAAAAGCTAACCGTGAATAAGAAAGAGTAGGATCCCTCAGTTCTAAATTCATGCCTTCCAGATGCCTCAAAAACCTTCAACTTATCTTTTACAGAATGTCTCAAGGCACATACAAGAGACTCCCACATATTCCTATTTAGTGAATCACCAACAAAAACAAGCCTCTTTCCTCTCAATCTCTCCAGCATATCAATTGCATTGAACCTATTACCCAAAACATTAAAAACATTACAAAAAAAAACAAAAATTAATATTTGCACCTGTAATCAGTTGCAGAAAGATAAGATAGTTCTATTATACATCTATCTTATGGTACATCCATTTAATATTTTTAAACATTTTCAAAGACATCAAATAAATGTACCTACAAAGATGGATGCACATTAAAACTACCCCAAAAAAAAATGTATCTATAAATAAATTTGAAGGGAAGATTCCAAATTATCATGGAAGTAAAATTTATACCGTGGAATTTTACACCCGTGAGGCTGCCACCGTAACTTCTGATAACTACGGTCAGGCCGGCCATTGTGATAGCAGTCAAAGGGCTCGTCAATATGAGGACATGACCCCTCCGGGTAAAGGGGGTATGAATCATCTTTTACCCATTGCCCTTGAAACATGTCACAACCAATCATGGATTTTATCAAATCATCCCTTTTATTTGATTCTGTACTTGGGGCAGTTTTTGGTGGTCCCTTTGGACTTTCATTTCCCTTCGCCGGTGATGCAGGGATATTTTTCGAGGAAGTGGTTTTTTCATTCTTTATGCCTGGTGAAGCACTCTTACTCCCAGATGACGCCGGTGATGCAGGGATATTTTTCGAGGAAGTGGTTTTTTCATTCTTTATGCCTGGTGAAGCACTCTTACTCCCAGATGGCGCCGGTGCATTATTACTTTGGCTACCCTTACTACCTTGACTCTTAGTTACTGTACTTTCATTTCCCGGAGGCAAAGTAGCAGTTCTAATTTGATTTCCACTTTCACCAGATATAGCAGGGACTGTACTTGCCTGAGTCTTGGGTGCATGTGAATTCCCTTGAGACCCATTACTAGTCTGATTTTTGCTTCTTTTCTGGTTTTTTTCATCCAAATTTCCGTCTTTCTTTTTCACTTCCTGAGTTGCAGGAGGTGCTCTTGCAGCGTGATTTATGTTTCCACTTTGCTTTTCTATGTTGCTATCTTTCTTTGCTGGTATTTCAATTACAACAGGAGGGGTTGCAGTACTAGACGGGTTCCTACTTTCACTCTGTTTTAAGTTGTCATCTAAACCTTGATCTTTCGTAGGCCTAAACCCTAATTCCTCGACTGATTGATTTCTTGTATCTCCACTTGTTTGAAACCAAACTCCCTCCTTTGTTTCCTCATTCCCACCTATAGAACCTCCACCTTTCCTAGACTGAATTCCTTCCTCGGGCCGAGACAAAGAGGAAGAATTGGGGAGTAAATGGGAGAAAAAATTGGAAATTTGGGATCTGTAGGGGGCTGTAGAGGAAGCGGCTGAGGAGAAAAGGTTATTGAACCGTGGTACTCCGGTACGAAAGCCGGTACGGACTGGAGGGTCAAAGTAGGCAAGGTATGCAGTACATGCAACAAATGAAAACACAAAAGCGTAAAGGAACACCTTTGTTTTACGACTTGTTATTATAACAGATAAGACAGACTTCAGATCCGAGAGTATGCTACTACCCTTCTGGTAATTTATTGAATCTTTCATTCCACCTGTTAAAACCAAAATACAGGTTAAATCACTTAGTTCAATTCTAAAGTAGTGGTATTTGGTCATACAAGATATGGTAGTTAGACAAATTACTGTTGAAAAAAATGATAGTTAAATGTGGTAATAAAAAATAGAAGTCGAAATGATATCTATATAAATCATGGAGCATCCGAATAATAAATAACCTCGGTAACAAATGATAAACACCTTTTAGGTTACAGAATAAGTTATCCAGACTGAAGCATCAAATAGGGACTTCCATTTTTCTATCAGTTCTCCTTTGCTCTTCTCATTTTTCTTAAAATTCAATTTTGCTTAGTCAGGGATCATACATGAAATTTCCTTCTTTTTCATTGATATTTGTAATTCTGCTAGTATTATGATATATCATAAATCTAATAAAGAACTTTTGTTAGTGCTGATTGCTCAGCAGATTTCTCAGTAGGCATACCTCTTAGGAAGATTGGTAATTCGAAGATTCTAGCTTTAACAGGATAGCTGGGCTGGCCTCAAAGAGAATATGAGCTGAAAAGAGAAAGTAAATCAACAAAATAGGAACAACAATAATAAATACAAATACAAGTAATGATTAAAAAAAAAACAGAGAGATCATCTACTCCCTTGCTGTTAATACTACATTCAGCATTAATATAAGAAGATTGAACTATTTACATACGCACTTGGGTATGAAATGGGTATAGATTTAACCAAAACAAACAAAAAAAGAGAAAAGGCAGCTCAAAAAATAAAAATGGTCCTATTTAAATAGTGAATTTTTAAACACATTGATCCGACTAGTTAAGCATGATACGAAAAGAAATCTGCTTAAGGCTCAAACCGAATGTCTCAAAAGTTGACCAACATTGTTAACTATGCAAGTGAGATCAGGTGATTCATGCAAATAAGGAAATTGAGACGGATCGTTCAAATTATTTTCTGATTTTACACTACCTACCACGCGAATTTATGAACAAAATCCAACAGAATTATAGGAACCAACGACAAATCTTAGAAAAAAATGTACCTGTCAGAAATTGTGAAGGCAGCAGCTTGGCCTAGAAGAGCTTATGAGCTGAGGATAATAGCAACAATTAGGATTACCATTGATGAATTCTGATCATGAGCAATTTGAAAAACTTAGAAAAAATAGAACAAAATCCATGCAATAAATTACCGGTCCGCAAATCTCCAAATGGATCCAGTGTAGGCTCCGCTCAAGCCACACTTAAAAAGCATAAAAAGGTGAAACTGAAACCGAGAGAAAAAAAAAAAAGGAGAAAACGAAGCGAAGGTGAAATGAGTTCACAGCCACATTACTCCACTTAAAAGCGGCGAGTGTGGAGAAAAAGAAGTAAAAAAATAATTCGCCCCAAGACCAGGATCAGTAGACCGTAATGTAAGCTTTTTCGCTGTAATTTGGGTCCCACAAAACAAAAGAACTTTTATGTGGTTGCAAAATTGGTCTAGATCGACCGACACGAGTCTCCGTTTAGAAATTCAAGACAAATAGACCGTACTACAAACAACGACAGGAGGTTCGTGTTGTGCTTCAAAGATATATATTCCGATTCTTTGTGACATGAAAGAGATTACTTATGTGTAGTGAATCAGTGGAAATCGTGATGTCGTAGCATAGCTCTGACCCGCAATAAAGTGGTCACAGAGTATTAGAACTCAACAGATAGGGACTGTTAAATTTGTCGTTTGCTTTTCTTTCTCTTACCGGTCTATCCCGTTTCTCTATTTCTCGAGGTTCATTTTTCAAACGTTTTTCCGTTTTTTCCTATTTTTGTTTCTTTATTTTTAAATATTTTTATATTTGTAGTTCTGTACAAAGCAAAGTGAAGTAGGGGAACGGTTTCTAATCGAAGCAAAAGAGTTAATGTTACACTAATTAAAGGGCAAGCATAAATAGGTCGGAAGGTTGTAGAAACTTCAGGGACAGAAATGTAAATTTACTGTCAGAACGCGCAAACTTTGATGGGCCCAAGGACAGTGGTGGGCCCAGGCATGGAATTCGGCGATTCGCGTCCTCTGAGATATCTCAAACTTTGCGTGACTTTAGGGAAAATCTTAACCGTTTAAATAGTTTTACACGAATCTCAAAGTAAAATAATACTGTGGCCCCCTGCGCTATCCCCGAATCACCGAACACGTCGGTCACGCAAAAATTAAGATATCTCAGAGTATACGTACTCCCTAATCCCTATTTAATGGGTTCGGCTCCTCTCCAATTTAATTATTATCGGGAGAATTTTAAGTAGGTCCCAATTCCCAAAACTTTATCAAATAAATTAAATATATTTTTTAATTTTTATTCGCACTAAATTGGTTTTAACTTCTTAAAAAAATGAATCCTAATAACTTTATTTCACTTTTATCTCCACAATATTTCCGCATCGTAACTGTTTTGGGATGACAAAACCTCTAGTACTATTTTTTTTTTTTTAAATATTAATACCTACACACGGAATATACATATGCACGGAAATATTTATATCTATAAGGTGAACAATTTTTACATAAATAATTGTCTCTCGAACTACATGGAGACTATTTAGACTACATGGGGGACATACACTTTTTAAGAGGTAATTTTTTTTCTTCGTTCAATCTCGTCCATATTTCTGACGATTTATGATAAATTTTGCGAATCTAAAACCACAAATATCTTCTATGCAATTTTCTTTTTCAAATGAGATCCGTGATGATGTACTTTTGAGCTCGTCATCATACAAGTATTTATATCTCGTCGTGCAAGTATTTATACTTATACTTGCAAGTATTTTTTTATCTATAACATTGGCTGATATCTGAAAGTATTAATATCAAATATTATGGATATTTATACCCATACACTGAAGTATTTATACCTATGTGGTCAACTAATTTTGTTATAAAAAAATTGACACATGGACAATTAGAGAAAATTGATGTGGAATGCAGAATCCCACTACATTAGAAAAAGATTGACGCATGAACTATTGAATGACTGAAAAAGAGATGGTCATATCAAATTACGCATGCAAGTATTAATATCTTACTTTACTCTAGATTTAGAATTGTTCCAAATTAGTTCTTCAACTTTTATAAGAAAAGCTAAATTGATCATTCAACTTTTCTAAAATTAATTAAATTAATCCTTCTAACTTAGCCAACTCGGTTCATTTGAAAGTTTATGGACCATTTGTCATATTTTATAAATTTAAGGACTAACTTGGCTCCTTTTTGAAAGTTTAGAGACTGATTTGATACAAATAAAAGTTTAGGGACCAACTTGATTTTTTCTAAGAAAGTTCATGGACCAATTTAAAATTTTCCAATATATATACATTATATTGTTAAAAAGATATTTATATGTATCATGTGTCTTGAAAATTTTGTTAGATAATCCGCCAATGTGGAATTATCATATGAAAACAACAAACTTTACATGAAAAAAATGTCTATTTTATTAAAATTTCCTTCATATATATGTTCTATTTTTTCCCATTGCTATTTAATTTTTCAAATAGCTTATAATATTAGCCAATGCTATAGATAATTTAAATAATTTGAGTGGCATTGTATATTTAGTATTGATGTCTAAAATTAAATGGTCTATAAGTATTAAATCTCTAATAATAACGAGACAAATATTACGTCTATAAATTATTTTGTTAATTTGACATTATTTTTATAACTATTGTTAGAAAATATGGAGGAATGTAAATCACATTGTAATTTTCAGATGTTCTTTTTCATCTTTTAAATATGCATGGGGTCCTTTATCAAAATTTAAAACTAATTATAAAAATAATTTCGTTATTTATCAAAACTTCTAAACCTTTTTGTTTTGATAGTTTTATTTTTATTAAATAACTAAATCATTCAAATAACGAAAAACACATTTATAACTTCAATTTTTGTTGATGGTTTCTTAAATCGGTTTTTTAAAAATTTAAGATTAATATCCTACCAAAATAATTATATATAGAATCAACCAAACATTAAAATCCAAACCATATTAAATTCACTAAACTCCATTTTACTACAAAATTGCAGGAAAGTGACATTTATAGCCCATTCCGCAAAAGACATGCAAAAAATAATCTGAATTAATGGTAAGATAATGCCATAATTTGCACTTATTTGTACTTTTCCATATTAAGAGCACTTAAAATTATAGAACTAATTTTTGTGTGGTGGTATTAATTAGTTGTCAGATAATGACAGATGCTGTCAAGTTCCTTAAAAAAGTTGTTCCATATCCTAACCCAATTTTAGGCAGTGATAATCTTTTGAATATTGATTGATGGTAAAGTTTATCATTTCATCTTGATTTAACAAATGTTTGAAGTAATTACCTCAAAATAAAAATATCATATTTAGACGATTACAGAACAAAATTAGGATTTGAATATGAAGACCCTCAGTAATTGATTACCATTTTTTTTTACATAAAAATCCTTTGAAATTTATTATCTTACATATTACTTTAAAAGTTCTAACAAATTATATTATTAAATTAAATACCAAGGTTTTAATAAATACAATTTATTGTGTTGCACAAAAAAAGAAAATCCGAAGAATTAAATCAACGCATCAAAAGAGATGCTAGTATATACCGAAAATAAAATAACAGGGGCTAATACTTACACACAAAAATTCAACTAAAATAGTAAAATTTTAAAACATTACGAAAATAACTAAACATCCCTATCTATATTGTAGATCTATTCTGTAGTCTAAATTTGCAATATATCTAGACATTCAATTTTAGAATGGTTTTGTCAAAATCTAACATGCCTACATGATCACATGATAGCAACGAAGTTATAAAGAAGAGACAAAGAGAAGGGGCTATCTTTAGATGATATAGTTAAATGCCACCGACTCATCATTCATCGAACTTCTAACTTTTTAATTACAAACAAAATCTCGTGAAGTATAACCCGCTAACTACCCACCCCACTTACATTCTCATCTTCTCCGGGACGGAACTAGAAATCTTTGATAAAAGAGACTAAAAATTAAAATGCATAATGTGGTGAATGAGTTTTAAGTTTTAACTCAAGATTTCTCAACTATAAAATAGAGTTCTAACCACTAGACTATAAGTAAATATTTGACTATTATTGAGGGGAGCTGGTCTAAGGGCGGATTTAGGATTTTTGTCAGGAGGGCAAAAAAATATCGAATCGGATTTAAATAACTAAATGGGTCCAAATTCATTAACTAATTAAATATTTAATAAAAAATAATACTTTACTTTATATTTTTCAATGCTCTGACTTGTAATTTCTGATATTTCAATATATAAGTCTAATTATTAATCATAATTGAAGAAATTTACTTTAATTTTAACTCTAAATTTAACCCGAACTACAAATTAAACATCTAGCAGGGGGCAAAAAAATTTTCCAGGGAGGGACAGAGTCGATCGAAACGTCCCGACTTTCACTAAAATGCAAAATCCAGGGGGGGCAGCTGCCCCCCCGGATAGACTTGGGTCCGCCCCTGGGGCTGGACTATAGAAAGTTCTGAAAAAATAAAATTTAATTAGATTTCAATATACATAACTAAAATTTTAAATTCATAGAGATGGTTTAGCCACCTTTCCAATATACTGAGATCTGCCCCTGCATCTTATATATTTTCAGGAAACATGTGACCGAATTATTTTTCACAAAAAGTTAGAGATATAGTTTTATAGTATACTTAATGTAAAAATTGATACGCCTAAGGGCTTCTCATAAAAGAAAATATAAAAATTCATATATATATTTATATAAAGATAAGCTTTTTTTAGATATTCATAAGAATTTTTTTTCCCTTCACTCGAATTTCAAATATGCAATATCTCACTTGGAAAATATTACTTTTAGTCACTAAGTCAAAAGTTAATTTTGCAATTGGCTAATTTCTTTTTATTTAATAAGCTGAATACAAAGTTTTTTTTTTTTTAATAACAAAACATTTCAGAAAAAAAAATGGAGGATAGAAAATGCTACTACCTTGCAAAATTCGAATAAATTTGTTGTTTCTAGAAGTTGAATATTAATTTAATTTTTATCAAATATAAAAATTTCTGTAATAATGACACTTGTAATAGCTAGGAATAGGATGGTATGAAAGCACTAGCTTCCACATAAAGAGCAGTTAGCACATGCAATAATTCTTCATGCTTTTGTTTTCCCTTAATAAAGTCTCTGAATCGCCTTTTATTCAGCTTACTTTATTACTTTTGACAGCAATGGCAAGTGTAAGCCTCACTAACTGATTAATATCCTGTTGTATTTTAATCAATTAATGGTTGAAAAATTTCACCTAGACCATGTCATCATTTCAATCCCAATAGTCAATTAAGTACTTTCACAACCATAGGAAGCAACTTTTAACTTTAGGAGATGCCATGGTAACTAAAAAGCAAACAAAATCATTAGCCATGTTATGGTAGGATTGAGCTAAAATTGTAAAAGGCCAAATCAATCCCAATAGTCAATTAAGGTTTTGTCAGTGTGTAAAGAAAAAGGGCTAAGAGTAGAGACAATAGAACAGCGTAAAATTTTCACGCTCTCTGCATCTCGATTTGGAATTATAAAAATTACTGAGTGCGTGTTCGGTTGCCACTGTTTTTGTGGGAAAACAAAAATTCATTCAGAGTGATTTTTTTTTCCCATAGCCATTCAAATTGGACCCGAACCTAAACCCATTTCCGTTCCCACTTGACAACGGAACACGCCCTGAAATTGTACAATGAGTTTGCCTCAATTTTCCCTCTCTCTCTCTCTTCCTTTCTCTTACGTAGCTTATTTTGAAGCACACTCTTTAACTACTTCATAATACGAGTGGATTGGGGATTTTCGTTAGAGGAGCAAAAAAATAGTGAGACACATTCAAATTCATTAGCTAATCAAATACTAGATAAAAAATAATATTTTAATTTAAAATAGAAACTAGAGGACAATATAAAATCTTCACTCTCTCTACATCTCGATTTAAAATAATAAAAATCACTGAATTTGTACAGCGAGTTTACCTCATTTTTTTTTGTTCTCTTAGATAATCCGTTCTGAATCACGCTCTAACTACTTCACAAGGAATTCAGAATAGGTCCAATGCCCATCGGACCTACTTTGGTTCGATTGGTGAAATGACCATTCGATTGCATCAAGATCCATATTTAGTACATTAAAATCCGTACAAGTCTGTTTCAATTTCCGTGCGCACTAATCTTAACGCTAATCGTACAGCGTTAGACCTAATTGAACTTGAAAGTAGGTCCGATGGGCATTGGACCTACTCCTATCTCCTTCACAAGTCACAAGTAGCTTTCAACTTTAGGAGATACCATGATAACTAAAAAGCAAATAAAACCATCAGCCATGCATGTTATTGTAGGTTTGAGGCTTTGAGCTTAAATAGCAAAAAGGAGAAATTTGTTCCTTTTATCTTCTTTTATTTCTTTTTGGATAAGCATATTTACTACCTTTTGATTTCAACTACTAAAGTGTAGTGTAGTGCAGTCTGGCTACTATTAGTTGTGCATTAGAAAAAAAAATCATACTGTCTGATTTATAAATAGGGTGGAGATATATTTTAATAGTTTCATTTTTGTACATCAATATTATAGATAGCTACTAGTATGATTGGGGACTATTTTTTATTCAATTACGAATAAACATGTCAGATAGTGCTTTGCATTATATTCGATTGTTTTGTTTTTTTCATATTTTTTTTTATAAAGGTGTTTTGGTTTTGTTTTGGTGTATGATATATTATTTACGACCTATTTGTGATAGACGAACAACTTATTTGTATAATTCAGTGCAGTATATTAGTACCGAATGATTTTGTTTGATTCAAATTAATTATTAGCTCTTCTTAAAAAAAAAAAAAAAAACTTCTTCAAATTAATTATTAGCGCTTAAACTAAAACTAGTGGTAGTAATTAATGTTTAAGCGGTGTTAAAGATTCCTTAGAATGCAAATTGCTATATAGCAGGAGCGGAGTCATGTATAGTGAATGGGGTCAATTGATCCCATTAATTTAAAAAAAATATATATCTCTATATTATTTTCTATATAGTTAAGGATAAATTACTATTTTTATTGTCAAATTGACTCATATTCAACATGAAAAAAATTATATGATTGATGCTCAATATGTATTTGACCCTCATATATTGAAAATCTACCTCCGCCTCTACTATATATTCCACCATCAACTTTAGCTAGGATCTAACAGCGAAGCCATAAATCTTGTAGGATGAAATAAAATTTTGTGATAAGATATAAATTTATAATTATTTTGAATATTACAACTTAGAAATAGAAACATATATTAAAAAAAAATTAAGATGAGACATAATTTTATAGTTTGTTGAAATTTAATTATATGTTTATTTATTTAAAAATAAATATAGGGATAGAAGTATTTTTAGAAAAAAAAAAAACTGCGCCTTGAGAGGCAAGAAAAGTGGCTCATCCTCTGCGGTACCTTACTGCGTATAATAACTTCCAGCCGAATCAAAATAATTTCAATGTCTATTTGGATTATAGGAGGTCCACTTAAAATTTGTGTCAGGTTAAAACAGAAGATGAAGATCTAGTTCTACACGATAGGTATCGCATATGATCTGAATATAAAAAGTGTCTCAGTGCATTCCACCTTAATCTAAATTTGTTCAGATTCTGATTGTACGATTCGGATCCAAACTCGAAATTTGAGTTACTTTAGGGGATCCAGACCCTCTACACGGCTGTGGACCTTCTAGATTGCCAAGGCTATTTAAAACATTACAAAAAAAAAAAAAGAGAGAGAGAGAACTGGAACTTGTTTCATAAGCTGGAAGCCTGGAATTAGGCTTTTATCACGAAAACTCCGGGGAAACAGTTGATAAAGAAGAAGAGAATCTGCAACGGGATTGCAATGTAAAAAATAAAGAAAAAAGAAAAAAGAAAATGTATCAGGTAAAGCCTAAAGGACATTGATGGAAAAGTATTTCACGAGATCACAAGATCGAAGTACCTGTTGCACAGTTTTAAGCAGTGCTGCAAACAAATCGAATCGAATCAAACTTAACTCAGTTTGAGTTTGAGTTCGAATCAATTTTGAACCGAACTGAATTGAAATTAAAGTAGGGTTTTGAATTGAAAAGAAGAGTTCGGATTTGATTCGGTGTGATTCGAACTAGTATTGAACCAAACTGATTCGAAATTGAAACAAAGTTTAGAACTAGTTTCGAACCGAGCCAGACTTAATTCGAGTTCAATTCAAATCAATTTCGAACCGATTTAATTCGTTTCATAACCAAGCTTGTTTAATTCATTTCGAACCAATTTTTTTTCCAAATTGAATTCAATCAAATCACGAGCTACGATTTTTTTGTGCACTCATAGTTTTAAGGACTTCCAATCATGATGTTTACAACTAAAATTTATTAGACAACTGTGTATCGTATTTGGTGTAATTTAATTACTGTTTATACACCTGTAAAATGAAACTGTCATTTGTACTTAAATTTGGCCCACAACATATAAAATATAGATAACATAGCTACAATTTTACTTTCTTAATTTCTTTTATAGAAGCGGATTCAAATATTTTTATTTTTTGTTTTTTTATGTCTTCATTTTTAAAATATAATAACTTCAAATTTAAAATTTAAATATTAAAATAAAACTGTTTAATATGATCTATATCATTTTTTCTATACATGTCAAAAATCACGACATTTTAATTTTGTTTTGATTAGACATCAAGAGTCCAAAAATATACCGATGTAGATAAATTCTAAATGTAGATTTTTCAACTTATTAATTCATATAAAATTAAAATCGAATAGTGATGATTTTTATGTACATGTAAGAGAATAATATTGATCACATCTAACTTTTTTATTTTGACAAATAAATTTTAGAATTTTTATTATTAAAAAATAAAAAGTGAAGACACCACACACAGACATTTGAACTCTCCTTATTTCTATATATTTGTCGACTGTCACACAGTTGCCAAATAAATTTGTAGTTGATATAAACTATCCCGAAATACAGAAGCTTAGAAATTCTAACAGTTCATTGCAATTTTCCATTACGAAACATTAAGAAACAACATTTAACAGACAAATATTCTACCACAACACAAAATCCCCAATTAAAATTCCTTACAGCCATAGAATAGAATAAAACCTGATATTAAATTAAAATCACCATGTTTAAAAAAAACCCTAAAAGAAAAACTAAGCCATGATGCGAGCCGACCTGACGTAGAGGCTATCCACCACCTTGCCCATGTTGGAAATGGTCTCCAGGGCAGCTGGGAACATCTCATCGGGTTTCAGGTCCTCAAATATAATCAAGCAACCGGCACCCTGATCAAGCGTACCCGCAAACTTCTTATCAAGTATCATCTGAGAGAGCTTCTTCTCCACATGCTCCACCGGCAACTCAATCATGTTTGCCACATGGTTGATCTCAACCCGAGAATAGGGCTCAATTAACCTACACAAGTTTTGCTCCAATAAAGTATCATACAAGGATGACAGGTGGCGATGCACGATTGGATCATCCTCCAGCTGGGCCTTGTAATCCCTAAGTGCAGTTTCAAAGAACTTCAGGGACCTTTTCCCATAAGCGTCAGCAACTGCCTTCATGGCATCCAAGTCGGGTCCAAGATAGTTCAAACCCGCCTTGGAAGAAATTATACCCGTCACATCATCAGCCTGATTCACCATTATCTTGCAGAGAAGCATGTACTTTAAACTGAACACTGCGCGTGGATCTTCAAGCGCATTAAATGCTTCAAAGGCCTCGAAGAAATAACTATATGCTGTCTTATAATCCTTCTCCTCAGCATGTAAAATACCGCTCTGAAGGTCAATCGTGCCCTGCTGAGCTGGCGGCACATAGATAGCATTAGCTGCTGTGCGGGCCGCAGTAAGAGACGCCTTGGCCTTGGGAAGATTTCTAAGAGAGAAATGCAATTTACTCTCCAAGAGATCGATATCAACCAATAGCAACTTATCATCTAACCGCCTCACCTCCTTAATTAGATTCGAAAGTAAACTCAAAGCCTCGGAATATTCCTTCTCCTCCATTAAAAGAGCGGCGAGTCTCGCCTCGACACGCTGGCGCAGGAAGGTACGCTTCTCAAGGCGGGTCCACTCAACCATCTCTCGGCAGAGAGAGATTTGCAGAGCGGAAGTATCTGGAATCTTTGCAACAGCATCGATTATTGAGCGAACAATCTTAGCGGTTTTGGCCTTGGGGATGAGAGAGAAAAAGGGGCGGAGTTGGGTCAAGAGGAGGCGTAACTCCTCGGCCCTCTTCTCTTGAGTGAGGAGGTCGGTGAGGTTGGTAATGGCTTGTTCTTTTATGCGGAGTGCATCTGGGGACGAGTTGGGGTTGTTTAGCACACGGTAGAGGATGGAGATGGATTCGGGGCGGGATGGGGCCTCCAAGGCTTGCGCAATCGATTCTGTTGTGGCAGGAAGGTTGTCTGACGACATTTTTTACTGAAATAAAAACAGGGAGATTCAATTGTTGGTCTAAGTTTGTAATTAACAGGTAGTCTCATGAATTTCCTTGGCATTTTTCCAATGCCAACAAAAATGGTAAGAGAATTTAAGAAGTTATCTAATTTTGCGGGTAAGAGACAGTTAATAAAGCAGTCGGTTGTAGGTTTTAAAATTAAATGGGTTTGGTTAAGTGGAATCAAACCAGATACAAGGGCTAGCATACTCTATGTAGATAGAAATAAAGAAATCAAATATTCTAAAATACAACTAAATTGTAACCCTTAATGGGTTTGGTTAAGTGGAATCAAACCAGAAATAAGGGCTAACACACTTATGTAGATAGAATTAAAGAAATCAAATATTCTAAAATATAACTAAATTATAACCCTTACTGTTTCTACAATACAGAAAACCAATAATTGAATAAAATTTGCCCAATACATCCACCAGTACAAGCTCTTGAATTGAATTTGTACTGCTATTTGAATTGTATTCAGGTAATGTTGTATAGACTATGGATTCCAGATTCAACCTTAATTCAGTACTAGAAACCCTAATTTAAAATAAAAGCACAATTATAACAATGACAGGAACAAGATTGCTTACTTAGAGAAATCTAACTAAAATACAGCGGCACAGCGCAAAATATTTGCTCATTTTAAATAAACAACTTAACAAAGTTTCCACCTTTTGCAAGATTTGATTTTTACTTCTTTTATTGGTCGGCTGAGAGTTATATCCAGTAAGCGGGTAATTAAATGTTGAGACAGAGACATACAGAGAGAGAGAGAGAGAGAGAGAGAGAGAGAGAGAGAGAGAGAGAGAGAGCGAGGTACCTCAACAGGAGCTTGATCGCACGTAGGGTTTCTCGGTCGGATCGGAGGTAGAGAGAGAAACAGTAGGAAGAAGAGAAGCAGCGGAGATACTTGGATTGGGGCAGAAGAAAGAAAATAATCGGGTTGATGGGTTTTTCCAAGTTGCAACCCGACTTCATTATAGAGTCAGTTGTTCATTACTATTACCCTTTTATAACTTACGTGAAGCGGGTTAACATCTATTTTTTTTTCAACCCATTACATTATTTTGGGCTCATCGAGGACTCAGAGGTTTTATATCGTTTTGTTAGAAAAAAAAAATCTATAGCTCGGTTTAGGCCAATCGATGGGCCTAAATTAAACCGACAAAACTAGGCCCAAAATGGATTTATTGGCGATATTTTTGTTTATTTTCAATTCTCAATGGAATCGAGAATCTTTCGATCAGCTTTAAAGTCAATTGATGGGCCTAAATTAAACCCACAAAAATAGGCCCAAAATAGATTTGTTGGCGAAATTTTTGCCTATTTTCAATTCTCAATGAAATCTGGGAATCCCTTCATTTTACGGTTTGGAATTAAATCTCAGCCGGTCTAGCGCAGGGGCAGTAATACTGGGCTTTGAGATTCGTGCCAAGTTAAAATGAACGGTCCAGATCCAATACTTGTAAAAGATTCCCTTTGCAAGTATGGGTATGGACTATGGACTATGGAGGATGTGAATTCATCTTATGTATTTGAATTTGGGGACTGCGTTAATGTTTTGATAGTACATTAAAAGAAATATCGTTAAATTCAGACTATTGAAAAGTTTAAATTAATTATCTTATCGTTTTTACAGACTTGATGTATGTATTAATATATCATATATATTGTATTTGCAAAGTTTCAATTGCATATTTCAAGTTTATTGTTTTTATAGTAGACAGGATTATATAGTTAGAATATTATTAATGTATTATGTATACTACTTTCTTATGTAAATGTAAGAAATTATGATTCTTTTGACTTTGTTTCAAATGACATCGATCAACATATTATTACAAGTCTTGATGTATGTATTGATATGAACTATTTCTTATTATCATTTATTTTAATGTTCAAATGCTCATCAAAATGACCTCGTAATGTCGTAATATTGTACATGGATGCAAAAAGAAATGTAAATAACATTTAACGATCTTAGTTAATTATTTGACTTCCTAAATATTTACTAACCAATATTTAAAGTGATTGAACCTTCCTCTTCAATATTACTACTAGAAAACCGGAGGGTGTCGATGGCGGTCGGACCAAATACGGTTTGATTTTAAATTGAAACTATTTAATCTGTTTTAAGATTCATGAGGACTATCTATTTAAAATATTTTATGTAAATCTAACCAGACATGTGAATAATGCGGATGAAACAGTTCCGACAAGAGGAACCGAATCCTTTGCCCTCCAAAGGGGCAGGATTTTCTTGCCCCTGAGTTCCTGACATGTGGATCCGCAACAAAACTAAAATCAATATTTAAATGTTTAAATATGTCTGAATCCACGTATCAATTGCACTAGAGGCAGGTGATCTCCTTCTCCGACAAGACATCAGAACAAATTGGATTTGATGCCTATTAATTAGAACGCCCTCTTCCCGTACTAGGTGAAGATTTTAATAAAACAATTGTTGATTTATGCACCGCACAGACAATAAAATCAATACATTGCAACATATGGATATCTTTACCCTACTACTAATGTGCTTTCTAGGAAAACTTGGACTTAGAATAACTTAATTACATTTTGGATTTAAGCGAAAAATCCTGTCACATCCATGTTACAAAAATGAGCGTAATTCAACTAAAAATTGCTCTATAAGAACTATATATGCTCTCTATTTCAATGCAAAAGAATGTAACTTATCCCTACCAGAATAATTCGCTTCGTGTTTCCCTATTTAAATTATGTCTAATTAATACAAATATTCGATAAATGTGTTATGTTGTTTTACGATGTTTTATTCCAAATATTCTTCCATTTTACACCTGCACTCAAGTTAGAACTGATTCTTTTCTTAATCTTAAGCCACTGCGCCATTCCTTTGATCAAATGCTAGATAGAGAGAGAGAAAAAAAAATTATTGTTTTACAAATTAAATATACTCTTATCATTCTTAAAAACAATCATGTTTACAGGAATGCACTGTGTTTTGAAATAAAACTAATTGTAAGTACACATTAATAATTACACTGAAAAAGAATGCTCATCAACAAATCGAAAAGAAGGAAAAAAATAAATAAAGGAAGAAAAAATAGCAATCACGCGAAGAATAGTACAAAGGAAAATAAACATGATAAAAATCTTAAATCCAAAGCCACCAGTTAATAACAGTTGCAAACATGGGAATAATCCAAGAGAAAATTGATTTAATTCTAGTTGCGCCACTGCATACAAGCCTGTTTCCATGGTATGAGCACGCCTTTGCTTGCCTGTATTTTCAACAATAAAAATAAAATATAAACAAAGAAGTTGTAATAAAAGAGGCTTGATTTTTGTTTTCCCAGTAACTTTGTTAAAAAAAATTATGGGTCAAGATTATAAATAAATCATGAAATACAAAAGTTCATGCTTATTTATTCTTTGGATAAGTAGTATATAACTACTTATGCAAAATATAAAAGACTATAAAGGATTTTCACCAGATCTGTGCACAATACAATCAAGGAGAAAACATGTGCAATTTGGTAAATTTTATCTTTAATTCCTCAAAAATTAAAACGGACTAAAATTTGGGCCGCAAATTATGTAGGTCAATAAAAAAATCAATCTAAATCTTGATCCTAGAAAAGTACTTTTGTCATGTAATGACAATTCAAGAAACTTGTAGCGTAAACAATTTAGGTTGCGGCAGGATAAGGTTTTAACTTTTAAGCAGTGTTTTCTAACATCCAATTTGTTTTTATCTATGTATGAATATTTGACTTAATTTGTACAAGACAAGGTCGTTATGTAATATATAATTATTTTTCATGCTTGCCTAAATCTTACGTTACCTGAAGTGACATATGGAACTCGTACAGCGTCAAATAATATTTCTTTTTAGAGCTAGTACTAGATGTAAAAAAAAAAAAGTTCCTAGACAATTTGGTTTTCACTTTTATAAGTTCATGATAGTGATGCTTTCAGATAGGTTAAAAAATGAAATGAATTCTAAATTTATAAATACATGGCATTAAGATACTAATTTAGGTCCTTTCTCCATGAATTGTCAAAACACAAGTTCACGACTTTAAAGCTGAAACTACAAGAAATTAATTTCCATGTCAACTAGAACAAAATTAGGTGTCATCTCTTATATAAACCCTGTATATTTAAAAAAAAAATGAAAAGAAATAGTATCTGATGTCTCCATCGCTACGAGGTGATAAACAACTTTTTTGTGCATATTCTCTTTGCTAAATAAATTTGCAAAATTTTTGGTAATACAAGTCACCTCTTGGAGCAGAAGGTGATGATGTAATCAGCATCAGTGCATGTAAAAATACTGGAAGGATCGTCATACGCATAGCTATAAGAACCGGGGCATGCCGCCTTGAAAAGTTTCGAATAATAAGTCGGTTGACACGTCGACGGATTCCCATATATGCCTCTGCAACAGTACTGGTCGGTGTCGAACACATCGCATGCGCTTCGACATGCCACTGTCCTGCCATTAGCCTGCCCAAATATATAGCAATCCAATCAATTGTTTTCATCAGCAAAAAAAAAAAAAAAGTGAGGCTATGGTACTATGCATAGCACATAATGGTCCGTACTATAGATTTTTTTTTTTTTTTTTTTTTGAAACCTTTGCAGAAGCTGCGAAGTTGTGAGAGGGAATCGAACTTTCGACCTTTGGGTACAACAATCCTAGAACATTTTTCTAGCCAATTGTACTATGGATTAATATCTTCATTTCAAAGTTAAAAAAATTATCTGAGCCGTGCAACATGATCTCCATATAAAATTGTACTTGTAGATCAAATTTACATTTTTAGAATTTTTTACTAATTTTTAGAGAGGTAAAAAATCACTTGATCTAAAAATTCTAGACCATTCAAAAGTAATTATTTTCTGTCTATCTAAAAAAATAGTTAATTTAAAAAAAATGTAAAATCTAGTTTGCAAGTACATTTTCATATGGAGATCAATGTTGTAGGGTTCAGATTAACTATTAGAACTTTGAAAACAAAGATATTGATGCATAGTACCAAAGCATCACTTCTATGTAATAATGTTAATTTGTGCATGAAAACAAACCTTAACAGCAAGCTCTTTAGGACAGTTCTCTCTCAAGTCGCTATCACATCCAGCCACACTGCAATTCCCGCCACCATTACCGTTACCATTTACCGGCGTGATGGCTATCGGGAGGTTATATCCATCAACCAAGCTGACATCATAGAAATCAAGCTTTGCGAGCGTGAATTCAGCCAAACTGGCGGGCGGCTTGCCGGATGCACTGCACTTGAGCGTGGACCCACAAGATGCGGTCTCACAAGAGCCGTTCCCGTCCTGACCGAAGGAGCAGCCGGTTCTACCCCATATGCGCCCACTCCACCCGACCGGGGCAGTGAAAACCATGGATTGACCGGCCTTTAAGATGAAACCGCCCCCCTCGAATGATTCTCCAGGAGTAACTGCTGGCCATATGGTCTCCTTGCAGTTATTTATTATTGTGAAGATTCGTGCTCCTTCGGACCGTTTTGCCCCTTGTGTATACATAACAGAAACAATATTTGTTTTAGGAATTGTAAGGTTTCATATTAGGGGAGAAAAACTTGTATTCATACAATATTTCTTATATTCACAAGTACATAGAAAGGGTGTATAGAAGGATAAATGGAAGATTTAAAGTACCTAATAAGAAGAAAATGAGAAAGACCAAGTAAACAATTCCTCTTGGGAAAATTTCCATTGATTTCTAATATGAAACTGATTAGTATTTGTTCTCTCTTTCTTTCTATCTGATCACATTTCCAAATTAACATCAAATGTACGATGGATATAGAAAGGAATAGAGAGGTGAAAGGAGAAGAATACTTCATGACTAGGTCTACTGGTACGGTACAAAGGAATAAGATGTAATATTGGTACCTTGCTTGCAGAAATGGAAGTACCGAGTGTAGAGAAAGAGATTCCTTTCTTCCAATCATTTGCTTCTCATCTCTGTACGCTGGGACCCATCTGATATTGACAGGTGTTTTTTCTCTTCCCCATAATTTTGCTATTTTTCTATATATATGGATTGTGTAATCTCTCTTTTATGTTTTCATGCAAAGATATCTGCTTGTCTTATGTACAGATCAAGACATGAACAATTGCTTATTACTAGACAAGTGCAAATATCTAATTGGTGACCGCAAATGCAAGATATATAAATTCTCGGTTATTAGGAAAAATTTCAGGCATGTCCCTACAAAACCACAAAAATTGGTAAGTAGACTTTGTTTCTGGCGTCCATTAACAGTGAAATAGGTAGCATTCTGGACAATATATATTTTGTTTCCAATAATTTAAATAATTTAAACGTAATGCGTAACGTTTGCTTGTCATTAAGAACTGATTAAATTATGTTAAATGATTTTTGGGCCAGCTGATTGACATGTAATTTGGGCTATTTTAAGAAAATGTTCCTATTTGATCCAGAGTTTACAAAAATGGCAAATGGGTACTTGGCAAATCTAAGATGTACAATTCATATTAAAGGGTCTCAGATCAATGTTTCCAAATTACAATGCAAAAGTAGACACTACATTAAAAAGAAAACTTTCTCATTGTACAATTTACCATAAAAATTTATTACTCTTAAAAAATAATAGTAATACAGGTAAAAAAAATGCCCACAACCCTACCCATCCAATTTATCGACAAGCGTATTACCCAAATTAAATTATACAATAACTATCCAATAAACAAAACAATAAGTTCCTTCCTCTCATTAATTATCTCAGAAGTATTGGCAAGACTTGTTGTCAAGTAGAATGGGCTTGTTGAGCTTGTTAATATCCAATTTGAGTGAGCATTGCACCTGATTTGTGAATTTGGGCTTCACCAGATGGCCCAAAACATAAGCCCGAGACCGTACTGTGAAACTTAGGGTTAATGGTACAGGTGGGATGCTGTTGGGCTTAGCTGATGTGCCTGTCAGGATGGGCCCACCACCATACAATGGCACCTTGTTCCCCATCACCAACACATTCACACTTCTCTGACCCTTCCTTGTTTGATAGAAGTTCTTCATCTATGTATAGAAGAATAAAAACAGATTAATCATCATTTTGAAATTCGTGTATATAATTTGTATATTTTGGAATGAAGCGAGGTAAAAAGGAAAAAGTGGCATCTAGAAAAAGGAATGTTGAAGGAACATAGTAGTCTTTAAGATAACCTGTATGGTTTTTCTTTTTCCATACCAGTTTGACAACTGATTTTGCATTTTGAACTCTATGTTGTGTAACTTATGTTTGATTGCACACTTGCCCAATTTGAAGGTAAATTAGGGGAAATTGAGCCAAATCAGGATTCAATTGAGGTGCAATTGCAGAATAGGGGATAACATACACAAAATTGGATTAAATTGATGCACAGTTGCACAACTGTTTATGGTTAATTGGATGTTAGGTTCCAATTCAAGGTTAACTGGGTTAATGTGGCCAATTTTGCAAAAAAGGAGGTATCACTTCCAAATTAGATCCCACCAAGCTGTTTTTTTTTCTTCTCAAATCAGCCCCAAACCAGACCCAAATCTAGCCTATCCTATCTAAAAAATTAACATTTAAAATAAAGTAGTAATAACATAGAAAAGAGGAAATCAGATGCTTACATCACCGCTAGCCAAGGTCAGCTGGTTGTATGTCAACTCAAATGGTGTGGCCGCCACATGAATGCCGAAGAAGGTACCAGTATTGCGGTATGTGAATTTTACAGTAGAATTTAAAGTTGCCATGTCGGTAGGTACAAGTGATGCATCAGTTCCCGCTTGAATTATAAAATTCTGAAAATTGATACTCTGAAACAGAGGAAAATCTCAAAATCAATCAATTTGCATAGTACTGTTCCAAATTCGGCTCATATCATAATTTTATTGGGGCGATCTAAATCTCGAGAACATGAAACTACAAAGTGGTGTTCTCTCCTGCTTTGCTAAGAGCTTTGACATTTTCTAAAAGAAGGAAACCGCAGTATAAATTTGGTCTAATGGAGTGGTGCTCTATTATTAAATGTCTCAATCAGCTAATTGTTTTAACTGATATTAAACTACATTACACAAAAAAATTGATCCCGGTCCTTGGATCCAAAATCTAGTTACTAAGAAATCAACCAAAGATTCAAGTTTTGATAATTGAGATTGTAAATTTGTATTCATACCTTCATAACTACTCGCGGTTTCTGAGATCGGCTGGCTCCCCACAAAATCAATGCGAAAAAAGTAAAAAGCACGAAAAAGCCCACAATAAACGCCAGACAGTACAATCTCTTAGTGTTCCTGCCTCTATACCTCTCGTCATCATCCAACAAACCCTCTTCTTCGATCGCCTCCACCTCCTTCATCCAGTCATTCTTCCCCTTGGCGACCTTCTCGTGGGCCCCACTGACGCCACGCGGCTTCTTGTTAGTGGCGGCGGAGAAGCGCGTGGAGGAGTCGCGAGAGTGGGGTCCCACGGAGGAATGAGAGTGACGAGGAGGTGACGTGGCAGGCGTAGAGTGGAAGGAGGTCGCCGTTTTGTGGTCCCCGCCGTCGTGGGATGGGCTCTGTACGAAGTAGGCTGGCGCTCGGGCCGGGGAAGAAGGGGCCAGACTCGTCACTTCCGAATCTGTTTTTGCATGCATCTTGACTTACTGTAACTGAAGAGCGAGCGAGCGAGAGAGAGAGAGTACTGGAAATGTATTAGATCTTAAAGTGTGTTTGCTTCCTCTTTGCTACTCTCTCTTTCTCTTAGTGGTGTATTGGAAATGTTAGATCTTAAAATGATTCGAGGTGGAGGAGAAGATGAAGTGCTTTCTTCCTCTTTGCTTCTCTCTCTCTCTTCTCGCACTGTCACACGCGGAATTTGTGTGTGAGAGATCGGATTAGTTGACACTTGATTGAGTTGATGTAGTGTATACTTTTACTGGAAAGTAAATTTCTGTGGCCTATAATAGTATAATATTCTGTCGTGGATATCTGACGCGTTTTGCTAACGACTCACTACATGAGTACAAGGTTAAGCATACTGTACTAGAAATACCGAGTATTAGGACTTACTTTTACTATTTCGGTGGGCGCATAGGATATCCAATTTTGTGTACCCAAATCACCTTTCTTTTATTCGTAATTAGTATCATAGTAAGCAGTCAGTGCAGTTGTATTTCCGTGTTTTCTATTGTTGGTGAAGAAATTTAAATACATTACTGTGTATTAAGAAGATAAAATTATATAGTGTAGTTAATTGTTTGACTATGTTTTTTTTTCTGAAATATTAAGTCATAAAAATAGCTAATACGAGTAACATGATATCACTATTAGACAGCGTTTTTGTATTTTCGTATCTTCCATTTTATTGAAAGAAATATAAATACATTATTGTTCATTAAGAAGAGAAATTAATATAGTGTAGTTAATTATTGACTGTGTTTGACTATTCTCTTTTAAATTATAAAATGACAAAAATAGTTAATACGAATAAAGAATTTTAAACAAATTAATAGTACAAAAATAAGTAATATTGTATAGCTACTAATCACATCAATTCTCGATACGAGCATACAATGGATAACTAATATTTGTACTAAACATTATTATTAGTTGTACGTCTTAAGGTGAAATTTGTTAATAAAAACATAAATTTTAATCACAGTATATTTTCAATGTACAAGTGTTAGAATACAAATAAAATAATAACTTAAAATTTATGGATTGAAGTAATTAAATTGTATGTGCTTCGTCAGTAGTATTTATGCTTAGTTGTGTGCAGATCATGTGAATTATTTGGAGATCGATTGCAATTCTCACAGAGTAAACTGGAGCGAAGTTAGTAAACGGAAAGAAAGAAGCCATGTGTAGTTATTCCTTCATTTCATGTGACAGTTCATTTTATGCTGGCCTCTAACAATTAAACAACATTGTTATATATATATATATTTTTTTTGTTTATCACATTTGACAAACATAATTTATAGTTCCCGTAAATCAATAAAAATAATTATTAGAAAGAGGCGGACCCAAGATCAAAAGTCTCATCTGTTCTAAAATCTAAATATTTCTCCGAGCAGTATTTTGAAAGTGTAATTTTTAAGTTTATTTCTAATTTAAAAAATATATATTTTTAAATTATTTTGGCAAAAGAAGTATAAAAAAGGAACTCCCACGCCAACTGGATTTCCCGCCGCTGAGGTTGTTAACTCGTTTTTCTCTCTTTTATTAAACATAGATCCTATGTGGCAGATAATGATATAAGCACCATGTAGCAATTCACTATATGTAGTTTGTCAAGACTTTTTGTAAAATTATTGATTGGTATGTAAAATTATTTGACATCATAATTTACATCATGGTTTCCTTACTGCCCCTTGACAAAAAGAAAAAAACAATATGGTCACCGGCAGAATTGGGACTTCAAAATTTAGATAGGAGGTTAAAATGTAAAATATATAATGTGTGGCTACTAGAATTTGAACTCAAGTTTTCACGTAATCACAAAATAGAATTTTAATCACCAAGGTACAAACACATATTTAGTCTTTTATGAGTGCTAAACTATATAAAAACTTTTAATTTACAAAATTAAATTAAATTTCATTAGACACGATTAAAATTTTAAAATCATGATATGGCTAAGCATTATCTAGTTTGTAGATTTGTCCTTGGTCATCGGTTCTACGATTTGATGGTAATAATATTATCTAAAATTTGGAAAGGATATGTACCAAATCTTTTTTAGTCAGCATTAAAACAAAATAGAAAAACAAAATTAGTAGGGCATTGAAAAATATTTCAATGTTAGCCGGTACTCTGACCGAGTGCCGCTCCTAGGTGACACGCAAATGATGTTTGCACACTTTTTTAAATTTTACTATGAATTTCTTTTTTTAATTTTGTCTTTTTAGGGTATGCAAATATTGTTTGTGTGTTGTCTAGAAGTGGCACTCTGACATAGTTTGATTACTGATTAATATTGATTTTTTTTTTCCAATGTGTTGTCAAATCCTAACTAAAAGTTCGGAAATATGTTTGCCTACTTGCATTTTCTTTTTTTGTAAAAGCAAAACAAAAGAAAGAGAGAGAGAGAGAGAGAACGGGCTTAGGCTGAGACGAATGTGACGGTCTGAATCTGCCGCAGTGGTTGCCAACACTTGTTTTTTTACGACTTCTCGACCTGTCTTTTCGGTCAAACTACCATGCACCGACAGGGCTTCCAGATTCTCTGTAACTCTTTCTGTTGACCATTTTACTAGCGGGTTGCTGCTACAATGAACTATGACTCGCTATATAAATTATTACATTACGAGCACATCTCATGGTGCTGAAATTTAGTTAGCAAAAGCTTCGCTCAATTGCAACCACCAGTCTACCACCATAAATTAGACAATGCTAATCACATTATTTCACACCATTAGTAACTTATGCTAAACGCACTGCTTTTATTTAACACGTTGAAATCAAGCAGATTGCTTCTTTGTTATTGCACCCATAAAATAATTTAAACAACAAACTATGCAACTAGGTCGTTACACCTTCCATTTTCTAGAGTTACATATGCATGACTTTTATCAAAGAATCGCAGGAGAAATAGAAGAAAGACAACAGAAAAAAGCCTAGTAATTTACCAGACAAATTTACAAAATCATTTCTAAGGATTACACACAAAATTATAGAATACATTGCATAAACCTCGTTCGGTGAAAACTAAGCTACAACTACAAGCCCACAAAATTGTTAACAATAACAAAGCAAAGCAAAAAAAGAAGCATATTTAAACAAAAAAAATAAAAGTAAAAAAGGAAAGAAATATCAGAGAGAGAGAAGAGTATGGGGAGATTGGGGGGACCCACCACTTTCGAGCAAAATACTTCGGCTACAATACG
Source organism: Carex arenaria (assembly GCA_964058825.1). Lineage (NCBI taxonomy): Eukaryota > Viridiplantae > Streptophyta > Magnoliopsida > Poales > Cyperaceae > Carex > Carex arenaria. The sequence goes on from CAXKVW010000153.1 coordinate 112,551, forward strand.
ACTTGATCGTGCTCGAAGAAGATTGGAGAGATCTTGAGTCGCCGCTATGGGGGATCGGTTCGTTTCCTTGGATACTACCTCTAACTACCCGGGTCCCTGTGAACAAAAATATAACGTAAAAAAAGAATGTCAAAAAAATGCCCCTTAAAAGAGTTATGCACGTGGAAAATACTCACATTATCTGTACCAACTGCAAGTATGGTACCATGCAAATGCTAATCTTTTTTAATATCTTTCTTTTCCTGGCTTGATGTTACAACTTAATTTATGGTTTACTTAAGTTTGTCAAGTAATGATACCTAATCACAGATAGGTTAGGGCTTTTAAGTGATTGGGTAGGTCCGGTTTCACCAAACCTGACCCATATCAGATTGGGACTGGTAGAACACATTTTCAGAACTGAAAAATGACCTTGTTTTTCTTTTGATTTAGACAGTAACTATGAAGAAGCAATTAATATAATTTACTAAATAAATGTGTTTCACATGATTTAATCTGTATTTTTATTAGCTATTTGCATATTGGTAAATTATAATACCAGCATAACTGTAATTGCCTATAGCATTGATTAAATTAAGAGTAGAGCTATGAGCTTAGGCTTGCCAAAGTATTGTTGAGCTTAACACCAAAATCTATCAGATCGGCTTCAAATGGCACATTCAAACCATTCAAACTAATAGATTTGATGAGTGATGCATATACGTGCCAAGTTTGTAAATTTTTAGTTCGATTTAGTACAAAATCAAGCAGCAAAAACGATGAAGATTAAGTTTAATGCATTCATTTTTTTTATCATTTTTTTACCACTTTCCTTTATACCAAACAAACTAAAAAAATTACAAAATTTAGAATGTAAATGCATCAATAATCAGATAGATGTTTGAACTGTTTGGATTCTTCATTTGAGGCGATTGGATAGATTCTAAAAAAAACAAAAAAAAAACGATCCAGTAGATTTTGAGTTAAAGCTCACAAGCCACTTTGGCGAGCATAAGCTTATGTTAGCTTCATTTATTAAATAAAATGATACATATTTTTGGGTCAGATGGTACAAATATAACCCGTAATATTTGGAATGTAAATGCATCAATAATCAGCTAGATGTTTGAACTGTTTGGATTCTTCATTTGAAGCGATTGGATAGATTCTAAAAAAAAAAAAAAACCGATCCAGTAGATTTTGAGTTAAAGCTCACAAGCCACTTTGGTGAGCATAAGCTTATGTTAGCTTCATTTATTAAATAAAATGATACATATTTTTGGGTCAGATGGTACAAATATAACCCGTAATATTTGGAACATCTAAAAGAGAAAATTTACGTACTTTCGTCAGCATCCTCATAAACTGGGTCCATTTTTTCAGAATAGACCCTGAGAACTTGCTTAATTGATGGTCTGGCCTTCCCTTCCCTCTGAGTGCAACACCTCACTACACCAACCACCATATGCAATTGATACATGTCACACGAGTCTCTGATCGTGGGGTCCACCATCTCAGGCACCATCTCTTCAGATGCCATGTATTTCTGGGCCCACTCAACCAAATTTCTGTTATCTTGTATGGCTCTTCGGCCTGTCACAAGCTCTAAGAGCAGTACGCCGTAGCTGTATATATCACTTTTCTCTGTCAATTCTTGTGAGACAACATACTCCGGATCCATGTAACCTGTTTAATGACAATATCTTTTAGAAAGCAAAAGTTTCATATGTGCCCCAAAATATATGAAAAATTACGGTATCCTGAAAAACGAGAAATATCACAAATGACAGTCTTCTTAGTGAATACTGCCAAAATGAGTGCCCTTCTCTAAGAGGTCACATATCTGATTCTCCAAGCATATTTTAATATGGAGATCATGTTGAACGGTTCATATTGACTGTTTGGACTTTGAAAATGGAGATAGAGGATGTGAGGCACGATGAGGAATTTGAACCCTACTCATTCAACTAATATAAAAACACACACACCCTTCTTTGTAGTCACTACAAGATACTAAGAAGAGGGTAGTTCGTGCATCTTTTAGCATACACCGAGGAAGGGTACAACCGTACAACAGAGAATCTCTTGTGTTTTATAATCTATATAGTAGCGCTTAAATTACATTCAGCATGATATGCAGAACAGGCGAAGAATTTTGTTAATACAAATATCAATTATGCGATGGCATCTGTGTAACCTTCATATGAGAAATTTGTACTCACCAGGTGTTCCACGAATATCAGTGCTAACAGGTTCAAAGCTGATGGCCCCGCTTCTAGAAGCATGTGCAAGTCCAAAATCAGCTACCTGTATGTCAGACGTTGCCAAAATGACACTTTATATCCCAAAAACAAACTTATAATGAGCATATTTTCCGTCAAGGTTCACCATTTTAATTACCCAAAATTTGGGTAGATATAGTATGCATCTATCCTGAATAAATAATTTTTAAAATTCAGCTACTGTTTTTTATGCCTTTGTCATTTAGCCTCAATTTAATCAACAAGAAATGAGACAAATTCACTACCTTTGCAACAAAATTTTCGTCCAGAAGAATATTGCTAGATTTAATGTCTCTGTGGCAAAGTGGCGGGTTGCAATAGAAATGGAGGTACTCCTGCAATCGAGGAAAATAGTATGTGCCAATTAGTTTGTTAGTATTGGCCGTATATTTAGAATAGCTCAAAAGATCAATCAATCATTCAATGCATTCATAGTTCAATATTAGATAATAAAGAAGCATTTGAATCTTACAAGAGCATTTGCCACATCAATTGCAATTCGCAATCTAGTCTCCCACCTCAGTGCTTTTTGCCCAGATGCTGAAATTGTGCACAAGAAAAAATTCAGATCATAGTGATCATAATCTTCGAATAAAATAATTAATGAAGATAATTATAAAGGGAGGCAACATACAATGAAGATGATCCTTTAGGCTTCCATTTGCCATGTACTCATAAACAAGGAACCTGCAAAATAAATAACATTTTATTAAACTAATATATTGAAAGATCAATTTGTATCTGTACCTGGACCGGCTTGTCAGTATGAGTTTTTTTATGGACCAGGACCATTTTGGGTATATAATACTACACCGGTTTAGATTGAAATTGGTATTCACAGCAATACTAAGACAAATTCTTCTCAGTTCTTTCAAATTGAACTTTGTGCAACCAGTACCGAAACAAACCATAAAAAAGAGGCTTTTACCTTTCCTGCCCTTCCACACAAAAGCCCTTGAGAGTAACAAGGTGGCGGTGATGAAGCCGAGCTAGTAACTCAATCTCTTGGCAAAACTCTTCTTCGCCTTGTTTGGACACCTTATCCATTCTTTTAACTGCAGCTACAGAACCGTCGCTAAATCTGGCTTCGAAAACCGTGCCAAAGCCACCTTTTCCTATCTCCGTGCTGAAGTTGTTTGTTGCTATTTTTGTTTCAATGTAGCTGTACCTTCTGAACATTTGTGATGGACCTAAATTTTGCAATTATAGAGTTCAAATTATTTGAAATTTTACAAGAAATGCTCTGTAGCTGTGAAACCAGCTAGCACTAGATTTATATATTTTTCTTTACATAATATTCTTCTTTTCTTTGTAACTGTTTCATTTAAACACATAAATAGAGCACTAAAGAGAAATTTGACCATACAAGATTCACACTTAGGCTTCAGGACCATCTCCCTAAACTTTGTAATTTAAATCCGGAACTGGAATTATTTAACATCTACAAGAAATGACATCTGCTTCCTAGATTTGCAGGGATTAAAGAGCACATACATATTTTCACTTGTACTTCTTTTGGTGACATGATCAGGGCTCATTTTAGAAATTTTTGAAAGTTAACCAAAATTGCTCAAAGCTCTAGAGGATCTATACCGTTGCCTTAAATAGGCAAAATTCATCACTACAATTTCAAAATTTCAAACAATACAAACCAGCACACTGAAATAATGTTAAGAGTCATAAGATGAGAACATTCGATGTTTCAACTCTGTTTTCATATCTTATGGCATGGATCCTTACATGGTCATAATGCAAACAATGCATTCATGTCTAATATCTTAATATCTTAATGGTAACTAGGGGTTCTCAATTGGAGTCATTCAATACCTCCTCAACATAAAATCATACCATCAGTAAGAATAAAAGAGAAAAATTACCATCTTGACCTCTTCTTAGTTGAGGCTGAGAAAAAGCACCCCAAGATAATGTCTTGTTAGGAGATTTGACATTCTTTAATTCCATACTTTTTCTTCGAATCAATGCCATTAGAATCAGAAGCAATATAACAGAAATCAGGATGATTCCTATACCGATTCCTGGAATTAGAGAGAGGTGAAATGCTTGGTGTTGCAGCTTTGGTTTCTTGGAAAAGAGGTCAATGCTCTTTTGGGTTGGTGGTGAGGCTGCAGTGAGATCTGGCGAAGAAGTCTGAGTTGGTTTTGTTGCCCCTTCAGATGATCTGTCTGAAATATAAAATTTCATTTAATTAGTTACAAATGTTTAATTTTATCTTGTTTTTGTCAAGTTGAGGTCTTAGAAAAAATTGGAGTTTCTCGTGAGGTTCTAAACATTGGGTAGTCATATAAAAGATAATACCAGTTGTAGTACTAAGGCCTCCAACTCCGAAGAAGCAAGATGCCATGTCATCATCACTTGACAAACTGTCTCCTTGGTTTGACAGCGTGGCAAAAACTGCATCCCGACATACACTCAAAGCTACGTTATCATCGGTACCAATCAACCGGTGCAGGTACAGAATTCCCGAATTCAGGCACGTCTTGCAACCAACTTCTGACGAAACTGGAACCTGCCAACGGCTAGTCATTACAACATTTCGGTGCTTCATTGCACACCTGAGGATAACTTCATTTTATACCAGGTCAAGGTGGTACTCAATTGCAGAATGGACCTCTCATTAAGGTATAAAAGTTAAGAGTGAGGTTATGGTACTATGCATAGTACCACAGTCAAAGAGTAAGTTATGACTGGACTAAATCATGGGTTCACTGACTAATTTCAAGATACACTCAATTCGGTTAAATGGGGCTTATTGGAGTCTGTCAGAAATCGTACCAGAAGATTTGATATCATACCAATCGAACCAAGTACCAGTGAGGCATTGTCAGGTTGAGACCAAAATGGTAAAATTGCAACCATACCTGACAGTTAGAAATGACTTCAGTAAATCCTGGGGACTGCATCATCTCCAGTACAGTACCCCTGCCATCACACTGGTAAGTAACTCTGATTTTGGGCCCCACTCCGCAGGACTCAGTGGCACTCTGAGGAATCCCATACAACTGGAAGGTTTCAGTAACCGCAGTAAGACAGAGGTCAGAGAATGCCGGCGGAACCCCCAGCTTGCCGGTGGAGTTGGCATACCGCGCCACAGAGATGGCCACATAGGCATTGATGTACCGGCAACAATTGCCCAGTTGAGATGGGTCGTTACAAGCTGACCCGGCTGAGGTGAAGTTTGCCCATGTGAATTCCAAGGGACAGTCTAAGAGGAGGAAAAAAAAATATATAATGAAGTTGTTGAACCAAATAAGTAACAATGGCAACCATTAAAAAGTAAAAGAAGATAAAACCAAAGCAAAGAAATTGTTAAGGCAAAAACCAAAGAGAAATGACAGATAAAATAACAGCCCACCTGTCTAAGCAAATGTGCCTGTACCAGAGAAGTAATAAGTTTTAACAAAAAAAAAAAAGGAGCTGATTTAAATTATAATACAGAATAGTGTGAAGAAAGAGTGGAAGAGAAAGGGACTAATTAATGCAGGGCTTGAAAGGAAAAAAAAAAAGGTAAAATGAAATGCATTGGAAAACAGTAAAAGGGAGGAACATTATTAGCTTGCCACCCCTCCAATAGGTCGAACAAAAAAACAGTGAAGTGAGTGTGGGCCACACGCAGAGAGAGGGATAAGGGGTAGATGACTTACCTCCGGCGAGGGAAAAGAGCGGAAAGGAGAGGAGAAATGTGGCGGAGAGAAGACGAGAGAAGAGAGGCAGCAGCGCAGTCATGTCGAGGAGGAGACCAAAGCGAGTGTGTGTGTGTGCGCGAGCGCTGGTGTGTGAACTGTGAAAGTGTGAAAGTGAGCGCGACTACTGAGAAGTTGGGGAGTGGAGACTGGAGAGTGTGGGGCGCCGCTTCCCCACTTGACCGTCCGGAATCAAAGGCGTCCAATGGGAATAGTACAAAATTCTGTCCTATACGAAGTCAGAACCGTTCGATAACATCAATAATTGCGAGTCGATTAAGATCATTTTTAATTTAAATTTTCACACGAATCGTAATTCCTATTTAACGGTGAAGACGGGTACCTGATCGAATTTGGTCTGCTGTCCGTCAGATACCCTCGCTCCATCTTAATTGTCAGGTGTCTGTGGAGATTGTGATCGGACGATCGAGATGCCTCCGTTCTCAGGGAGCTCTTTTTTCTGGGTGCGTATCCTCTGAGATATCTCAATTTTTGCGTGACCGACGTGTCCGGTGTCTATTCGGGCGAACGTAGGGGGCCAGTATTATTTGTGCTTTGAGATTCGTGCAGAACGTATTTGAACGTTTAAGATATTCCAAAAGGTCACGCAAAGTTTGAGATATCTCAGAGGATGCGAATTCATTTTTTCTCCTCTTTTTAACATTCCGAGGCGGCAGTTTGCATTGCTTAGTCCCCGACTCCCCGTTGAATTAATCAAAAAAAGAAGCGAAAAAAGGCAAAACAAAAATAATATAAAATTTAGAACCGTTGAGTTCCTCTTAAATTGGACAGCATTGAAGAAATTTTGGTGCTTTTTGCTCGATTTCGTCTCATCGGTTACCGAGAATGGGTGCTTTTCATGCCGAGTTGTTAATTGTTAAGAAAATAGTTATCACAGAAAAATATTATAATTATGTTGAATCCTCAATTTCAAGCACAAGAGAATGTTTTTTGGAGTTAGTTCGTTTTATCACAGAATTATACCGGATAAAATTTTACGGATTCAAAAATTCACTAATTAATTATATGAAAATTCATACTCATAAGTATTCACTGAAATAGTCATGAAAAATATGATGAAATGAATATACAATTGTATCATGAGAATAATTTGGAAAATCTTAATTTGAAAAAAATTCACATAAATTAAATAATTTTTCATGTTTAAAAACTTGTTGTCAATAATATTTTTTTGTAAACAATTATTGATATATTTTGATCTATATTAACAATTTAAAGTCTAATAATTAAAATATGATAATATTTAGAAAAATAATAAATGAAAGTTGTCATATAAAAATAAAGAATTAGTGGTATGAAAAATAATAAAAGTAAAAGTGATGGTGACAACATAATTTATAACTAAATAATCTAAAGAAATCAAACAATATGAACTTGTCATGAAAATAAAATTGATAAGATGTAAAGGATAATAATAAGTTAGCAAAGAAAGAGATGAGAGGCTAACAATGATGTGGGAAAAAAAAATTGATCAAATTTTTCTCACCATTTTGTGAAGAGTTCAGAAGAAGGGTTTCCTTTTTCCCCATTTCAGTAAAAAAAAAAAAAGCATGACAAATGAATATGAGAATTTTTTTTTATTTTTTTTATTTTAACGGGTTCGTTAGCTTGGATGGTGGCAGTGCCGCAGTGGAGGATAAATTACTGGACCCAGGTTTGTCTTTTATTGGGTTAAATTGGGCCGTTTCGGGTTTGGTCGGCGGAATTTGTGCTGAAGCTGATGGCACGCTCTTTGTTGCGTGTTTTGACCGCATAATTTGAACTTCGGTGCACAGGTGGGCCCGCATCTTGCTGGTCCACATGAAGCTTCACTCAGCTTCGGCGCACAATTATATTGTGGGCCCTATATTGATTCGCGTGAGGGGAAAATTTCGGGAAATAACATGATCCTGTTTTTTCCGATCCAACCGATCAATTTTGTTGAGATTCGCGCTTGGTAAACTTTCGCCCCGAATTTTTTATTAATATACAAAGAAATAATTAATTTAACAATCTATACAATATTCTGATGAAATTCGAAATCTACAGAAACTGATAACATTGTCATCGGTTTCATAAGCTAGAACCGATAACAATGTTATCGGTTTCAGCCTCAAAATCTATTCCCCAGAAGATAACTTTGAGTAATATATCTATGCACAATTTTTGATGCAGGATGCACATTTTTTAATACGAAAGTTATATCAGATTAAAACAACGAATGGCTTAGATTTCAAGTAATGATTACATGCTTTGAAATTTTTTCCTATTTTTTATTTTTTCAAAAATAGAAAGACCATAATATTTTCTGTATTTACCTAGAAGTGACTTTTGAACTGGAATCAATAATTCAGATTTAAAATATTTTTATTTTTTTTCCAATAACACACAGAAATATTTTAATTTTTCTTACAACTGCAAAAAATCCGATTTGAAAAATATTGATCCAGGTTATTTGTTGCAGTCCAATTATATGGTATTCTATCTAATTTCAAAGAAATATAAAAATATTTCTAATATTTTAATAAAAAAATATTATATTTTCTAATTAAATAAAAAATTGAGATATACTGCAAAGTCTCCCGAGAATAGATTTTGAGGCTGAAACCGATGACAATGTCATCGGTTTTGGTAGATTTTGAATTTCATCGTAACATTGTATAGATTGTTAAATTTATTATTTCTTTTGTATATTAATAAAAATTTCGGCTTTCGCCCATGGAAAATTTTGAACGGTTGAGAACGGATTAACAGCAGTTTTATCTCCAAATTTCCAAAATTTTCAAGGTGAATAACAGCAGATTTTTTTTTAAGCTGATATATGTATGTATGTATGTATGTATATTGTCATATTTTATGATTCAGATTAATAAAATTATAATTTTAACATTAAAGTGTAACAATTTATTTTTTGTTTGTGTTTGTGGTCAAAATTGAAAAATTAAGTGGCGAACGGGTCTTTGAACATAGTGCTATCGAATTAAACACTATATATACTTTATAATTCAATTTAATGACGTTAAGATTTTGTCTTAATTAATTGTTTTCTATGCATGTTCAATATTCTTAATTTTTAATATTATAATTATTTGCAATTTGTCTTTGGAAATTTTGTTCACATCAGCATCTAGTGTAATTGGATTCCTCCTCTTATTGACTTGAACTAGAGTGACGGGTTTTACATGGATCTGACTCTGCTGTTTTTCTCAGAGAAAAGCAGGACTCTGCTTTTCCGATCTCAATCATTCAAAATTTTCAATTCACGTATCCCGATAAATAAACTTTTCCATACACAAATCTCAACGAATTTGAATAGTTGAGATCTGAAAAGCAGAATCCTGCAGAGTCCGATTCGTTTTACATTGGAACTTAAAAACAGAGGAATCATTGGAGTTGGAAGCCGACTGTTAAAAGCTTTTGAAGGTTGATGCCGAATATGAGAAGAAAGATTTTTTTTTTAATTTATATTTTTTATTATAAGTTTTTGAAATAGAGAAACATGTGACTCTGCTTACCATCAAGATATTGTGTCCCAACACAACTTCCAATATAATCACATCAAGATATTGTCTCCCCACAAAACTTCAATCAAAACCGACCTCAACAAGGTTTTCTTCCGCAATAAAATAATGTACAAAGGTAAATTGAACCATAACAAAATTTCATATCTAAATTTGAGTCGATGATGGAAACGTGCATTGAGAATCAGAACAAAATAATTGACGTACAATCAAATCAAATGACTCAAACGCAACAAGTCGTTACTTTTTGGTTAGAATCAACCCGAGCTCAAACTTAATCCTAAACCCAAAATTATAATCCCATGCCCTCTAACCTCCGCTATGAATTTAGTCCTATGCCCTCCAACTTCCGCTATGAAATTTGTCACTCAGATGAGAAATATCATGTGATATATAATGTATATCTTGAAGAAACTGATCACTTAATTAACTTTTTTAGATGCGTTTCTAATATCTTTATTATATTTGTTTTTTTACGATTAGTTTCCTTCAATATCTTAGAAGTGATGTAGTTAATAATTTATTTATTTTTTGTTTCTTCTTCATGTAAGTAGCATATATTCTCTTGCAATTAACCCAAAACTAACTTAATATAATCAAAGAAATACGAGAAGTATGAAAGCGTCATACTTTTTGTGACATTAACCTACCACAATTTTGGTCAAAAAAAAAAACCTACCACAATACATACTTTTCTTCCTTAATTAGGTCATTATAGTTTCCTGAATTTTAATACTGTCCAAATTGTTTATTTTTAGAAACGATTCACTAAAAGTGTGTTTGGTTGCAAACTCACGCTGTGGAAAAAAAATTTGAGTCTTTTCCATCAGAACAGTAAAAATCAGTTTAACTTTTTCTCTTTTTCTGTATCCATTCTTATGCCCACACATTCCGCCGAACACGCCCTGATACAGCAATTTATGAATGAAGTGTCATAGGCTGTGGGGACTGGGACCTACCATGTGAAACTTTTTACAGAATATGTTCTAGAACTATTGTGGCTTTTTCAGTTGAATAGTTTGTAACTTTATTTCTGTAATGCTACTTCCTTTTAATGAAAGCAATACCTACGGGTTTCCACCTTCAAAAAAAAAAAGTTGAATAGGCTTCCACAGGAATTCACATCCTACGTGACTTTTTGGAAAATCTGAACCGTTTAAATGTGTTATGCACGAATCTCAAAGTTTAAATAATACTGATCCTGCGCTATCCCCGAATAGGCACCGGACAAGTCGGTCACACAAAAATATGAGATATCTCAGAGGATACGCTCAAGAATTTTTATTGTTCTGAAAACAATCCACTGCATTTGGGACACACAAACGTCACAACGGAAATTCCTACAATAAAGAGAATTGAACTTTTTTTCAAATGATTTATAAATTTGATCCAAAATCAAATTTAAACCATCTGATATGTATTAAGTTTCGTATGAACTTATATAAAACTTAATAAATTTATATGGCTCCTAAATTAAATCATTCGTGTAGATTTTAAAACAAATCAAAGAGTTTAGACTTTGCTTTGGATAAGGTTTAAGATATCAATTGTACATTTTAATTCAAAAGTGTCTATTTCGGTTCAGATAAATGCACATTTTAATGCTATACTCCACTATAATTTGCTACCAATAAGCATTTGCCTTGATGCACTAACAAATGTACGCCAAAGTTTCTCTTTCAGTTAAAAAAGGCACATTAGCATTGCACAACCCAATGCAAGTACATGTATAAACCGACTATGCCAGAAAAACAATTAACAGTTTAACACCAAAGATCCATCACTGAAATTCAACTTCATGAGTCCATTTCAAAGACACACGCTATAAAACCCAAATTCATAATAATACTATTCAAACCTACAAAGATAAGTCTACCCAAAATATGCACCTATTTCTACAACCGTATCATTATCACAGCGACAAATGTTGCACGCTTTGAAATTCTTCAAGCACCAAAAAAAAAAACCCTCTAGTTCGAGCGCTGACTGGGCCTTATTGCTGCTTTTGAAGAAACAACCCTACAAAAGAGGAGAATTTTACAAAAAAGAAAACATATATATATACATAGAGAGAGAGAGAGAGAGAGAGAGAGAGAAATTATGTGCAAATAAATGGGGCAATTTTGGTGCTTCCTTGCAACCTAAAATTTATTTCTGTCCCTATAAAACAAGAAATGCCAAGCATAACCCTGCAGAAAACCGGGAATATCACATCTACCCCTCGATTTTTAAATATTTATGCACTCTGGCTTCCCCATATTATTTCAAAATCCCTCACAACTGTCTAAGTTTTTATTTTGGCATTTGAATAGAAATCATAAGTAGTCTTCATCAGAAATATGCCCCATGTTTTAGAGGGCAATACGAAAGTTCTTTTTTATTTAAGAAAAATGAATAATTTTTTTGAAGCTAAAAGGGATACATAATTACTTTTGTTTAAGAAGGCATACTGGAGATATTCTAATATGAAATTATAAGTGCATATCCAGCCACTGGTAAGATTTCAAAACAGAAAAGAAATTACAAGTGCATATGAGAAAAGAGGAAATAACAAAGAAGTATACTTGACCCGATAGTTGCCAAGCAGCATGCCAGTGCATTTGATTGCTGCCGCGGCAAATTCCTCCTGCAACATTAGCAAACATTTCTTACAGAGAGAAAAGGAAAAAGAGAAACACATTATTTTATATCAAATTATATTCTAAATGGCTTTATTGCAAAATTACCTTGGCAAACTCGATAAATCCATATCTGGTGCTACTCTTTTGATCGCCCAGGAGTCTAATGCAAGATACCTACATCAATTATTTGTGAACCAGTGATTATGTGTCCTTGTTTGAATTCTTTGAGTGTGATTCGTGCTTTTATGGGGTTTTCTAACTGGCACTATTATTGATTGAAAACTATAAATTACAAAAGGGGTGATTTTGCAAACCTCTCCACACTGGCTCTCAAAGAAGTCCTTCAAATCTTTCTCCGACAGCTGCCAAAATAAATATTAAACAATTACATAATATCACAAATACAAAATGAAATTACAACTTGAATTTATGTTTTGGAATTCCTAATTTGAATACAAGATAATTACCTACTACCGAAAATTATTTATATTAGGGAAAAAAAGTGGGGGTGGTTGAATTTACCATTGTGTCTATGTAACGGCAATAGACTGTTCTGACGATCTTTTCTTGATCATCCCCAGACTACAAAATTAAAACCAAATATGATCATAAGTAAGATATTTATTACCAAAAAAAAACAAGTAAATAAGAAATTAAAGCTTTAACAAGTAGAAAAATTAATGGAGAAAAAAGGTAGATGATACCTATATGTATCTGATACGTATCCGAAATAGATACATGTAGAATATGTAACAGACACACCAGGTAGTGTATCCAATAATAATATTTTATATTTATCGGATATGGTATGCGTGTGTGAGTGTGTGTATGATTCGCTCGTTGGTGTCTATTTAGCATGCTAGGGCCTTAGTTTTATAGCCCCAGGAGAGATGTGAGAGATTTACACAAGCAACGTGGAACTAAATCTTTCACGACCAAAACTACACTTTTTTTTTCTTTTTAATTTGTGACAGAGGTCACACAACTCCAATTGGAGTATTTATATATTAAATTATTAATAGATGGTGGGTCCCATTGCTAATTCCTCCAACCCTGTTTCCATTCCAATTGGCTATCTTAATTTTATTCATGTTCGTTGAGCCATTTTCCTATACACTTCTCAATACTGTATGTTTAGGCAATTAGGCATAATAACAAATTCAAAATACATACCTATATTATATAATTAATAGAACCCAAAATTGGCAGAGCTTAAATTGTACGTAACGCGTACCGTATCCTTAGTTTTTGAAAAAAAAAAAAAAAACTAGGTAGATGAGATTTGCTTTGCAACTTTTTCGTCTTTAAATTTTCTGTATATTTGTATGATTCCAGTCCAAAATATTTATAAAAAAAACAGGGTATATAATCATACTATGCCGGGACCCACATATCGATATTAAAAATGTCCATGGCGTTAATCCAGAATCAGATTTATCTATAATGGACACTGATTATGGAGGAAAAGCATCACATTCACATCTCCTAATTTTTTGGTTTTATGTGTGACATCACAAACCATCATTTCCTTTGTTTTTAAGTTTTTTGTGTCGAACCGTGTGCAGTACATCGTGTTGCCATTTGATTTTCTTCTTAATTTGGCTTATTGGACTCGCTAAATGGATACACATATATGATGATACTCATATTCTTATATGTGCAACTAGGAATACATATATACATAAGCACAATTTAATAAGTATTGAAATAAAAACAAGTAAATACATACATGAGAAGGGAGGCTATTGCGGGGAGCAATGGTTCTGTGAGATGGCAACACTCTGACAGGATAAAGGCCAATTCTGGTACAATTAAGTCTCATTGCTGCTTTTGCGCAATCTATGTACACAAGTAGAAAAATTAGATATTGATGAAAAAATTAGAATTTATATTTGATTAATAAAGGAAATAAATAACCTTCATTTTCAAATTCAACAAAACCATAGCGTAAACCAGACTTGCTGTCTCCACATATGCAGCTTCCTTTCACCTATTCTTTGGAGGATGTAAGTTAATTAGATAGATCTTTTTAACAATTAATAATATAATAAAACATGAGAGTTTCTATTAAGAGTAACTCTGTTCTCTAATAGAATAGAATGCTTTGTACTTTAAAAAGGCATTACATCTTGAGGAGGGTTCTAATGCCTCTATTTTTTGTGCCTCCATTTTTAAAAACTTTAATAACTCAGAATTTAAAACTTAAAAGTCAAAATAAAATCGTTAGATATGATCTACATCATTTTATCTATGCACGTGTAAAAAATTATGACATTTCAACTCGGTTTTGATTGTCATCAAGAGCTTGTAAAAATATACTAATGTGGAAAATTTCTAAACGTTGATTTTTCACCTTATTGATTCACATAAAAACAAAATTAAAATGTGATAATTTTTAATGAGCACGTAGAAAAAATAACATAGATCACATCTAACGGTTTTATTTTGACGTTTATGTTTCAAATTTTGAGTTATTAATATTTTTAAAATAGAGGCATGAATACTTCTTTCAGATAATTATTCAACAGCTCTTAGCATATTCCATTTCTATCGAAATAAGAAATTTCGCATATGGAAACACACAGTATCTTCTCACCAATATCAGGTTTTATTAATAACCAATAAAAAATATATTTCGGGACCAAATATATCATTCGTTTAAGACCAAAATTTGAAAATTATTCACAGAAGATAATCTGAGTTCAGCAAATTTCTCGCATAAAATGTTTGCGCCATAATAGTAAAAATAAAAAATAAAAATAAATAAATAACAAGCTTACTACTCCACAGTTACTGAATTCTCTCGTAAGCTCTTCCTCAGTGATCTGAAATTAACCATTCAAGAATTTGCATATTTGTAAGCATAAAAAGGAAAACAGCATCAATTTATACTTCGCTTAATGTAAATACGATTATTTTCAGGGGCAAATATGAAAACAAAAGTAAAGTCGCATGAGATCACTTACGCGAGGGTCGATATCGCCGACGTAAACTGTTCTCTTGATTTTCAATTCTTTCTCCGCATTTTTCTCCTTAATTTCGAGTTAAAAACGATAAATATCATCAAAACATAAATCCACAAGCAGAATTGAACACAATTTCTTCTATTACTGGAATAATGGATGTAATCGGGTTGATTCAAAGTTACCGCATGACTAGACCCGGTCTGAGCGCGAGATCGCTGCGGTTGAGATGCGATCGGACGGCGGAGATGTCCCGGCGGGAAGAACTCCGGCGCGGCGGCGGAGAGGCAACGACGCCGCGAGGGAACGAACTCGTCCGCCAAAGGGTTTAACTTTGACTCGTATTTCATCATCGTTGACTCTTAAACCCTTTTCTCTTCTTTACTATTTTCTAGTCTTTTGCTATCCGATCCCTCGAATTTACTCAATTAGAAAACAGCTTCTTTCGTATAGTATTGATATTTGGAGAGAGGGAGAGAGTCGGAACCGAGGCGGTGAGGATTTTATACGAGGAAGGATATTATAAAAAAAAGGAAACTTATTGTCAATTAATTGTTGAAAGGATTTGGTTCATTGAATCACTTAATTCGGGGACATAATTGTTTAGTTAGAGTTAAAATATTTTTTTTGTCCATTCTACTTTAGATGTGCAGAGATAAAGTAGTAATTAAAAGATTTACTTTAGTGACATACTATTTTTTTTAACGGTTTTAGATGACTAATATAATATACGGTGCTCCTTATAATATTTCTTTGAATTCTCCTCAGACTATATTTAGTGGGTCCATGTCGGTAAGAATATATTTTGGGATAATAGATTAATAGAGGAGACATTAATCAGTTTTACCTAAAAACTATGGACAATATATGAGTAAATATTTTAAGAGAGTAGTTTTGTATTCATACAATGTACAAGTTATCTAAAAATGGTTTTAAATGACTATATTCTAATTCAAATGTGAAGAGGTGGAGTAGTAATTAAAAGATTTATTTTAGTGGAGCACTGAAATTTTAAATGGTTTTAAATGGTTTTAAATGACTAAGAAATATACGGTGCTCCTAATAAATTCTCTTTGAAATCTCTCTAAAGACTATACTTAGTGGGTCCATGTAGGTAAGCATATTATGGGGACAAGATAGGAGACATTAATCAGTTTCACTTAAAAACTATGAGCAATATATGAGTAAACATTTTAAATTTTTAACAGACTAGTTTTTCATTCATGCAGCACACAGTCATTTAGAAGGATGATTTGATACTATTTTAATTTGAATGTATAGAGATGCAGTAGTAATTAAAATATTTATTTTAGTAGAACAGATAATTTTTTTAACTGTTTAAATGACTTAAAAATATACAGTGCTGCTAATAAATTCTCTTTGAATTATCTCGAAATACTATACTTAACGGGTCTATGCAGGTGAGTCTGCAATATTAGCATTATCTCAAAAGAGCATCTTTAGAATTTAATGCAAGAATTAGATGATTAATTGTTCTATTTTTATTTTAGAGATATCTTTTGAGTCCGCATCCTAATTTTTTTTTTTTTTTTTAGAGAAGAGGGATGAAAACCCCCGATTTTCATTAATAAACGAAAACCTCTTACAAGCAACATAGTTTCTGTACCAATAAACTGATACCATAACAAAAAAACATAATACCTATTAAGCATGGCATCAAGATAATACCAGCTGCCAAGAAAACAACCTACCACTATCAACTAAGAACCTAGCAAAAACAAACATAGCAACAACATTTATTCAAACATTCCTGCAAAACAAAGTATTAGTAACTACATCCAAAAGCTGTTGATCTTCAAACTTCATAGGTTGCCTCCTCCTCCATTAGTCTTCCTATCCCATGCATACAGGTTGTACCCCGAGAATCCTCCAAATGGGTAACAAGCAAAACCCCTGCTAATTCCTTTATATCATGAGGCAACATGCAAGCTAGTACCTATATAGCATCATAATTCTGATTGGTGCACCATAATTTTACCACTGTTAATATAGATGTACCTAAACTTTTGAGGCTTTTAGCTACACCTCGGAATATTAACATGTTTCTCTCTAGCCACACTGTCCATAAGACAGCACCAATAATCATAATCACTAAATTGTTATATTTCATTGGAATATAAGCTCCTATATCCCATAACTCATCCAGAGAAGTTAAAGTAAACTCAAAATTATTATATCCTACTATCCACTGCCAAATTTGTCTCACCAAATTACAATTTATAAATATGTGAGACGGACTCCAAATTACTACAAAATTAGATGATTTCTCATTGTAATTGTTTTATTAGTGTTATTTCATTGTAATTGTTAAACTAAACTATTACTTTGTGTAGCAAATTTCTTGCAATTTCAGAAAATTGTGATGTTTTTGTTGAAGGATTAAATTTCATTAGTGTGATGTTTTGTTGAAGAATTCATAGTTTGATAGGCGTTAAAGTTAACATTAAATTTCTTTTTTTTTTAATATAATTAGAAATTTGCGAATCTACCTTTCTCGTGATGTGACATATCTGCTAATGCGGTTCATTATTTTATTATTTTTAAATGTGTGTTTCTTTTTCTAAATTATTTTTGTTTTAGTTTTCTTCATTTTTTAAATTTGATTTACTGGTGTAATTCATACTAGAGAAGGAAATACGTAACACGTCACGATGTGACATGATAAACAAGTCGTAATTTGATCATGTGATATGACGTGACCAAAACAATGACAAAAGATTACGTCACGTGAATGATCACGTCACGTGTAGTCACACCGTGATCATATGTGACGTGTCATGTCATGACGTGCTGTGATTTAAACTAGTCATGTCAATTTTTTTATATTTTAATTTAATTGTTAAAATATAAAAATATCAATAAATCTAAAATAAGTAAATAATGTTACAATTTTTTTTTACAAAAGACTATTTGGCATCTGACATTACTATAAAAATTTAAATTACAAACATTCATTAGACTAAACTAGAAAAAAATAAAAATAATACTACATGAGTACCAGTATCACTAAACCCATACTACAAAGAAAACCTGATACATACTAAAAAAAGTTAGATACTCTATAATTCATACCGTGACTTGACGTGACTTGTTCACGTGACGTGACATGACGTATAATTTTCGCTCGAATACAACCACGTCACGCAACAAGCGAATCACATCGTTCCGTCCATGACTAGTCACGCCACGACAAATTTCCTTCTCTAATTCATACCATGATGGTACAATATAATACAATTACAGTGAATATGAAACATAAATATAAACCATAGTACAAAGTTCATATTCGAAAATAAATAACAAGTCTAAAATTCATGATTTGGATATAATTCGTAAATAGTTTGTTTTACAATTCAAATAATATATCAATATTTTTACATTTTTATGAATAAATAAAAGCTTCGTAAACCTGAATATAATGAGATAAAATTATATTTGCTCGTACAATTCTTCAAATTCAAAAGTAATTTAAAAAGATACCCAAAAAATTTCAGATATAATAAGAATATTATTCTGGAACATTGTTATTATATATGACTTTAACATCTTAAAATAGGGAACATTTAACTTAAAATTGAAAAAAAATCCGGAATAACAGATTATGGGGCAATACACTTGAAAATTATACCCACAAATTCCAAGCTTAGAATTCAAATTTTCTGAAAAAATGACAAATCAACAGTAAATGGATTGATCAGGAGTTAATTTAAGGTATATATATGAAAGGAACCAAGAGAAACAAATGCCGATACCTTTTCTTCATTCAAGAAGAACTTTTTGTACCGACAACAAATTTTGCAATGAAGAAACCAATTGTGTCGGTACCAGAGACCGGATCAAACCTTTGTACCAATTCGGCTTCACTCTCAGTTAACCATTCCCTAAATTTGCAGTACATAAATCAAATGCAATCTTATAAAAAATCAGAGACAATTGATTTAATCAGACAATATTAAAATTGGGTGAAGATCTTGTGCAATTTACTAATTTAGCCAGTTTGAATTTTATCATACTAATGTAAGTGCTTGATGTGCAACAATATCAAATGAGTACTATACATAGCGTGGATTGGTCCGTACTACAGATCAATATTTTTATTTCCAAGATTCAAATAGTCGATCTGAACTGTTCAACATGATTTTCATACGAAAATGAACTTGTAGACTAAATTTTATATTTTTTAGAATTTTTTACTACTTTTTTAGATAGGTAGAAAATCACTATTTTTGAATGGTCAAGAATCTTTGGATCAAGTGATTTTCTTCCGACCTAATATAATAGTTAAAAAAAAATCTAAAAAATGTAAAATTTGATATACAAGTACATTTTCATATGGAGATCATGTTAAATGGTTTATATCGATTATTTAAACTTTTAAACTATAAATATTAATCCATAGTACGGACCAATATG
Organism: Carex arenaria; assembly: GCA_964058825.1. Lineage (NCBI taxonomy): Eukaryota > Viridiplantae > Streptophyta > Magnoliopsida > Poales > Cyperaceae > Carex > Carex arenaria. The sequence goes on from CAXKVW010000153.1 coordinate 132,052, forward strand.
CACTACGCATAATGCCATAGTAACCAAAGTAACAGAAATACAAACTTACTCCGTATGTGTTTCATCAATTTTATAACTTCCCACAACACCAGGTCCCCCAATTTTTGGATTCTGAAAAAAAAAAATTAACATTGACTAGAATTAATCAAGAAATGAGAGAGAAAGAGAGAGAAGGAGGGGGGGGGGGGGGGGGGGGGGGGCAGAACCTGTGAGGCAAGAGAGAGAAACTTGTAGGTGTCCAATGCATATCGAACCAAAGCCTCGTTCTCTCCTGGGTTTATGGTGCATCTAAAAAATCAACCAAATTTATGAAAATACCCCACATCTTCCCAAAATGAGAAATAAAAGGAAAACAAATGAAAAACTCACGTTGAATATACAATAACACCCCCAGGTCGTACCAATTGCACCGCTCGATCAAACATCCTTTTCTGGTATGTGCCATGTCTTCTCAATGAATCTATTGTTTCCTAGTAGTAGTATCATAATCCGCATCAAGTATTAAATTAATAAAAGGCAAATTGAAATATTTAGTGAGGCTACGCTACTATGCATAGCGCACATCGGGCCGTACTATGGCTCCATATATCTGTTATTAGATTTCCATGTGAAACTGTACTTGGTGACTAAATTTTACGTTTTTAATATTTTTTTACTATTTTTTTAGACAGGAAGAAATTCACTGCCTTTGAATGGTCCAATATCTTTGTATCAAGTAATTTTTTACCTATCTAAAAAAATAGTAACAAAATTCTGTAAAATTTAAAATAATTTGGCCTCCAAGTACATTTTCACATGGAGGTCATGTTTTCGGATTGACTGTTTGGACTTTGAAATAAAAAATATGCAGCATTAATGCAAAACAAAACCGGTGTGCACTATGCATAGTATTGTACAAAGGAATATAGGGCTATGGTATTCCTATGTGTAGAAATTATCATAAAATTTAGCAGGATATTAATACAAAACAAAATCATACATAATTTAAAAAAAAGCCTAACCTCAGCAGCAAACAAACGAGGCCTCAAACCAAGGGCAGAACACGGTCCATCAAGTAAAACACGATCAAAGCTGTTGGGTGCAAATCCCTTTGAATTTACAACTTTGCCCCCTTTTGAGTTATTTTTACCAGGTCCATTTCTCATTTGTCTCATTCTCTTTCTTGTCTCTGCATTGCTTAGATACCTTCCCTTCTCATCTAACAAAAGTATTAAACAAGAAGGCTGATAGATCAGACTAGGCAAAAACACAGAATAAAAAAAGAAATTTACAAAGTAAACACATATAAGAAATGGGGCATTTCATGTATGCCCCTCAAAAACCTAGAAATTACGTATTCCCCCCCTCTAAAATTCATAATATCATATTTACCCTTCTAAATTTAAGAAGTCACAAATTTATCCAATTTATTAAGTTTCTATTAGAACTCATTTAAAATTTATGAAAAACCCATGTTACCCTTTATTAAAAAATAAAAACTAAAGTGTATTCTGAGAAGAAAGGTATACTATACCAAAAAATAAATATAGAAAAATATGATGTACACTAGTAATACAGGTGCACCAAGGCAAAAAAAACATTGCGCCCAAAACTAAGAGAGAGAGAGAGAGATGTAAGATACCTTTTCTCACATTGGTCAAATCATAGCATTCTTCATCAACTCTAACACTTTGTTCTTCTAATATAACCTCATTTTGGTCACTAATGCTTAAACTAACAGATTTAAGTGCATCTAATTTATATGCCTTTATGCACTTTATTTCCATCTCATCGGCCAACTTTTTAATATTCATCACCTGCACAAAACAATCCTGTGTTAATAACAACACAAAAAATCAAACAATGTAAAGTAGCACCATGATAATTATAATTTAAAATACCTGTACCTTATTATGAGATCTATCAAGGGCAATAATTTCACCTTGATCCTTCATAAGTAATGCAATTGCAGTTGTTTTACCTCCTGGGGCTGCACACATATCTAATATTCTCTCTCCAGGCTGTGGATCTGGTAAAGATAACTTATTCAATTGCAAATGGTAAAGGAATACTTATAAAGTTGTACTCATCTAAATTTAATTAGAAGAAAAAAAATATACTGGTTTGTATCAATTTTTAATACACTTTTAATTAATATTTGATGTTTTATCAAATGCCGTTGGATATTGACTGTTACAAATTTCATGTCATTTGATGAACAGTGAAACTGGTATCAAACTTCATCATTTTTATTACATTTTATTTGGTGGATTTACAAAAATTAAGTTACCTTTTTATGGTTACTTTTTGCAACCTTGTTTAATTGTTCTTCTTATTTCCTAGTAACAATAAGAAGTTATAAATTGACTACATGGCCTATTAGGTTTTCTATACTAACAAATTTTTCTAAATGATGTTTAAAAATCAATAATTACCTAGAACACGAGCAGTGACGATGCTTGGTAGGTTTTGAAGAAATATCTCTCCTTCAAGCACATCTGCATAAAGTAATTAGTAAAAAAGGACAATTTCACATGAAGCCATACTAAAAAATTTAGTACAATACACAAATGGTACAAAAGGTTAAGCGCATTTACTGTTGGTCCTCAAAGTTTTCCAAAATTACGAAACTGATCCTACCTCAAACATCTATTGAAAATTACTGATATCCGTCTCAGGTCATTTTCGCATTTATTAAAATAAATGAATACTAGTGTTAATTCCCACGTTAGCATACATTAATTACAATTTTAAAATTATACCTACATACATGTCCCCATGGACATCATCATGACATGAATGCTAACATGGATTTCTCTAGTGATGAAGGTTGTACCAATTAGTTATAATTGAAAACTTCAAGGACCAAAATGAAAAAACAGTGAAACCCCTATAAAGTTTACTGTGATCAAAATTACTACACAAAGAATAGCAAACACCTGCATTTCATTCGGAAAGTTGATCATAAACTAGTTATCAAGGGCTTCCCAGTTTTCCAGTAAATCGATATTACGAGATTAAAAGGGATATATATGCATCAAATTATTCAAAAACATAGATACCATTAAAAGAAGGGAGCCGGTATACTCGATTGGTCATTTCTATAGCGACCCCTTCTTTAGCCCGAAAAATCCCGGCACGAGACATTACAGCAATACCTTCGCCTATGTAAAGGCCATGCCTGTCTTCATATTGCACATCTGCTAAGACTCTATAGTAAGTACAAAATCACGAAATGACAATTATCACATGTGTCCACTAAAAGTACACGACACTCATTCCCCTTTTTCTTGAAAGAAATAAAAATGCCAAACTCCCCCTCCATTTTCCATAATTTGCAAAAGATGTAAAATACAGATGTTCTTTTGGATCCTACGATAAAAAAGTAGAACAAAAGGGAGTCGGAATAAAATCTTTCATGTTTTATTGTGTGTGTGTAACTTTTCATAAATAGGGAAATTTCATGTATACCCCTCAAAAATTTCAAAATTACGTATTCCCCCTCTAAAGTTCATAATATCATATTTACTCTTCTGAATTTCAAAAACTCACAAATTTACCCAATTTATTGTCTTTTCTGTTAAAATACATTTTAATTTATAAAATACCCAATTTACCCTTTGTTAAAAAATAAAAAAATAGGTATCATGCTTCAAAAAAACTCATTTTAAGTGCCAAAAGGAAATACATAATTTTGAACTTTTTGAGGGGATACATGACATTCCCCCTTGTAAATAAAAGGAAAAGATGAGTGCCCCTTGAAATAAAAACACTGTATATAACCGGGGAAATGACAAACATGAAAGGAAAAAAAATAAAAAATTCTCGCCTGAGGGGTTGCCATGAAGAACAGTCCCACGTGTAATACCTATGGCCCAACCGCCAGTGTCAGTTGGTTTTTCAGTTGCAACTGACACCGCCACTTTATCCCCTTCCTCAACATGTGAACTACATGCCATTACACCTGGCACATATATCTGTCAGTATACATGCATCAAGGTGTCAGAGAGATGAAGAGAGATTATTATCATATTTTATGAAATACCCACAATGCCCTTGTAAAATACCTGAGCTCCTCTAAGAACAGCCTCGGCACATTTGCGGCTGACAATAACCTCCTTAATTGGCTTGCCAGGCTGGCAGTCATAGCTTATTTTGTGTGGGCCCGTACCCCAAATATATAACACATTTTCAAGAGCAGGGTTTTGCGTAATGCATGAGGTCGAATCTTCTTTAGCGAAATCAGTCTCATGCAAATATTTTATTAGCTTTTTTTTTACATCTTCGGTTGAAGTTTTGAGAGTATTCACTCGAATGGAGGAGTAGCATGAAGGTCTCCTAATTAATACAGTAACAACTAATATGAAATGAAATGCTAAATTAAATAAAAGGGTGAATTTCATGTATACTCCTCAAAAATTTTGAAATTACGTATTCCCCCCTCTAAAATTCATAATAACATATTTACCTTTTTAATTTTAAAAACTCACAAATTTACTTATTTTATTGACTTTTCTATTAAAACTCATTATAAAGTACCCATTTTATTCTTTATTACAAAAAAATAAAAATATGTAGCCTGTTTAAGAAAATTTTCTAATTGGTACTCCAAAATTGAATTAAGTTCAATATGTAACAAGAGAATAATACAAAACAATTATATATTTGCATTGGAAAAGTTGAGCTTGTTGAACAAAGCTCTTCAATCTCTAACACTGGAAAGAGATTTTTCAATTTTACAACAATCGTGGGATCAAATATGCAATAAAAAATTTGTCAGGGGTATAACGAAAAGGGTAACTGCTAAATGGGAGAAGGAATTACGTGAGAGCAGAGGAGATGCGTGAGAAATGATCGGCGCCGTACGCGCGGGAGAAGTAGGCCTCCACATGCGGATCCCATTTGAGGGTCGGGTTGAAAGTGTACCGACCCGCATCCACTACGGGAGGAGGCAAGTCCATCGTTTTCAGTGAAGGAGAGGTGGGGAGAGAGTGGCGGCGGAGGAGCGTTCGGATTCCAGGCAAAGTATCCGAATTCGCTAGCCTCATTTACATGTATATCTCAGTACCGGGTTTTAGTTCGACTGGATGAGGTTTACTTTTTGTTTGGCCCCTTGATGTAACCTACATTAGCGAAACAGCCCTCCATTTTTTGTTACAAACTAAACTACAGTCTATATCATCTGATAACAAAATATTTGTGTTTAGATGTTCACCGTTGGATAAGAATCATGCTGTTTTGATAGTTCTGACTGGACGGTAAAGATCTAAAATGAAATATTCTGTTACCTTAGGTGATATGAATTCGTAACTAGGCCTGGGTCTGGTCGGGCCAGCTCGGTCCATTAAAGCATATGCATCTCTGAATCTTGGAGTTTCAAAGCTGATTTGGCAGTTTCTAAACCAGTTTCAGGAATGTAAATGAATTTCATATTTAGCAATTTTGTTCAATAGTTTCTAAATATGAAACTGTTTCAAAACTCTGACATGGCAAAATAATCAATTCGTATTCGCTCAATTTTTAATACTGTTTTAATTGAACGCTATGTGGTAATTAAGAAACTCCAATTTTAATTTCAGGAATATAGAGATTAGAAATTCAGAGAGTCCAAAATTTCTAAAATTATGTTAACAATTATTTAGCTCTAAGGGTTTCAGAGATACAGGTGCTCTTGAGAAGTTCTTATACTGACCGTTGGATTCAAATCCTAAGGGTTTAGCTCCCGTCCCAAACCCCTTCTCATTTCTCTCTCTGATCTCTCACGCGGCGTCTCCGCCTCCGGTGTGGGCGTGTCGCGCGGCTACCTCCCTCGCATCTGACACGAATTCTCAGTAAATGAAGAGAGCAGATTCTACGAAAACAAAGATGAGAAAAAGTGATTCTGAGAAAGAAGAAGTAAAGAAGAAAAATGTTGTTTAATTGATTAATTAAATGCTATTTTATGTTATTAAAAATACATTTGTTCTTATTGTTTCCAGAGATAATATGTACAATTGACAAAAGATGTGAGATTATTTTTGTACTTGAAGTTTGTTGCAGTTATTCCTTTCATTTACTTGTTGCAGTTATGTTTTCATACCACGTATAAAATGTTATTACTTTATGCATTAAATGTTACAAGTTACAATTAACTTACAAAGAGACACGGAACTCGCTACATCTATTGAAGCCACAACTGATCAGACCAGTTTAGTGCCCAGGAAGTAGGGTTGCAAATGGGTCGGACCGTATCTGCATTAATATCCAAAAATTAGATACAGATATCCGATATTCGAATATCTGTGCGGATACAGATATAGATATGGTTTTGAATTTTAAATATCCGTATCGATCCGAACAATAGATTTATACTATATAATTTGATGCTGAGTAGAACTAGGGTGTTCTTCTTAATTCAAAAATCCATCGGATTGATTTCAAGCGAAATATCGAAATCGTTGTAATCGATCTATTTCACAAGTGAAGAATTTACATGTCAAATTTATAAATTTTCAAACTAATCTGATATAAAGTCAAGCAGTAAAAAAAATAAAAAATAAACACATTAAAATTAAATTATGAACTATGTTTTTTGACTGCTTGATTTTGTACTAAATTAGTTTGAAAATTTATAAATTTGACATTTTCAGGAGTAAATAGGAAATTAATCCAAAAATGAAATTCAAGTATTTCTCCATGTGGCGCCATCAGCAGCGAGTCACCAGGATTCCGCATGAGCTACACGAACTATTTCAAACATAATCTACATACTACAATTGAGAAATACTATTTCAGAAATTGTGTGCCGGATCGAGCACCTAACAATCATTCTAATTTCTGACTTCTAAATTTACACGTCTAGCCAAAATGAGTATCAAATTAATTTGGCAAAACTCAAATATTAAAAATAGACAAAAGCCTATATATAAATGTTTTTCGTCCATAAATAGAGAAAAAACAAGTCAAGCATATATATATATATATATATATATATATATATATATATATAGGACTTGGCTACGGTGCTACGCGTAGCATAGAGATCTCCATGCAACAGCTCAAAATTTGTGTTTTCAAAATCCCAACGGTTGATCCGAACCGTTAGATGTGTTCTCCATATTGAAATATGCGTGGAGACCAAATTTTACATTTTTTGGAATTTTATTACTATTTATTAAGCCACTTTGAAAATCGCTGATCCAACGGTGGCTTACCCAAACAGTGAAACCGTTGGATCAGCGATTTTCAAAATGGCTTAATAAATAGTAAAAAAAATTCAAAAAATATAAAATTTGGTCTCCAAGCACATTTCAATATATAGAACACATCTAACGGTTTGGATCGACCGTTGGAATTTTGAAAATTCAAATTTTGAGCCATTGCACGGAGGTCCTCTATGCTACACGTAGCATATTAGCAATTTCCTATATATATATATATATATATAACGTGAGACTATATATATGTTGCAAGGGTACTATAAATTTTCTTGAAAATATTTTTTTTTATGTCATTGATCTACTTTTTGTCATTTATTACTCATCAGAAGCTTGTAAGAGCACACGAGAAAATATTTCATGGTATCACTAGCAATGTCTTGCGTGCGTTTGGAAATTGTGAAGGAGAAAGAAGAAAGAAAGTTTTATATGATTCGGAATAAGTTTCGATCAGTGCTTCTAGCTTTCCAGAAGGTACAAACTAATATTTTGATTTTATTATTCATAGGTTCTGATTTTCAGATGGCTTGAAATTAAGTACTGTGTGAACTTTTATAAATGAAATTAAACCCGAGTCTGAATTTCTAAGTGATTTTGTTGAACTTAATTTGTGCCTTTCACCGTTCTGAGAATTCAATTCTTCCATACATGTAGAAGAACCTAAAGGACAAAACTGTAAGTGTGTATAACATCTAAGGTTTTAAATCACAATTCTCATGATGTTGCAGAAAGGGTTAATTAAATATCAAAGATTTTACTAAAGCTATCATACGTTACAAATTTTAGTTAAAATTTTTATGTCAATATTAAATAAAGTTTAAGTTACAACATTAGAAAGAAAAATTTCATGATGGTTTTAAAATAGAGGAGGATTCAAATGCCTCTATTTTTTGTACCTCTATCATGCTTCTATTTTTAAGAACTTCAATAACTCAAAATTTAAATTATAAACGTCAAAATAAAACTATTAGATTATTTTCTCTATGTTCTCATAAAAAAAAATATTACATTTCCATTTTGTTTTTATGTGAATCAATCATTTGAAAAATCAACTTTTAGAAATTATCAACATTAGTACGTTTTTAAAAGCTCTTGATGACAAACAAAACAAGGTTAAAATGTCACAATTTTTTGCACGGACATAGATAAAATGATGTAGATCATATTCAACTGTTTTATTTTTATTTTTAAGTTTTAAATTTTGGGTTATTGAAGTTCTTAAAAATGGAGGCATGATGGAGGCATTTGAACCCTCCTCTTGAGAGACTAAGATTTCTGGTCCGGACTTAACATATAATTCCGAATTATTTCTGAATTATACCCAAGTTATTTCGGAATCGCAAATTTTTTATCCCGCCAAATCTTTCCCAAATCATTCATTTCACTATGGCAGTGATAGCTGTATACGTTTTCAATTTTTGAGATAGTGTTTTGTTTGGGCTTAAAAACACAATGGAATGCAATTTTCGTGCATTAAAACGGTATGAAAACACTATATATGAAAAGTACTTAACCTTCACTTGTTTGCTCAAATGTAATCAGGGCATGCACAAAGCTAAGAAAGTACTAACAACTCGTAAAGAAGAGAACAAAAGGGATTGGGCAGAGCTTAATATAGAGCTGCTTCATTTGATATCGAAGAAAATGGAAAACATTTCGAACTTCATCAATTTTCGTGCTGTGTGCAAGGATTGGCGCTTGGCCACAGACCCAACTGACGCTCCGGTACAGTTCCCTTGGCTTATTTGCTCAACAGTTCCAACCACAGCACGGATTGAACCAAGGCCACAAACTATAAGGGATAATGAATACTTTGTATACTCTCTCTCGTCTAACGCAATCCTACGAATATGCCTTCCGAAAAACAATAAATTTGTCGGGACATCCGCCGGTTTCGTCCTTGTTTTCGAGAATTATTGCTCTGTTTATTTCCTCAATCCACTTACTGGTACGAAAGTCACCGTTCCCTCTTGGAACCCTTGCTTGTATAATGAAGTAGCTTGCCTTGGACATGTCACAAACCATAATTCGAGCTTTGGGGGCACCGAGATCTATTTACTCGTGCATAATGAATTTTTTCCTACTGAAACAATGAGATATCAATTTGTCAGGTTTCAACCACCTGATACTGTCAAACACATCTCAATTACATTTCCTAAGCCAACTTCGTTTGGGTACTACAAAGGAAGGTTATTTTTGTCTTTGTCAACACCAAAAATCACTTGGGTTTATGATGCTTCAACTGGAAGTAAGACAAGCATAGAGATACCACATCCAAGTGAGCATGTTAATTTTAACTTCTTGATTGATGCCATGGGAGATCTGCTTGGGGTGATGATGTCATACATTGAAGTAGTTGTTCCTGGTGAAGTCTTCCAAAGCTTGTGGAGGTACCAATTTGAGGTGTACCGGCTGGAGCATACGGATGATTTTGGTTGTTGCCGATGGTCTAAATTGAATGGAATTGGAGATCGGATTCTCTTCTTGCAGGAATATTATAATTATGGTTTTTGTTTGAGGGCCAGTGATATCAAGGGACTTAGAGGAAACTACATCTATTACAATACAAAATATTGGCAACGTGATTGTGCTAACGGTCGTTTTTTTAGATATGACATGGAAGATGGGAGTACAGAACAACTAGTCTTGAAATCACCTGATGCCCTATGGTTTCTGCCGAGTTTGTACTAACTTTAATTAGCGGGAGAGGGGGGTATCCGATGCCCATCGGACCAAACTCGGTTCGGTGGGTGGTTTCTACAGTCCGATCGACTTCAAGATCTGTGCGCACAGATATTAAAGCAAACAGCACGGATATTAAAGTGATGTGCACAGATTTTGAAGTGGATCGGACGGTAGAAACCACCCATCGAACCGAGTTTGGTCCGATGGGCGTCGGACACCCCCCTCTCCCTTAATTAGCACCTACACGATTTTTTTTTTTTTTTGTTTTTTGTTTTTTTTTTTTATCATACGTCATGAGTTCTTGCATTGTTGGTTTTTACAAATTGATAACGTATATGTAGATGACATAAATATATATATAGAAGACATAATACGCAAGCACAAAATACAAACTATTTAGAAAGCAATCTACATAGACTATATAGACTATAGAGGACCAAATTAAATTAAGCCGGAAATTACGAGCCACCAAATAGTATACATTGCATTACAAAAATAGGTTACTATCCGCAAGGTAAATTGTGATTAAATATTCCCGAGGGTATACTGACAAAAACTGCTATTTTTTAGCATATACCCCTGAAGATAATATCGTTGGCAAAAAACATTTTTATCCTTACAGATAGTTTTTTGTAGTGTTGATTGCAATCATAGGACATTAAAATTAAGGTCCACCATAACCCTTACGTGCTATGATTCGTATTATCGTATACCATGCCAAGCAAGAAAGACATCACCTGATATTTTTTATGAAAGAATTTAGATTGCTTGTATATATTTTTCTAATGATTTCATGAGGTTACAGTGCTTATTTATAGACTCTTGTGGTAGTCATATCCGTTAGCACTTCCTAAAATGATTTGCTAGCTGTCTATCTAATTCCTTAATTACATAGATTTGTATAATTGTAAATATGGAAACTAATCACTGATTGAGATGTTGATTATCTGAGCAAATATTCTGTGGGTCTTGCTTGATCGATGATGAGTCTTCTCTGAGATCTTCTGATATCACAACATCACCTACCTATATATATTTGGCATGTTGGGACCTTCTTTTTTATTATTTGGAATAAAATACCGACGTTCATGATTACGCATGTATCAATTAATATCCATGTTGTAAAATACGCAACTAATATCCAGGATTCCAGACTGAGATTGTCAAAAGAAAACTCTCACGTACAACTTGAGAGAAGGGGAGTAATATAATCAGAAAATTTGGGAGAAGAACTATTTTTTGAGGAAAGGGAGAAGAACTATTCATCTCTGGAAATAGACTCCCTGCAAGGGTTGTCATCCAACCAACAATAACTTAAGAAATGAACACTTACACCATATAAAGATGAAAATTATAACAAACTATACAAAGGGAAAACATTCAATAAAAAAAAAAAAAAAAAAAAAAATGATGCACACCTTCTTGCACGTGCCAGTGCCATTGACGAATAATCTGTTTGAACCAGAATCATTTTTTCTATTAGGGTCTGTTTAGACATGTCATAATCCTCTTCGGTTTACTTCATTAATTACACATGAGACCCAACTGTTATTCCGTAATTACTATATTTACTGACAATGTACCATCAACCATGACAGGTTCTTTTCCTAAAAGCCCAAATTGAACTAAAATGAAATCACTTAACTGCTGAATTTCAAGATCAGATTTATTAACTATGAACCAATTAGGTTTGAAAAGGACATGAGTATTTTCTTGATGGGATGATCTGCCATAGCTTACAACAATTTTATAATTGGGCTGTGTTAGAAAGGTGAAACAGAGAAGGCATTAGATTTCGTAGAATTGGTGTTTACCAAAGGAAATGATCCTAATGTCGTGACTTAAAGCATTTTTGTAGGTGGGCTATTGTAGAAATGTGAAAGTGAGAAGGTGAGGTGAAACCTATAAGAAAAGGGAGAGGGGGGTGTCCGATGCCCATCAAACCAGAACAGTGTTCGATGGGTGGTTTCTACCATCCGATCTACTTCAAGATATGTGCGAACGGATATTAAAGCAAACAGCACGGATATTAAAGTGATGCGCACAGACTATTGTGCGACTAATGATATTAAAGTGATGCGCACACATAGGGCGCGGAGAGGGGTTGTGACTTGTGAGCGACTAATGATTTCAAATTATTGTTGCTTGTGGAATTTAATTTAGTTTCCGTCATTTTAAACAAAGACTATTATTTGACAAGAGTTACATTTTCATAATTTTAACTTTCTCATTCGGTGCTACCCGTCAAGACCCTAAAAACAAAAAACCAAAAGGATTCAACAAGAATAATAAAAATAATAAATCCAATGTAATGTTTATTGCCTTTGCTTTTAATCTGGTTCCTATTTAAGTCACCACGGTCCGGTACTGCATTGGATCTGAATTTCGAAACCAAACTAGGCAAATGGTCTGATCAGGTTCAGCACGGTGTATTTAATGAGCATCGGATCAAATTTGATCCGATTTGATTAATACCGTTAATTTGCATTCAAATTCGTCTGCAAAATCAAAATTATATGCTTCCGAACGAATGTAAACTGATGTACGAATCGTATGCGTATTAAATGTCAGGCATAATTTAGTCCGATGCTATCGGACTACCTTTGATTGGGATCTAATGATTTAGTTATCGCCAAAATAAAATAGACAGATTGAGTTGGGCTTGATAAGAATGAGTCAGTTTGGGCCGGTTGTTTTAAGAGACTTAAAATCAGGGTGGGCTTGGCAAGGAATGGGCTAGGCCTTTTTGGGCTTAGTGCAAATGGATCGAATTCACACAAATAATTTGAATAATAATAATAATAATTAATTAACCATTATATATTATTTTTTATTGTTAGTCATTTATTTTTTGTTACAATATTCATTGTAACGTCTGATAAAATTACAAGAACAAAAAGCATTCCAGTTTTTAATTATTTGTGTTTGATATTTGAAGCAATGGTTGTTTTTTTGTATAAATGCCTGTTGGAAAAATAAAGGGTTTCACGATTAAAATAGTAATCTAAAGTCATATCATTGTCTCGTGGATCTTCCCATCAAATTTTAATGGCCAAAATAATAACAGAATCTTGTAGGGACTTGGTGATTTTCGGTATTTTATTACTAATCGACATCATATTACTTGGTGATTAATAAGCATAATTTATCAAGTTTTAACTGGCTATATAAATTATTTCTGACTAATGTTGAATTAAGCCTAATAAAGTACAAAAAAATGCAAAATAAATGATAATTGTGGTTATACTATTTAGGCGTTGTTTGATATCAACGCTTAAAATCTGAAAATATTAGCCGTTGTTTAATATCAACAACGCTTGAAACCTACAAATATTTGGATTGAAATCTGCTGCGATCCAAAAAAGGTGAACAGTAACTCTAAAATCCCTGCTTTCCCAAAGCTGACCGTCCAATAATTTCGTGCACGTATCTCAAAACAGCTGATTTTTTCTTGCACGAATCTCGAAACAATTCAATAGTTGGATTTGGAAAAGCAGGAATCGCAGGTCACTGTTCATGAGCCAGAATCGCAGCAGATGCGGATCCCAAATATTTAATTTTGAACTTTAAATAACAAAAAAAAATTGCTGTTGCTTTAAAAGAGGTACCGACTTAGTATTTAAAAATCCTCCAAGTTTGAACTTTATATAACAAATATTTAATTTTCTTTTCTAGCCGTTGTTTACTGCCATGTCAAGAGATTAAGAAACCCTCCAAGTTTGAATTCTCAACCGCTAAACACGCTACAATAAAATAAATTTTACATAATTTTACTTCAACAATCACAGTTAATATAATTGTTTCAATATAATATAACACATTTTTATTAAATAAATAGTTATAATGTAATTCTTAATAGAATTGTAAGAGCATCTGCTAATTTTGTAAAATAATGTCAAAATAACGCGAGCTGGTCAAACAATTTATTAAAAGCAAAAATCTGCTCATCACTCACTGCTCTTGTTCTCAGGGAGTGTCAGTAAATTCTTCAGTAACAAAGACATAATACAACCTCAGAGTATCCTAGCAGATGTTCATCACATTCCCTTTGTATGATTTGTTTTCTATAATGAGTTGATTCATTTGACTAGCACCAAACAAACAAAACAGCCACAGATTAACTAAAATTACTTAATCTGACCATGCAACAATAGCATCCATTCCAGCATCTTCACATTACCACAGGACCAACAAGTCAAATTATTACAATAAAGCAGGTTATCCAAACCAAAACTTCAACAAACACCACCATAAAAAAAAGGCACAAATCTGAAGCTACTATTTCCAACCACACACTATAAAGCACACAACAAGTCAAATTGTTACAACAGCACAGGTACTTCAGACCAACGCAGAGTAAATTACCTAACAAGAGTTAAATTAAGTACTTGACAAATGAGGCTGAAAAATAACCAACCTGCACGCAGGACCCATTACCTGCCATCCTTCTCAGCAAGAAGTTGATGATGAACACCGGGCCCTCTTGGCCGGTGCACGGTTTGACGGTCCCGGATCTCCATCCGGGACTGGAGTAACCTCCCTCCACCGAAGTTGCTCACCGTCAAGGGAAGCAAAGATGCTTTCGTTGCCAATAGGTTCAAGAACAGCCTTAATAGCCGATCGGCAGTGATGCAACAATTGACGAGCAAATGCCCTTGAGTCCTCATCGGCCACATCTCTGAACCTTTCCACAATACTCGTAGCAATCTGTGTTACTCTTTCAGCCTATATTAAAAAAAATTAAGTGGACATATTACAAGTGCAACTAAATATGAGTAAGATGCATGATTTATTTATGGGTCTGTATCTTCTGAGATATCTCAAATTTTCAGATTATCTAAAAGCTGGGCCAATTTTTGATCGATTCCTATTGGGGGGGGGGGGGGGGCGGTATTAGTGTGCTTTGAGATTCATGCAGTAAGGATTTGAACGGTCCGGATTTCTACAGATCAACTCAAAGTTTGAGATATCTCAGGAGATGCAAATTTTTATTTTATAGAGGACTTACCAAACTATTTGTGTTAGGTACACCACCAGGAGATGAGAGGTACAAAATCGAAGCGCCTGAGAACCATCTCATGTATTCCTCATGTCTTGAGTGGTCATACGGTCTCCGATCGCTCAAACAAAGTCGCTGCCTAACATTCCACTTCCGCAAATGTTGGGCATGCTCATCGGGCCAATCTTTTCCCGTACCATTTATCATGGTATGAAGAACTTCGTTGGTATCACGAAGAAAAGGTGGAATATTTTGGTAGCGGTCGAATTGTCGCGCAACTCTACTCGGATTATACATCTCCACGATCCAAAAGTGAATCAATGGAGCAGTTGTTCTCCATAACAAACGATCCTCTGGCCTACAATTTGCAGGAAGCAAATCCATTTTGTCTTCATAGGGGAGCCAGGTTACTTTAGCGTCAATCAAGCCATCGATCTCGCGGCGGTATGATTCCATCACCCTGCAAGTCACATGACCAGCGAGCTCATGATAACCAGACCAACCATAACCGAGTGGTGGCCTCCGGGTTAAATCGTCACCGCCGAGTTGTGGTATTTCCGTGTTTCGGCGGGTTCTAGGACGGCCCATGGGAAGCCTTTCCCAAGACCATAGCTGTAGCAACGTAATTGAACCGCCAAACTGCTTGCGTTCGGGCTTCGTAGCCAAGCAAAGCTCCTTGTATAGGTATGCCAAGACAGCGCTTGCCCAACTATATCTACCGGCTTTCTCGAAATCTTCTAAAAGTGGGAGATAAATTGAAGAAATGGAGTCCCCTGAGTGATCGGTGAACAGAACAGAACCGATCAGAACAAAACAATATGCCCGTGCAAATCGCTGCACAATGATATCGCTTGCACCCTCGGGGCATTTAGAGAACTTCTCGCGCAACCATGATATATTAATGGCCACTTTGCTCTTTTCTCGAAATGTTGTCGGGCCTACCGGTCCGAGTAAGGATCGCACCACTGCAGACCAATCACGATCCGTTCGGAGACAAATTGCTTGCCCATCGACTCTTAATCCTAAAAGAACAGCAGCATCTTGTAGAGTAATTGTCATTTCCCCAACAGGGAAATGAAATGTGTGCGTCTCTTGACGCCACCTCTCCACTAGGGCACTGACAAGAGCGTGGTCTGTTGGGATGTGACCAATCATGTGAACGCTGTAAAGCCCGGCTGCAATTACATAATCCTCATACCTGGAGTCCCACGGTAGAGGCGTAATATGTTCCCGGGGGAACATAGGCGGAAGGTATTCTCCTTCAATCACACGCTGGGATCTATGGCCAGCTTGTAATCTGAGGAGAGGTGGATCTCTGGGGCCGGTAGCATGGGCCAGTACAGCACGGCCAGCAGTGACAGTAGGGTTGGCCTGAGCAGTGTCGGAGGATAAACTGCGGCCAGCAGCGACAGCGGTTCCAGTCGAGACAGTTGGCCCCGTTTGGCCGGCAGAGCTGCTAGGTGCAGTGCGGCCAGAAGGTATGGTGCGGCGGATGGGTGCGGTGGGGCCGTTCTGAACAGCACAGCCAGTGAGCACAGCACTGTTACTAGGGACAGTGGGATGTGGCTGCACTATATGCCTTTGAGAAATGTTAGATCCTGAGGATCGCCGGCGACGTTGAGTATTCTCCATTTTATTTAAATTATCCTACAAATGAAGAAAATTAATTAGTATGAAGAAATTACTTGTACTCAAAAGTTACAAACTTATATACCCTTTCAAATTCAGAAATTTGCTGCAAAAGGTATACACTGTATGCCCCATCTAAAGAATAACAAAATCCCAAGTCAAAATCTGTGAGGTCTTATATCAAACAAAAGCCCTTGTTGATGGAAAATTTTAGAAAAAAATTTGAAATCTTGTAACAGTTCTCTTACTTGATGGAAAAAATGAATAGAACTTTCAAGTATACATCTTAGGATGCCAGCTAGCAATGTGATTATATAGTGAGAAGTTGAAAATAGATTCTCAAAAACTGATAGGGACCTACAAATGATGCCGATTAGCCATGTAATTTGGATTGTCTACATATTACCTCAGTTTGGCAAGAACTGACATAGGCAAATGAGTATGTAAAAACACATCAAATAATTTTGTCAATATCAATAATCAATTGTACATGTTTTCCTCAACTAACTTGGGCTCATAAATCATAACATCTAATTTTTATATCAAAGAAAGGAAAATAGCCTATCAATTGAAGTTAGGTCATTCCAACATCAGTTCATACCACATTAATACTAGAGCCAAGTTCTATAAATAATCGAAAAGAAAATTACTTGTAAAGTGCCATGAGAGATTTTGTGAAGAAACATCCAAGTAAAATTTCGGCAATTCACGGCTTGACACATTTTCTATTTTATTATAGGATCTTACTCCTAGCAAAGCTGCATAATTTCAGATAGTTTTTGACACAATCACAGAACCAAAAAACACAGACTTTACTAATTCATATTCTAGCACTTAGTATTCAAGCTGCTTGATATCCTGTCATCTATGCTATGAAACCTAAATAAATACATATTCTAGCATATATCCCACCAAATTTTAGCAATTAATTTAAATCTACAAACTTTAGCACTGTACATACTGTATGCAAAAAGAAAAAATTATCTTCATAATAACATGAAAGAAACATCAGAATTTCTTTTAAAGTAAGGCCTTCAGGGTAACTAATATCATACAATAAAATTGTTGCATTTAGGGGCCCACTATTCACTAATAAAGCAGTAGATCATCAGGAAAATTATTTTCTATGTCTACCATTTCCCTTCCCTTTCTCCCGTTAAGAATGCGGACAAGCAAAAAAAAAAAAGCTCAAAAAGAAGTTGTTTAAGAGATCAACATTGAGGGCACACAAAATCGCATACTATGAAATATTATATATCAATGGGGACTTTTCAAACAAAACATTATATCACACCCAACTTTTAACACTGAAATAACTTATTTGGTTTAAATCAACAATCTCTTTATGAAATACTTGAGCTTCTGATATCAAAATGTATGCCTTTCGATATGCCTATTATTTTTGTGTACTTCGACTCTTCTATATGTTCTTAAACCATATTTCCATTACAAATCAAGTGGAAGTATGTTAGCAAAGTATTCAAAATGTAAATTATCCCTTAATTTGTCCAACTAGGTTGTTGACCCTTTTGGAAATATATATATCATATAACACATGGAACAAACTAAAATTTAAGACAACCTCACAACTACTAGAAATTCTGAAGCTCTTTAACAACTAGAAATTCTGAAGCTCTTTACCAGATCTACAACATACATTTGTGACAAACAACTAACAGTTGACAGGACAGAGTATTAGAATTTAATGCATGAGAGCAATTAGATTGAGGAAAATTTAGTTAAAAATTAAGATCAAGCCATCAGATCGATGAGATCGCAGCAATGGAAGTTAAAAATGAAGAAAATAGACTGTCCCACTCATGAGAATTAAAAACAAAACAAAAAATTATTAGCCGCTTGTAGTTTTGAATTTTGACCAAATATGACTAGATCCATATGAAATTAGGCTTTACCAAAGTACAAATTAGGAAAAATCCATTAGATCTATGAGATCAAGGTAGGAAAATTTTATTGTTTTGAACTTCTACCGAATATCAGTAGACAAATCCATTAGATCTATGAGATCAAGGAAAGGAAACTTTATTGGCGGCTTGTAGTCTCTCAAATTTCGACCGAATATGACTAGATCTATATGAAATTAGGCTTTACTGAACTACAAATTAGGAAAAACAGGAAAATTACATAAAAAGAACTACCAAAATTTCCTCATAGTACCAAAAAGGGGCCACACCACCAAAGCAATTCAACAACTAACAAAATACTATAATTTAACAAG
Organism: Carex arenaria; assembly: GCA_964058825.1. Classification (NCBI taxonomy): domain Eukaryota; kingdom Viridiplantae; phylum Streptophyta; class Magnoliopsida; order Poales; family Cyperaceae; genus Carex; species Carex arenaria. The sequence goes on from CAXKVW010000153.1 coordinate 150,776, forward strand.
GAGAAATAATAAAGTACCTAATCTTTGGGATTCAACCTTGCGGACAACAGGCTCTTCGGAAGGGGGGTATGAGGGGAGGGGGGAGATCCGGGCTTTTTAGGGGGTTAGGTCACGCTTGGTGAGCTTTCTGACTCGGATGAAAGGAGAAATGAGAAATTGAGACGATAAATACTTATTGCAATACAATAGACAACACACTTTCCTTTTGAGGGATAGAAAATGTTTAGCACTCCATTAGTAGCATGTTAGAATGTATCCTCTCCATTTTAGAACAACCGGCGATATCCTTGCAATATTTCTGCAGGAATTTCAACTTTCGATAAGGATTTTGGACAGTTCAATTATTTGGACTAAACATTGAATAAGATTGTGTTGATGAGAATTAGTTGCTTTAATGAGAAGGAAAAATCCATAGGAAAAAGGGAAAGAGACAATTGTCAAAGAAGTTTAGGTTGATTTCTCACTCAAAGGGTGCAATCAAAAGATCCACATATCTGAGCCATTGAATTGAAATCACAGTTTTCTTGAGGAGAGAGGGCTCTCTTACCTCCAAAATTCAATTGTCCAAATTACGATCTAAAGTTGAGATTCACACATTAGCATTGCAACAATATCTCTAGTTATTCTAAAATGGAGAGCCATTCTAACGCAATATTAATGAAGTGCTAAACCCCTCAAAAGGAAAAGCGCATTGTCTATGTATGTTTAATCAAAATAAGTATTTCTTGTCTCTGAATTTCCATTTCCGTCGTTAGTTGATAAGTTTACCAAGAATGACTCACCACTATGAAACCCCCAGCTCCATCCCAATCCCCATACCCACCCCAAAAAAAAAAAGAGCTTGTTGTCCACCGCAGGGTTGAGTTCCAGAGATTGGATACTTTATTCTCTTTCCTTGTTAAATTATGATACTTTGGATATAGTTGTTGAATTGTTCCGGCGGTGCAGCCCTTTTTTGTACTATGACGGAATTTTGGTAATTGTTTTTATGTAATTTTTTTTCCTGTTCTGTACTTTTGTAAAGCTTATTTTCATATAGATATAGTTTTATTTGGTTGAAATGCCAGTCTACAACTCTACAAGACGCCTGTTAAGTTGTCATTCCTTTATCTCGCGTGCTTGGTAAATTTATGTAAATATTAGTTTCCTTTTCAAACCTCATCAGTAGGACTACATATTTTTTCTTAATTTGTAACTTCCATTGCTGCGATCTCACTGAACCGATGGCCTGATCTTAATTTTAACTAACCTTTCCTCAATTTAATTACTTTAATGCATTAAATTTGTAATACCTGTCAACTGTTAGTTGTCCGTCCTATTTATTGTGACTAGAATTATTTTTCCTTGAACAAATTTTAGTTCTACAATTGTATGTTGTAGGTTTGATAAATGCTTAACAATAGATTAGGCTGTCTTAAATTTTAGTTTGTTGTATGTGTAAGTTACACAATATAGTTGTACAATAAGATAAAAAAACCAGTTTGATAAACTAGGGGATAAACGAAGTTGTGGATACTACGCTAACATACTCCCATGTGATTCAATGAATATATAGTTCAAGAACATGTAGAAGAGTAGAAACACACAATATAGTAGGCATATGGAAAGGCGTCTTTTTCGACATTAGAAGCTCAAAAATATTACATTAAGAGCTTGTTGATTTAAAGACTATCATCCTAATTGTGAAGTTAGAAGTGATATGATGTTTTGTTTGAAAAGTTCCCATTGGTGTAGAATTTTGGCTTTGTTATTTAACGACATTGTTTGGAGGTTCTCTCTCTCTCTCTCTCCCCCCTTTTTGGTTTGTGGTCTTAAAGGCGGAGTAAGGGAGGATAATGCTAGGACATAGAAAATAAGTTTCCTCTTGATTTACTACACTACCAGTGGATATAGAATAGCAGGCACTTACATGCAATAATTTTATTATATGTTAGTTATGTTACTCCAGAGGAGGACTCAGATGAATACTAAGTCTTAATATTCACTTTGCTTCCTTGCCAATGGCATATTCCATGCTAAAGAAATTATAAAACTTCTTTCATGGCTATTGCGATGATATTATTTTTGTATACAATATGTACAGTGCTAAAGTTTGTGCACTTACACTAGAGAGGTTTTGTTTAGTTAATTAGTTACAATAGTTTTATGGTAGATATGCAAGTATGTGTACTACTAAGAGTTTGTATAGATGAAAGGAGTAGAACAATCATTTTTTGGTTATGCTACTGTGTCAAAAACTTTTGGTGATTATATCCTGTTTTGTTAGGAGTAGAATAATCATTTTAAGATCCTATTTAAAGTAGTAAATTTGTGTTTATCCACAAGTTGGTGAAATTGTACTAAATGTTACTTTTTTTTAAAACAATGCCTCCTGGCACTTTATATGCGACTTCCATTCCAATATTCATTGAACGTAGCTCTAATAATGTGGTGTGAACCAACCCCAGCGCATTAACCACCCAGGGTTAGTCATAACCTAAAAAAACGAACTACAGAAAAAGCCTATATAATATGAACAAACTGTGCAAAACGTACGATATAACACTACCAATCATGACATGTAACCAGTATAATACAAGTTTAAAATCCCCAGGCTTTTATATCTGATGGAGTCAGACCTTCGGTGTAACCATGTAATAGTTGCACATTCTAAAGTGCATCTAATATTCTATGTTCAACCAACTTTTTTACCTTTAACCAGATATAGAATGACCGAATAAGCTGGTTTATACCCACTCAATTTACAAGATTATTACTGTACCAATTCAGAGTTTTGAATTTAAAAAGGGATCTGATAAATAGAAACTTATTGATTAAGGAGAAGTAGAGACATGCCAAAGAGAGTGCTCATGGGTGGAACTCCTGCTAGATCTTCCTGCTCTTCCCCGGCTGACTGTAATCAAAACCCTCTCTAAAGCCCAAAGTTTTACACTGTCAAACTCCACATCATCTCACTCCAGACTTTCACAGCCCCGACCACAATCTCCTTTCTTCCATTGCAAAGCTCCAAAGAAGTACAAACAGAGACATGGGCCCAACCCCCCTCTCAGGCAATTCATCAAACACATGGCATGCAGATGGGGATCGAGCCGTACTGCCAAGCAAGGAAGTGGTGCGAGCATGATAAAATGTTCGTGCTTAAGATTCGGGGAAGAGATAGGCGTTCCTCTTTGGTATGAGGTCGATGCTACGAGAGATCGGTGGATTGGGGTCGAAGGGGTCATTGTAAATGGGGAGAAACTAAAACGAATCGAGATGAGAGCGGGGTAGGTTGCTAAACTGCGGTGGAGTGTGTTATTCTTCGCCTCCGGGGGAGGAGATGAACGGAGCCGAGTGGATGGGGCTGAAGAGCGCAAGAGAGAAGATAGGTAGCATTCTCCATTTTCATACCGCACCTAACCAAACAATAAGAATATGTTACGGTGAGATCGTACATGTGTTTTCACGTACGAAGCGGATCAAAATTAATCCTTGAAACAACTACTTTATTTTTTTTTTATGAAACTATTGGTTTAATGCTATACTACACAACTCACAAAAGCAAAATCCCAATAAAAATATTCTTTGAAACATATTATGTGTCGCGATTATTTACATGTCATGATTATTTTTAAAAAAAATTGATACGGTATGACATGTGATCACACGAATCATGTGTAATTAGAACAGTTAGATTTTGATTGAATGATTAATTTTAAATAATCTAACTTAAATTAATCTCATTCTATTCTGTCGGGTATTGTATTGGCTCTGAATTCAGGCTATTCACCCTTAATAGGAGGAAGACAAAGTCGAGTTCGCGTCGAGCTAACATAATATTTGAGTTTCAGTTCGGACTAATTTTGTCCAAACATGTAATAAGCATAGTCTCTTTAAAATTTGTGCAAGCATATGATGAACGAACTGAATTCAAACTCAAAATTCAAGAAAAGTCTCATGTGACAGGAAGGCAAGATTCAGAGCGTGTTCGGCTGCTCCACTATTCCCACGGGAAAAAAAATTCAATTCACGTGAACAATAATTTTTAATTCAATTTCCGTACTCATGCCCATTACCAATGACCCGCCAAACAGGCCCTCATATGAAGTCCAAACCAATTTCGAACCAATTTGAATTGAAGTCCAAACCAATTCAAGTTTGAATTGAATTGAAGTCCAAACCAATTTGAATTGAAGTCCAAACCAATTTCGAATTGAAGTTTGAATTGAATTAACCCAGTTTGAATTGAAGTCCAAACCAATTTCGAACCAAACTGGTTTGATTAGAATATGAGTTTCAAACTGAAAAGAAGAGTTCAAGTTTGATTCGAATTGGTTCGGTTTAGAACTAAAAAAGAAAAGTTTCGAATCAAACTTAACCCAGTTTGAGTTCATATTCGAACCAAAATCAAACCAAACTAGTTTGATTTGTATCAAAACGAACTACAGTCTTAATAGTCCCTACCAAATTTTAAAAAAAAAAAAAATTATATTTACCGAATCGAGCTCAATCGAATTAGATTGAATTACAAGCTACGATATTTCTGTGCATCCCTATCTCTGCGTACCTCCAATAATAATTTTATCTTCGTAGCTTCGGTAATGATAACAATCTTGCTCACAAAAGGTGAGCCAGAAAGGACATCACAAAACAAACTCGTTTCCTAACATCATCCGCTACTGGACAAATCAATTTTGATGGGTTGACGTCACGATTGTCTACAAAGCTACCTCCACAATCAATCTCGGGTGTGGGACCGACGTATCCTCTGAGATATCTCAATTTTTGCGTGACCGACGTGTCCGGTGCCTATTCGGGGGAACTTAGGGGGGCGGTATTATTTGAACTTTGAGATGCGTGCATAAAGTATTTAAGCGATTGAGATATTCCAAAAAATTACGCAAAGTTTGAGATATCTCAGAGGATGCGAATTCCTCCTCAAAACGGGTGCGTATCCTCTGAGGTATCCTACGGGTTTCAATCAAAAAAAATATATCCTCTGAGGTATCTCAATTTTTGTGTGACCGACGTGTCCGGTGCCTATTCGGAAAACCGTAGGGGGTCAGTATAATTTTAGCTTTGAGATTCATGCATAATGTATTTGAACGATTGAGATATACCAAAAAGTCACGCAAAATTTGAGATATCTCAGAGGATGCGAATTATTTGAGGAGCCCGTCGAGCAGTTCGATTCAAAGTCACAATGATTCCCGAAATTTTATTCATATCTTTACAAAAAAAAAAAGAAAAAAAAATTGCAACTATGTGCTCGTGCTTTTTAAAAAAATTGAAAATTCCTCCTACCGCTGGCGGTACCTATATTTTTTTTTTAACATATAGATGAAGGATTAATTGAGGAGTCAAATTATCCATAAATTTATGTTTTTAATTAACGCATGATTGATTACAAGTTTTGTTTTGTTATGTGAATATCAATCCTGCATATATATAAATCTGAATAAATGATAGAACAAAACAAAAATTATGTTTTAGTTAAAGTAAAAAAAATAAATGCATCAATTGTTTTTTTATACTTATCAAACAAAATTAAAAATATAATTCGAGCATGCATTGTTAATTTATTTTTTTACTTTGTAATTTTTTTATAATATTGATGTTAAATTTTAGAATATTATTTATTGTATAATAATTTGTTTTTGGTGAATAATTAATGGTCAGTAAAAGACTCAAATCATAAACTTCAATAGAAGCTTGCAGGCCATACACGATGACTTTTTTTTTTTGCAATTTTGACTGCGTCAGCTTTCCAGTGACCCAGTTTACCGCGGTTACCGGGCCCTTCGTCTTTACGCAAAAAGTTGTGGTCGTTTAAAGATTGAAAGCAATGTATTGGTATTTTATTGTAAAAATATTGATGATGTGCCGATGTTTTATATCCTAGTTAATTTCAGCACAAGAGTATCGATGTTTCATTATAAAAAATATTGATATAGCATTGATGCCTAAGAAATACTTAAAAAAAAAAAAAGAGTACCGCTAGCAATGCCAACGGTTGAGACAATATTCGATTTTTTTATAAACGAGGGCATTGTTTGATATTTTTTTTTTAGGGTATGAATTAAACTTTCGGCAATTATTCATATGATTCGAGAATTGAAATACAACAAAGTATAATTGAGCTATATGATTCTAGAATTGAAATACATCCGAGTATAATTTTAAATATTTTACAAAAATGTTGCTACGAATTTAATTTTTAATTTTTGTTTAACGATATGAATAAAAAAATCGGCAAATTAACAACACATATTGACCTGCTAATAGATTTCAAGCAATTTGACTTCTTCAACAAGGGAATCATATTCTCTTCAGAGTTTTTATCTGCGGAGCTGTGCGGTTCTTTTAATCTGGTCCGTTCGTTTTGATCAGACGGATCAAATAAGATTATGGCACGAATCTCAAAGAAAATTAATACTGCCCTTCCATCATCTCGAGCACTCACCGGTTGAGATTAAATCTGGACCGTCCAATTAACTCCACACAGCTCCGCAGGTTAAAAACTCCGCAGATGATACTGGTCCCTTCAACAAGCATGAAGCATAGACATGTCTTCCCAGCACAGCATGATAGCACTTTGTTTTTGTAAAAAGTAGCCAAATAGAGAATAATAAAAGTAACCTCTCTTTTTTTTGTATCTTTTTTAATTTAATGATAGCGTAAATTAGCCGTGGGGCTGTCACTGATTTTATTCTCACTTTTTTTTAATTAGTTAGCTAAAAGCCTAAAAAGCATGTTCTAAACCAGAAGTTCAAAAAACTTTATCTTTGAAAATTTAAAAATAATAAGATCAAACGTATAAAATTCGACAAATATATTTTTTTATCTTGTATTCTCTTCTAACTTTTTGAGAAATCACAGGCAAAAAAATGTAACACCCCGGCTTGAAAATGAAAACCGGCCTTGTAAAATTCGGTTTTCTTATTTTTAATTTTTTTCCAGTTTAAATTATCTAATTTTTATTTTTATTTAGTTTCAAACAAAAAAATTATTTGACTACCTCCATGGTTTATTTAATTTTGAGGCGACCGCTTCAACAATATATTGAAAATCAGACATCAGACTTCATATTCTAATGTTTAGTCCAATATAGAAATTTCCTTTTTCAATTCATGATATATATAATATTTTCATGATTAGCAAGCTTTCTATAAATAAAAAAATCAATTTTTAATTCCCATGTTGGCAAATTATAAATTCTCATTTGCTGATTGTTAGTTGTTAATTTTACAGTGGGCTTTCAATTCTAATTTCTAATCCAACGTAACAATTTTTAATTAATTTTGGTAATAAATATACTCTAAATTTATTCCATTATTTTTTTTACAACTGTAATTAATTTTCCTAGCTTCAGGTAATCTACAATTATAAATAATTTAATTGACTCATACAGAGAACCAATTTTCAATAAACATTAATTCTCTGTATCTGTTGACATGCTCGTCCTTATAATTACTATTAATGACATATTATCAAACCGTGTGTACGATTACAGTTTTTACTTAATTCGCATGCATTTAATTATATGCATGCTTAGATTAGATTATATTAAATTAAACTATTAACAAATGTCATCTAGCTTTCTCTGTGCTGGTTGCACAATATTACCGTATCATATACTCACAATATTTCCTCAAATGTTTACAATTTTTATTCATGTTACAAATTATTAAATTATTGTAGGGTACATATCTTTCGATGTTACTAAATGTTATTCATGTTACAATTTAAAGATCAAATTTTAATTTGCTATTGCAAACCATTTGAGTAAGTGGATTAAGTTTTTAAATTTGTTTACATGGATGTCAGCAAAAATTATCTATATCAATTAAATGGGTTAATTGTTTACTTCCGCTTTGTAAGGGACAAATCAAAATTAGTGACTAGTTTGTAATGTACAAAATATCTTTAGTAAGTTCTCATGAAAATTATTCTATTTATATATAAATAAAAAATATTTGTATTAGTGAAATTAATTGTTAGTCATCAGAATAGAATCTGGGGGCATGAATTACCACATTTATGGTTCAAAAGACAATCCTTTGTGTGTATGAAAGACTGTATGTTTAATACAGAGCTTTATTTCTCAGAGATACAATTGAGCAAACGTGGGTCAGATCAATTGCTGCGACAGGTAGACCGAGTGTCTGGAAAAAGATCGGTCCCATCATCATGATGTGTGCTGTATGGTGGATATGGAGAAGCCGGAGTGAGAAAGTGTTCAAAGGGACGGAACAGAGGGTTCAAGCTGTAGTGTATCGTATTTGCCAAGAGGTGGAGATGTGGATTGCTTGCAGTGGCCTACACAGGTCCATAGTTGCTGAATAATAGTTGTTTTGTGTTGTACCTGATTGATAGCTACTATCAATCTTTCAAAAAAAAAAATTGTACGTTTAAAATTAAGAGGAGAGATTTCTTGTTATTTAAAATTGAATCGCTTAATATCCACTTTTAATAAAAAAAAAAAATCATATAATCGCATTATCAAAGTCATAATTTGCTGCTTGATATTAAATAATATACAATAATCCCATTGTTGATATGGTATAACATGTGTATGGACGACAGCAGTGTATAGAATTAGTCAAGCACGCGATTTTAATTTCAATTTGTTACGTATGGTTATAGTATTGTTATTTTAATTTTTTTTAATCACAAAATGAGGGTTAAAGTTTCTAAATGATCTCCAATTAAATGTTGTATTTCGAACCTGCAAAGTTATAATATTTATTTTATTTTAAATTTGACACTGGCGAATAATAAATTACTGTTGCCAATCATAACAATACCAAACTATTTTATCCCTGTAATTCATCTTCAATTTTAATTTAAGAGACTCGTTTAATTTTAGTAAACTTGAAAAACTAATTTCAATTATTGATGCAACAGTTTGAAAAATTACTAAATACACAAACTTTCTTTACATCTATGAAACAAATTTTATCACTTCCAAATTATAACTTATAATTGAGATTCATGTGCTCTTGTATAATCATGCAACATATCTAAAGCATAGTGACATACGAATAGTTCGGGTTCGGCGTGATCAAAAGTTCGTCATTTAGATATAATTTGGAAATGATTTGATACAACAAGGAAGAAATAAAACCCAAAAAGAAAAATCGTGTTTTTTTTCGCTTTTTTTTGTGAATAATTCGTGATTCGCGTTTATTCGCGAATAAAACATATTATATTTTTTTGCATTTTAAATGGAGTTCTAATTGAAAACATCAAACAAACGAATTAAACGCATAAATTGTTACTATGATCTGAAGTTCCATTAATATTCGTGTCAAATTAAAAGAGACGGTTCAAATCACAAAGTGCGGTACCTCATTACATCAAACTCTTTTCCTCGCTTTGCCCGACACATTAAAAATTTTATATGATTAATGTTTTCTTATACATAAAAAATTGTGCGGGTAATATCATTAAGTACTATGGAGAATTTTAGTGATTCTTCTAGATAAGCAAACTAGGTCCCGAAAGGAGATCAAAATAATTCAACATTGTAGAATAATTTGAAAGTTTTAATGATGCGATTAATATGTGATGTGACTTAATGCATAGCAGAGGGTTTAGTGATAAGTGGATAGCTTGGATAAAATTGTGGTTGTTTAGTTCTAGATCTTGCATTACCATCAATGGATCTCTTACCCTTTATTTTGATTGCAAACGTGGAGTTCGCCAAGGCGACCCTCTCTCTCCTTATTTGTTTAATCTAGCTGCAGACACTCTTAGCAAACTGTTTAAATTGGGTCGATCACATGATGTAATTACGGGTTTGGGTCCACCTTGTGATGGCAACAAAGCGATTACCAATTGCCATTATGCAGATGACACCATCCTTTTTCTTAAGGCCACACCACAATGTGTGTCATCTGCATGGTGGGCAATGATAATGTTTGAAGGGGTTTCGGGAGTTCGTATGAACCTTGATAAGACTAAACTGTTTCCGATTAATCTTGATTTCGATGAAGCCATTGAATTGGCTCAAACTTTTAAATGTCAATTGTCTACATTTCCTTTTAAATATCTTGGGGTGCCTCTACATAAGAAAAAATTGTCTGTACAGGAATGGGGTTTTCTGGTTGACAAAATTGGGAATAAATTGCAAAATTGGAAATGTCAACTTCTCTCACTGGGGGGTAGAATTACACTTGTTAATGCCGTATTATCTGCTGTCTCTCTTTATGCTATGTCCCTATATCAAGTACCTAAAACTATCATTGCTAAACTAGATAAGATTCGTAGATCCTTTTTGTGGCAGGGCACAAGCACTAAAAGAAAATATGCTTTATGTAATTGGCCTACACTGTGTATGCGGAGAAAATTTGGAGGTATGGGGTTGTTGGATATACGTCAGATGAATGTAGCTTTATTGGTTAAATGGTTGTGGCGGTTTAAAGATCCCACTTATCAAAGCTTGTGGAAATCTGTAGTCACATATCAATACTATTCTAGTTCCCCTCCCCTACCTTACTCTCCTTTCTGGAACTCTATTATCAAAAAAGAAAACTTATGCCATTTGGGTCTTACAGTTCAACCAGGGAGGCAAGGACACACACTACTATGGCATGATATTTGGCATGGGGAATGTGCACTCAAACACTCATTTTCTTTCTTATATGATTTGTGTGCTAATCCAATGATTACTGTACAGGAAGCTGTCATTTCTCAGGGTAGGTCTATTCGGTTTCGAAGGTTGCTGGGGGGTATTCTCTTACAAGAATGGCATCAGTTGCTAAATATAATAAGCTCTATCTCTTTTACCCATGAGGATGACAATATTGCATGGTGTTGGGAGAGTAGTGGTCACTTTACTGTCAAGTCTATGTATTCTTTCTTAAATTTCTGAGGGGTACAGGTGATCCATCCACTTCTTTGGTGGAAAATTCCAGTGCCTCCCAAAATCCAGGCTTTCATGTGGCTTGTAGCCAAGCATAGAATACTGACAAAAAAAAACTTGCAAAAGAGGGGTTGGTTAGGAGAATTGACCTGTCAGTTTTGTGACTTGGAAGAAACTTCTAATCATCTTTTTTTCAGATGTTTCTATGCTCAGCAAATATGGCAGTGGATGGGAGATTGTTTCCACTATTATCAGACTTGGCGGTCCATTGCAGATGTCGTCCATTTTGCCATGTCTCTACCTAAAATGAAACGCACAGCTTTATTGATTGTTGCCTGCGCTGTTATTTGGAGTATTTGGAAACATCGCAATGATTTATGCTTTAACAATAACAGAATATATTCTGCTCGTTCTGTTATCTTACAAATTTTGTCTCTTGTATCTTACTGGACAGGTACTGCGAAGGAGGAGCTGCAGGTTGCAATTCAGGAATGGGTGCCGCTTGACTTGGACGAGATCCCACTGCAAGTGCTGGTTCCCTCTGATGTTCAGATGGTTGATTGGGTTACTGCTGATGGCAATGAAGATTGAAGCTGGTCTAATATCTTCTCATTATGTGATTTGTGCTTGGAAATTATCTGCTTTCTATTTCCTTCATTTCCTAAACTTTCTGTTTTGGATTATGCTTTGGCTGTTTGAGAACCTATATTTTGTTGTTGTGCTTTGGTTGGTTAACAGTAGTTATCCTAGCTACATCAAGGGGTTGCCATCTGTGATGATGGACTGGATTTTATATTGACTCTGAGATGTAATTTACCAATTTCTTATATGAAATGGGCATCTAGCCTTTTAAAAAAAAAAATTAATATGTGATGTGACTACGTGAGTCATCAAATTTGAATTTTGATGAAAGGAGAACCTTCTACAGCTCGCTTTCTCCGGGTACCCAAACCGCGAACTCAAATGTTGTGTTTAGATCTGGACCGTAAGATCTGCTTAAACACCAATATTAAAGAGGAATCATGCATTCTACATTCCTATCTTGGGCCGAATTGGGCCCGGATTCTGATCGGACGGTCCGAGTATAAACTCAAAATATGAGTTACTTTAGAGGAGCCAAACTCCCCAATCGCCACCTCAATTGAATTGTTTCCCGAATTATTCAAAGTTGTGAAACGATTTAACGAATCATTCGTGTTTTAAAAAAGTTCAAAGTTCAAACCCTCTACCAACCGACCCGGTGGCCTCCACGACAAAAGAGAGAGAAAGAGAGAGAGAAGAGACTCAACTGCTCACACGGTTACACCTAATCTCTTCCCTTCCTCTCTCTTCACCCCCTCCCTCTGTACCGTTCTCGGCTTCATCGATTGACGCACGATGCGGCTCCACTGGTCGCTGTTGTTTCTCTCTCTGATCCTTGCTCTTCCTCTCCGCATTCATGGCACCGTATGTATCTATTCTCTCTGAGATGTCTTTAATTGTTATTGTGTATTTTTAGTTTTGCATTTGATTGGAATTGGAATTGCAATTTCTAATTGGAGTTCATTTCTTCGGATTTCATTTTTATACACGCGTTCCAGAAAATAATCGCAGAAGTTTTATCCTATCAGAACAAATCAAATTCAGAGATCGGATCTCCTGCGTATTTTACAAACCTCAGTTTTTTTTTTTTTTTTTACATTTCTTATAATGTTAAAACTTTAGGGTTTAAATATTTCAGGTGGGGGGCCAATGCAGCGCTGACAAGGATTGTGGCACGGGGCAGCATTGCGACAGCTGTAGCAACACACGTCAATCCATCTGCACTCGCACCTCGCCAATTGATCCCGAAACTATGGTCAGGATTTCTTCCAACTTATTTTCAATTCCCCCCCGAACAATTTGAAACTTTTATGCACGAGCGATTAGTGGTTGACTGGTCAACCTAATGCTCGTGTTTATTTCTTACTTAGTCTGAAAGTCAAAGAGCTAAATTTGAAAATAGGCTAAAGAATAACACAACATTTTGCACCCATATTACCGTGCTACGTGTATAGCACTCAATATGTTAACTTTGAAAAGTCTCTCTGTACTGTGATGTGGGCATTTTCTTTCTCTCTTTTTTTTGTGACACTTTTATCTATGAATCCCAACTTTGCAAAATATATATGCAAAATTGTGGTCTGCAAGGATGTGAATTGAGAGTATCTGGCACTGATTATTGACATAATTTTACATATACTCCTTCAACATCGTAATATCATATATGTTCCTTCAAAACAAAAAATATCCAAGATATAGAACTTGTGAGTCGTGACTGTGCAAAGCCATAAACATCTCAGATGTCCTTCCAAACAATGATAAATAAAATCACATATATGGTTCTCTTTGTGAAGTTCCTTTAATAATGGTATGAATTGCCTCAATTTTCTTCCATTTATGTTTAGAGGTATTAATTGTGGTAAGACAATGAGGCATCTTTTGAATATGGGGATGTGATTTTGTTGACATTTTGTAGGGTCACATACTCACATATGAGATTTTGCTTCATATGGAACTTTAATTATTATGAGTTATCGGGTTTGGACTTAATTTTGATTGGGTTTGTCAGGGAACAGGGTTTGCATTTAACAAGTACTCTTGGCTAACAACACACAACTCATATGCCATTAGTGGACAATCTTCTGCTACAGGGTCGGCACTTCTTGCCCCCACGAATCAGGAGAATAATGTCACCTCCCAGCTCCAGGTAACTCCCCTTGTTTTTTTATGACCAATTCTGAGTAAAATGCTTCATGTTGAATTATTATTATTTTTGCTCTTGATGTTTATGAAGCGTCATCTATTTGACACCATATTTTGTTTAATATAATACTTTGTAAATAACATTCCAAATACGAAGCTAAAATTTCTGAACTATGAAATGTTACAAATTATAAACTAAAAAATTTAAAAATATGAAAAAAGTGCGTAAGTGAGGGGGAAGGATGAAGGAAAGGAGAAGGGGAGGGAAGGGTAAATATTAACTTCATAGGATCCACAAGGGCATTTTGTTGAAAAATTTAGAGGCAAGGGTATTTTATTTCAACTTTTGTAAAGAAGGGTATTTTGTAAAATTTTCCTAGGCTCCTATATAAAGAGCTGTTGAATATTTTGTAAATCTTGAATAAGCAAAATAAATATCTGATGCAACCTTGTATTCTCTTTTTTCCTGAATTAAGGTTTTTAATTTTGCAGGATGGTGTTAGAGGTCTGATGCTTGACATGTATGATTTCAATAATGATGTATGGTTGTGCCATTCCTTTCAAGGAGTCTGCTATAATTACACTGCCTTTGTATCTCTCTCTCTCACTCCCTTTCATAGCAACATTTTTTTTTTTTTTTGGATTTTGTGTTTTTAATTCAAAATTCTAAGACCAATTACTTTTACTTATGATGCCTGAATTAGGCATGATGGATTTTGGACCAAGACCCAAAACACCAATGTATCGTACACTTTCTGTTTTCTTGTGAGAAATTTGCGGTACCCCATACAATCAAGAAATTACAAAAGTAATCTAACTGAGAAGGTTGCAAAAGATCCCTTAAATCATTGGGGTACAAAACACAAAATGATCTTTTTTGTATTTCCTTGGAAGTATGGAGCTAATCTGCAACTTTCTGTTTCTTTTTTTTTTTATTTCAGCAACCGGCAGTTAACACTCTTAAAGAAATAAAGACATTTCTAGACGAAAACCAAAGTGAAGTCGTAACAATCTTCATAGAAGACTACACGAAAATTGGATCTATCCCTAGTATTTTCAACTCCTCAGGCCTGATGAAGTACTGGTTCCCGGTTACTGAAATGCCGCAAAATGGAAGCAATTGGCCTCTCCTCAGTGACATGATTAAAAAAAATTATCGTCTCCTGGTTTTCACCTCCAAATCGGCTAAACAGGCTGCCGAGGGAGTAGCATATGAGTGGAATTTTGTTGTCGAGAATCAATGTAAGTATTCAGAAAAATGTATTAGTAATTTTGTTTATTTATAGTGAATTTATATGTGATGATGCAGCAGTAAGGTACTCAACTGCCAGGTACGAGATCTAATTGTTGACCAAGCATGTTATACATATATGGTGATTGAATTGTCTTGTATGAACACCTAATTTCACATGAGATTACTTCATGGTGGTACAATGTAAATTACTGGTGATCTGCACACAGTACAAGTCAGTATATGAACACCTTATATGGTTGGTGTACCAGTATCCTACCTTTACAAAAAATACGGGTAGAATATGAGTTTCTTGTATGTATAATGCTTTTATGCTCCATGAAGGCATGGTGGCAGCGAGTACATAGCCCAAACAGTATGGATCTAGTAACAATAGTGGTGTTGGTACTTGTACAATAATTTTAACATTATCCTTCACATCTTCAGTTATATGAGCAGGGTTCAAATGCCTCATGTTTTTCATACCTCACATTCTTATCTCCATTATCAAAGTCCAAACAATCGACCCAAACCGCTCAACATGATCTCCATATTATAATATGCTTGGAGACCAATTTTATATTTTTTGGAAATTTTTTACTAGTTGTTATTAGATAGGTACAAAATCACTGTTTTTCAAAAGATTATGGACCATCCAAAAACAGTGATTTTTTACCTATCTAAAGAAAATAGTAAAAAATTTCCAAAAAATATTAAATTTGGTCTCCAAGCACATTTTAGTGTGACTGTATGGGGATCATGTTGAGCCTTGAGCGGTTCGGATCGACGGTTTTGACTTTGAAAACGGAGAAGTATGGGAGGCATGATAGTCATGAGGCATTTGAAACCTACTCCAGTTGTATTTACTATTATAAAAATCTCATAAAATTTTAACATCATAATGACCATACCGGCTAACACAAGAATCGAGTAGTAGTGTTCCAAAAATCCAATGTGTCTTCTAAACTTGAAAAGGTGTTTCTGAAATTGTCTAGATGGAAATGGAGGGATGGTGTCTGGCAAGTGCCCAAACCGGGCAGAATCATCTTCCATGGACAACAAAACAAAATCTCTGGTCTTGATGAACTTTTTCCCAGACAATCCGAGCTTGACTTCGGCATGTTCAAATAACTCGGCCCCACTGCTCAGTATGCTCAACACATGTCACAGTGCATCTGCCAACCGATGGGCCAATTACATTGCTGTTGATTTCTACAAGGTATTTCTTTACATGCATATTTTTGGTTGGTTATTGGTCTTTTAATCTAATTTTTGTTAATATAAAACCATTGTTTTTATTTTTATTTTAGAGGAGTGATGGAGGTGGTGCTCCTCTGGCAACTGACGTGGCAAATGGGAACTTGGTTTGTGGTTGTGGCAACATTGCATATTGCAAGGTTTGTGCTTGTGACTTGAATCTTGCTACAATGGGTGAATTTTAATTGCTTGGTTGAAACCTAATTGGTACAATGCAAGCATGATTGCATGATTGAGACTTGGTTGGTGGAAAGTTCCATAAAAATATTGAAATTGCAAATTTAGGAAGATGAGGGTTCAAATGCCTCATGTCTTTCTTACCTCATTCGTGCCTCACATCCTTATCTCCAAAGTCCAAACAGTCAATCCGAAGGTCAACATGATCTTCATTTTAAAATGTGCTTGGAGACCATATTTTATATTTTTTGAAAATCTTTTTTACTATTATTTCAGATAGGTACAAAATCACTGTTTTTTTATGGTCTAGAATCTTCTGAAAGACCGTGCTTTTGTACCTATATGAGAGAATAGTAAAAGATTTCCAAAAAAAATATAAAATTTTCTATCCGAGCACATTTTAATATGGAGATAATGTTGAGATGTTCAGATTGACCGTTTGGACTCTGAAAACGAAGATAAGGACATGAGGCATTAGGAAAGTTGATTAGATAAAAACTTCCAGACACATTAACATTTCGGATATTTCTGTACAATATCAGTTAAACATGGTTTCTATACTGGAATGCTATTTCAGGCTAATGCTACATATGGCACTTGTTCAATCCCACCGCCGCCGCCACCAACACCGCCTCCACCACCATCACCAACAAGTACGCCTAATGCTGCTTCCGTTTTTGTCACAAATAAATTTATTTGGTTTATTCAGTTAACATTGGTTGCAGTGATTCTTCTCAGTTGAGAGTTCTTTTATTTATTATTTGATCAAAAAATAAATTACACAAATGATTCTTAAAGCATCATTGGTTTATTATTGTGATCCCTGAAGTTAGAATCCAAAGTACCAAATCAGCCTAATAATGATACAATGTTGTGAATTCGAATCTATGTTTATGATCGAATTCATTGACAGGACAAATTTGGTACATGATAAAGAGGCAAAAATGATAACTTTCAAACTTAAAGAGGACCAAAATAATAAATTAGTTATACATTAAGGACCATTTGTGTAATTTACTCTTTTGATCAATTCACTTTGAGGTCGATTTTGCATGATGTATTATTCATCTTTTTTTCTTTTCTTGAAACTATGGTATCATATACTATTCATTTTAGTTTTAATTTCTCTCCTTCAGTCTTCACAAAACCTATGCGCTTTATATTTTCCACTGAATGTTGGGGGCCAGTTTTCTGGTAAACATTTTGTCAGAGCAGTTTTTAATTCATGCAGCGCACTGAGTTATATGCAGTTGTTTTGACTCTATTATCATTGTGCTGCATGAATTAAAAACTGCTCTGTCAAAATCTTCACTCAGTTTTGGATGGGACCAGTGTTGTAAAAAAAGGTGTTAACGGCCGTTTAATCGGAAACGGTGGCCAAACCGTTCTGAATACGCTTAACGGAGGCCTGTTAGCGGGAAAAAACGATTAATTGGCCGTTTTCCGTTTAATCGGCCATTTATTCCCTTTTTTTTCCGTTTATTCTAGTGAAAATTTATTTTTCACATTAATTTTTTTTTTCTATAATAGTGTTTGATAATAAGGTTTATAAATCATGTATTGTAGTTTTATTTGTGCTTGGATATTCATTCAATATTTTATATATATATATTTTTTTCTTCTTACTTACTTTGAAATTGATTAATTATTCTATTATCTATATATCATATATATTTTTTTTTTTACTTACTGATGTAATTTTTTCAATTAGTACGACATGTTTATTTATGAAATTATGTTATTATCATAAATTAAATTTAGTGATTTTAGGTTGGAATATTTTCTTTTTTTCAAATAATATGTTATTAGTATTTGAAAAAGCTTAATTCTCAAATTTATTTTTCATTAAATAAATGTGTTACTTACACATGCAAAATGCTTACGTGTTACGAAGAAATAAGTATAGTGTCATGTTATAATAATAAAACTAACTTAAATTAAGTTTATTTGATAAGTTTAATGAGTTAAATAAATAATTTTTAATAAATTATGATATATATACATAAATTTAATAAAAACGTTAAATTGTCTGCATAATTCCGATTAATCGGCTGCATACCGATTAATCGCTTGGCGGTACTCCATCCGTCCGATGACAGCATACCGTTATTTACAACACTGGATGGGACTATGGGAGTATATCTTGCAAAAGCACTATATTCTGCCAACTAATGAAGTTGTACTATCCTACATTTTTATGCTTTCCTAGGCTTTTTACCTAATAGATATACATTTCTAAGTCTAAATGTGGATCCTGTTTCTAAAATAAACATAATAGCAGACACGCACTAAACATATGAGGCATTGGTTATTGATAAATGAATGATTGAAGTAACAATAAATGAAAATTACCACTCTAAGAATATTGATTATGGGTCAAAGTAACAATAAACCTCGTTTTGTATAAGTTATGGGGAACCTTTGTAACTGGTGTGGGCGTCAGGCTCACTTTGATTTTTGAGTTTTAGTGTAAATCTATAGGTTCTGGTAGAGAAGAAAATATGTGACACGTCGTGACGTGACGTGACATGACATGACAAATGCACCGTAATTTGGTCACGTGGCGTAACATAATGTGATTAACTTTTTTTTTTTCACGTAATATGACTAAAATGGTGGCAGATGGTCACATCATGTAAATGGTTCATGGATGACCGCTACAAGCAACTCGTGCTGTGACTTGCCCTCCCGGTCTCAAATACCTTTCTAGTCCCGGTACAGAATTAAGCCCACAGACCAAAACTCTCTCTAAAAATTTCCTTTTATTTTATAAACTATTTTTTTATATAAAACAAAAAAAAAATACAGAGTAAAGTTTATAATATTTTAGATCAAAACTCAAAACATCCACATAAGATTTTAGAGTAAAGTTAGGATCAAATTATCCAACTTAGTTAACATCTAATAAAAAAATTCATTCTAATTTTTAACCAACAATCTTAATTAAATATAGAGTTTAAAATTGTATAGACAACATTCCAGGAAATTTGTATAACTAAAGAAATAGAACCCATTAGGATCAAATTATCCAACTTAGTTAATATCTAATAAAAAAATTCATTCTAATTTTTAACCAACAATCTTAATTAAATATAGAGTTTAAAATTGTATAGACAACATTATAGAAAATTTGTATAACTAAAGAAATAGAACCCATGAGTTGATTCGTATATCTAGGGGTGAAAACGGAGTGGATAGTGGTAATATTATATTTATATTTCTTTTTTCATTGTCTGGATACCAATATGGATCGAGTGGATATTAAACACATCAGACGGATACGGATACAGGTCTGGATCAGATGGATATTTATTAAAATAATATAAAAATATTAAAGTTTATAATATTTGTCTAATTATAATGACGAATAACACAAATTTTTCATAATATATATTAAATATATGGTATATATATACTATTCGGATACGAATAATTGAAACGTAAAATCATATCAATATTCTTATTTACACCGATATTCAAATATCAGATATTCGCATCTAAATTTTAGAATACAGATTGAATACGGATGGAATATTATCCATACCATTTTCACCCCTACTTATACCCCATTAGATGTCAATACATCCTCATTTTCTTCCCTCTTTAAAAAATTTCTAACGGAATCAATCCACTAGTTCGGCTCCTCTGATGTGGTCTACCATGTGATTCATGTGATTCTGAATTTTAATGTGATAGCTAAATAAACTAACGCGGTTCCTTTAGATATTTTTAAAGAAAATCGAACTAACATCCTTCTATATATTACACCAAAATTTTACTACAATTTACCTAATATCTTTATAATATTTCTAAAAATTAAAAAATTTACCGCCGTGCAGTCTAGAAAATCTCTATTTAAAAATTTCGTCTCCGGAACTCGGGATTCAAATCTGCTCCTTTCTTAACAAAATGTAATTAAAAACAAAGATTCAGCAAATTTGAGCGCAAAGAGTCGGCCAAATTGTCACGCGCACGATTCTCTACTAATTTGTCGTGTATTTCATGACGCGCCTCCTTACGATAGTTCGAACATGACGTAAGCACTTTCGTAAAATGTTCTCGCTACAATATTGGCTAGGTACTTTTACAAGTCAATACAATTTAACTGAGGCGTTCCTTCGCCTAAAATCCAAATAATAATGCAAATAAGTTGTTGACTAATTCGATTTACGCCGTATGTTTAGATTCACGAGCGATTTATAATTTTAATTATTTTTGAGAATTTCAAAAACAATTAAGCGGTCCTGATCGAGCGTTTCGATTAAATTTGATCCGATGTTTACTGAAACGATCCAAATTCGCTTCCTCTGAGATATCTCAGACTTTGAGTGTTTTCTTATAAAATTCAACCGTTCAAATAGGCACCGCACACGGGATCTGAATCTGCTGCGGCCCAAGCAGTACTCCAAAATTTCTATTTTTTCGAGTTTAACTGTTTAATTGTTTTGCAATTTGTGCATAGAAAAATCAGATGTTTTAAAATACGCGCACAGAAAATAACGGTTGAATTTAAAAAAACAAAAATTTAAAAATTATGTTCTTGGGTAAAGGATTACAGCACATTTATTTCCCCGCACACGTCGGCACCCAAAAGTTGAAATATCTCAGAGGATACGCACTGTTGGCCGTTCCCACACCAAACACATGGAATTTATTTATCCTTTATTTGTTTATTGGAAGTTCTGACTTCTGAGGCAACGTAGAATATTCAACTCAACACTTGATGGTATTTGGTTCATACTCAATCCTATTTATAATCCTCTCATGAAGGCTCATTGCATTGCTCAACACTAATCCACAGATTCGCAATCCTAGCGATTCAGTAACCACATCACATTTCCATCTTTTAGAAATTCTAGTATCAAATAAAGCATCGATCTACTCAATTTATCAATGTCAACCTTTGCTTTACAAAGCATCCTCCTTTCCATTGCCCTCCTTGTCTTGGTAAGATTTGTTTTCTCTTATGCAACCAGTAACAAAAGGAAACTGCCTCCGAGTCCTCCGGCACTGCCGATTATCGGCCACCTCTATCTTTTCAAAAAGCCCCTCCACCATGCCCTGGCCCGCATATCGCAAAAATATGGCCCCATTACTTTTCTTTGGTTTGGCCCTCGGCCGGTTCTCGTCATCTCCTCTCGGTTATTGGCTGAAGAGTGCTTCACCACCCACGACTTGGCCTTAGCTAACAGACCTCACTTACCATCAGGCAAACGCAACAACGGAAAACTCGGGATCATTGGCATAGGTGCGGCCAACTACGGTCCATTCTGGCGTAGTGTCAGGAAGATTGCAGCAGTCGAGCTCCTCTCCGCTCAGCGTTTACATGCGTCGTCAGATGTTCGTGCCAGAGAAGTCCAAGACATGGCTCGCCAACTCTTCAAGTCTTGGAAAGCTTGTTGTAAGGGATTGAACGGCACAGATCACCCATTGAAGAAGCTCGAGCTCAAAACAAGCCTATTTGAACTGTCGCTTAACGTGTTGATGACAACGATAGCCGGAAAGAGGTTCTATGGAGATAACATAGAGGATTTGGAGGAGACAAAAAGGTTTAGGGAAGCAGTGGAGGAGCACTTCGCCTTAAGCGGGGCATCTAATATTGAAGACTTCGTACCGATTCTTCGGTTCTTGGATCTAAATGGAGCGATGAAGAAAAAAGTACACTTGTCAAAGCAACACAAAGAGATGAGCGAAAAGCTAATTGAAGAACATCGGACAAATAGTGCTGGTACAAAGAAAACAATGATAGCTCATTTGCTTGAATTGCAAAGAAAGGATCCAGAGGGATACAGTGACCAGATAATTCAAAGCATCAGCCTGGTATGTTAAGCTCTTAACTGAAAACAAGTACAAAGAAAAAAAAATATATTATATTGAGTTGCTATATTTTGTTAATTGAAAGTGAGATTTTGTTTAATTATTTCTGTCATTATAAATTTAGAGCATCTTACTCGCTGGAACGGATACCTCGGCTAACACAGTGGAATGGGCGATGGCTAAACTACTGAACAATCCGGAAGTACTCAAGAAGGCAGTTGCTGAAATTGACGAGCACGTCGGGAACGAGCGGTTGATAGAGGAGTCGGACATGGCCCAGGTTCCGTACCTTCATTGCATTCTGAGCGAAGTGCTCCGACTTTACCCCGGTGGGCCTCTTCTTGTACCTCATGAATCACGTGAAGATGTAACCATTGGAGGCTACAACATCCCACGCGGAACGATGGTTTTAGTGAATGCGTATAGTATCCACAGAGATCCCGACATTTGGGAGGAACCTGAGAAATTTAAGCCGGAGAGATTCGAGAATGGGAAAGCTGAGGGTAAGTGGATGATACCATTCGGGATGGGCAGGAGGAGGTGCCCGGGAGAAGGACTCGCAATGCGTGAAGTCGGGTTGATATTAGGAACTCTAATTCAATGTTTTGACTGGGAAAGAACAGGGAATGAACTCGTCGACTTGACTGAAGGTTCTGGTCTCACCCTTCCTAAAGCCGTTCCACTCGAAGCAATGTATCGGCCCCGAGAAGCTATGATAAAGGTTCTCTCTGAGCTGTGATCTCCTTGTATTTGCGCATAGCTCTTTATTTGCTGAAACTTTATTCTTAGTTCTGAGGACCTCAATTAGTAATTTTCCTTTTTATATTAATATAGAATTATTAGGGGGGGGGGGGGGGGGGGGGGGGGGGGGGCATGTACAATAATATCTCATATTCTTTGTGCCTTACATTATTATTTTTTTTTTTTGTGGTCTCCATTTCTTCATGTATCACCTCTAACACTAAAAAAATGACACCACTTGTACTGATTAAAGATGATCAGAGGTGGGTTCCTTCAACTAATTCTTATTTTATGACTCGAACTGATCACAAACCTAAAAAAAATGGAAAAAAAGAGAGACCCTTTTGTCACATTAACAGAATAAATCTTACTCATGAGAAAAACTAAAAGAATAAAGAAGAGACTCCCCTTATTTTGCCTCTGAAAATATTGATGTGTTAGCACTAGTAACTTTATTTCCAGAAGCATAACAAGAGGCATTATATTATGTCTCTGTTAAGGCAAGACATGTTGATGAAAGAAATTAGGCTTTTGTTAGTATCAGGTCTCTCGAAAAGAGCATAATTTAATTAATGTCTCTGTTAAATTATGCCTGGGCTGTAAATTGGGTGTATATTCCAATAGCCCAATAAGAGCCTACATAAATGGACTCGAATGTGGTTATCATAAATTTATAATTCGTTACTTAGTACAACATTGAAGAGTAGGATACCAAAATTAATTATAATATGGGCTTACACTGAATTTCAGCAATATATAACGTCCCATTTGGGCTAATTTGTTGTGCGCTCCCGGTCTCAAATCCATTTCTAGGCCCGGTACAGAATTAAGCCCATATTACCTCCCCATAGACAAAATCTCTCTAAAAGATGCTTTCGTTTTTCCTCTCAATTTATCAAACTTCAAGATCTTACGAAGATTTTTCATCATATTGTAGCAATATATAAATGCACAGAAGACATTTACTAGATTCACATATATCAATTCAATACTCCAACAAAGGAGATATTTTTTTTTTTGACGATCAATTTTGCAGTAAAAATATTTTTGGTTTATTGAAGAGGTCATGATAAATATAAACAACAGAAGCTCTGATTATAAGCATGCACTTGAAAATTGTACTATTCTTTTCATCTTTAAGTATCTTTTAAAAAAAATATAAATACTAGTCACGAAACTGAAATTTACTTTTTAAACTAGACATTCTCCAACTAACATAAGCACTAATTTTTTTTATCGCAAGTAGCTACGATACTATTAGAGACATCGAAATTGTAAGTATGAAGGCATGCACAAATGTGGTTGACTCTGTGCTTTTTTTTTTCGATATATTTAGTTTTGTTGAATTTTCTTTAGATCAAGTACAAAATGTTGGATTACATATTTAGTGTCTTTTGGTTTATTTATTTATTTTTTGACAGAGGTATTTTTAAAATTTTCGGTTTATGTGATGCCAGACCATGTGATCAACTTTGACGTAAATATTAAGGAGGCTCCGTAAATTTTCAAATTGAACCGTCTGATCTGGACTGTGATCATAATCAACGGTCCAGATCCAAACTTATTTTGGATTCCGAATCATACAAATGCGCGCTTAATTCCTACACACAATCTAAAAAGCACACCGTGTCAGTGAAAGGTGGTGCGCCGGTTCCATGGAAATTTCTCGAGAAATAGAAAGCGCGAGAGCCGAGAGCAGAGATATGTTTAGCCTTCTCTGGGATTCTCGATTCTATATTTTGATTTCTATTTCTCTCCATCTCCATTTCCAGCCAAAATCTTTCCTCTCCGGCGGAGAAAAAGCGAGAAGAAGCCTCTCAATTTCGTAAAGCTTATCTCATTTCAAGAATTTCGAGCAAAGGCATAATAAGCTCTCTGTTCTCAAATTGATTCGTGGATTATCGGATGCGGGTTTGGATGAAAAGAGATACGATCCGACAACCGCTATGGCCAAGCGACAATATGAAGTCTGGAGAGGAAACAATGTAATATGCCTCAATTCTCTTTCCTTTTTTTTTTTTTCTTTTTATTGCGGTTTTGAGTCATTTATTTCATATTACATGTGTACTTAGGAATCATGCATTTGGACTTAGCTGCTTGCCTGCTTTCTTATATTTTATTTTTATTTTGAAAACAACATAATGTGCATATTGGGATATATGAACTAGTAAAGTTCAATGCCTTTTAATGAGTTTGGAATAGTTTCTATCAAATTTTTTGTTGGTTTTTTTAATTAAAAATTTAGGAACTTGGTCTGAGTATACTTTGTTACTAATGCATCATAATCTAGTTCAATTTACAGTATCTGTGTGTCCCAAGAAAAATGAGAAACATCCAATACACCTCTTGCACAGTGGGGAATAATAGTGAATTGTATAAAGCATTAAGAATCGTACATGTTCGAGAAAATAGGTTTGGAGCAAAAACCAAATTTAAGTATTTCGATTTTTCCTAATTCAATTTCCAATACCAGTTGCTAATTAAACAGTACTGATATCTGGTGTGTTAATGTTGGGGATGTTTCACACATGTTGATTTTTGACAATTAATGAAGCAAACAGAAAAAAAATATGATTTTCAAAATACTTAATGATTAAGTACAAAATGGAATTAAGTATGTGCGGATAGAAGTTTTGACAGCATTATACTAGTGTATTACAAGGGAATAAATTGGTAATATTGTCAAAGCAATATGATCTATGTTAATACTTAAATCCTATCTTGCATCTTTGTAAAATACAGATAATTCTCCTAAAAGGGAGACTGGTTTTCGGGCCGGATGCAAAGAGGGCTATATGGACGGTTTTATTGATTATTATACCAGTCATGGTATTTTGCATTTTTGTTGCGAAAAATCTTCTTCACAAATTTTCTTCTTACATCCCAGGATTTGCCATTCTTGTTGTTACCATTGCCTTAACTATTATCGTGAGTACCAATCTTGCTCGTTATTATTATTATTTTTTCCTAATTTTCTTGGCATTTAACAAAATAAGTCTGTTATTTTGTTGTTTCATTAATATACTGTTCATATAGGAAACCAGTATCCTGTTTGTACCATCTCTGGTAATGATTGGTACCATGAAAACACACGGGATGTTATCAATTCAGGAAACATAAAATTTTAAGTAAATGAAACATACATAAATCAATGCACTATAAGCACCATTAACATTGATTCTAGTTTACTTTTTATTTTTTATTTTTGACTTATAATCTACCTCCATTTGACTTGCAATGAAAACACACGTCAGATACCAAACGACTTACAAAAAGTAAACAAGAAAGCTTACCTAGAATACCCTAGTCTTAGAGATCGCCTATTACAACCAAAGTCTGATTACTAAAGTTCTAAACAGAAATAACAACAGTTTACAAAATATATCAATTTGATTCCAGTTTATGAAATTTCAAATATAACACTTACAATTTAGAGCTTGTCCTATTCAATGTTACCAGGTAATATTCTTTTACACAAAAATATCCATAAAATTTCTTCAACTCTTCCTCTGAAGAGCCTCAAAATCATGCATAGGTACTATTCTTTCTCTTCATGACAGCAGCATTCGACCCAGGATTTAAGAAGCGGGCCCTACATCCTCCGATCGACGAATCCTTGTATCACACTCCATTTCCCTCCCCTTCTAGCGGGAATCATGGCACGCTAGTGACACCTAGGCGGGTCCCACGAACTCTGGAAGTAAAGGCATCTGATGGGTCCTACACTCTGAAGCTGAAGTACTGTCACACATGCATGGTATACCGGCCCCCACGCTGCTCTCACTGTTCAGTATGTGACAACTGTGTTGACCGCTTTGACCACCACTGCCCCTGGATTGGCCAATGCATCGGCCAGGTATGCAGGTCCAGCTCAATGTGCTTTTTTGTTATTTTATAACCTGAAAGATACTCTTCTTGTTTCTTGGTCAATTAGGGTTTGCCGTTTTGATTCTCAACAAGTAAATATGATACTTATCTTTACATAGTAAGATGTAAAGAACTGGTATACTTGCTTTCAAAGAAAGTAAAGATTAGGGGTAAATATTTTAACAGAGTAGTTTTGGCTTCATGCAGCGCATGGACTTAGAATAAAAAACGCTACATATGATTTGTGCGCTGCATGAAGCCAAAATTGCTCTATTAAAATCTTTACCCAAGTATCTTTTGTCTGCTACTCTAATTCTTTTGCGGACAAAAGATGCTAATTCTTTTACAAAGTTAAACAAGGTATTAATGTGTTCTACATGCGTGCAGATGAACTTTCCAGTTTCCATAGAAGCAGGAAAATTAATGAAAATAAGAAAGAAGAAAGGGTATATGAAAAAGAAAAAGAAAGAGAAAACACATCTGATCTGAATGATTAAATCATTATATATTATGTAGAGAAACTACCGGGTGTTTATGGGGTTCACATTATGTGGGACACTACTGTGCATGTATGTACTTTCTATGTGCATAATGCACATGGATTTCGTATTGAAGGAAGCAAAACGGATTGTTTTGACGGCCTTGAAGCGGTCCCCTGCCTCTGTTGCTCTCATATTTTATTGCTTTGTATCTCTCTGGTTCGTCGGTGGCCTCACTGCCTTTCACCTCTATCTCATGTCCACCAACCAGGTCTCCCTCTCCTCTCTCCAGGAAGTTGCTTGTTATTTGTTAACAGCACTCGTAACAACTGCTGCCTGAGTGCAGATATGAGAATTGTTTGGTGTTCCAAGTAGATACAGCTAGCGATGTTCAAATGGTCAGTTCGGTTAAAACTTAAAACCGAATTAAAATAATCGAACCAAAATTTTATTCGATTTTCAAAAATCTAACCGAAAAGAATTAAACTTGTCAACCAAATAACAACTGACCCAAAAAAAACCGAAATAAATTTCAGTTTATTTGGTTGAACCAAAATAAGACCAAAAATCAATACATACAAAAATACATTTATAATCATAGAAATAAATATCAAGATATATATCAGTCAAAATAAGAGAATTAAACCAAACCAAATATAAAAAAAAACTGATGCAATTCAAAAATTTAACCAAACCGAACCATTTAAACCGAAAACCTGAACCATTTAATCCAAAATCTGGTGATTCGGTTGAAAACCAAATAAACTGGATCCAATGGACACCCCTAGATACAGCAGCAAAAGGTGCATTTGCAATGTATTCATGTAGACTTCATCTTTTTTTTCACTTTTCCAGACAAGTTACGAGCACTACAAACGAATGCATAACAAGCCACTAAGCTGGGAACCGAACATAAACATCTTTGACAAAGGTTGTCTGATGAATTTCAAAGAGCTTCTCTGCACCAAACCAAATGCTTCTGAAATAGATTTCCGTGCCTTTGTCGATGAATACTCACCACTGCAGGGTCCACCTGCCAGTATCCCGGCCTGGAGAGAAGCCCCGCCACTTGACAATGAATCCCAAATGACAGTGGCAGGAGACAACATTGAGCCGATGGAACGGAGAAGTGGTGACTGGGAACAGGAATCAAGTAAGATGGGTTCAAATTGCCGAAAAAGGGAGGTGGCTATAAATATAGATGATGAGACTGAGATTGTAGATGGTGATGGAGACCTCCGGCCTGAGAGAATTGAACCCATAAAAAATCAATAGTATTTATATTGACTAATTAACTACGATGACTAGTGTTTCAGAGTTTTTGGATTTGAGACAGTAACAGAGAGCGAAGAGGTTACAGAAGCCATCTGCTTTTTTTGTTATATTCTTATTCTTTGTTTTATTTTGTTTAACATGTTTATGATAATTTCAGCTAAATTCTTAGGAAAAAAAAGTAGAACAACAAAATTTGTTGATAATTTTGGTATACAGGAATAGGTGCGAAAACCAATGGAGTTGAGATATCAAAGAGTTTTTTTTTTCCTCTCTGAGAGTAAATTTTGTGTTGTTTCTTTGGTTGAGTTGACAATATTGATAGCCTGCTGTGTAAACAGTAAATGAGCTCAAAGTTGAATATAGTTGAAATCAGTTGCATCGATTTTTAGATTGCAGTTTGTTATCATCTCTGCTTAATTGGAGCAGATCCTCAACTACAAATATTCCAGAGTTAATTGATTTTGTTGCATCAATGTTGTTAATTGATTTCCTGTTTCTGTTCATCGATTCTAGTCTTTGGGAAGAGATTTTTTCTTCTTGATGGAATTTTGTTTTATCATGCCAGAGATGCTGAAAATTTAAATGCAATTTGTCGGGCACATCTTCTAAACAAAAGCCTGGTATCCATACCTTTAGTTTGGATATTTGCCAAAAAGCACGCCAGTTTGAATCATGCTGTAAATTTTGTGACATGCTAAATGGAATTTCAAGATCGCTTATTTCACAAATCAAATCCACAATACATGATTCCAAATATTGTATATCGATGCAAATATAACTTGAGAGGGGTAACAAAAAATCCACTACAAGCGAACCTGGACCTTGTTTCTAACTTCAGAAATGTACTGCTAAATAGACTTGCGACATCAACCGACATAATAACTGTAGATCTTTCAAACTAAAACAGTTAATAACTCCAAATAGTCACATTACATAAATCCTCAACACTAAAAACTCAAGCTAGTATTATTACCAATAGAGCAACCGAAACTTCTACAATATGCGCATCCCTTCGAGCCAAGTAGCGAGAGCGAGGGAGAGTGCAAGAGAAGTAATAAAACTTTATAAACCTAAATGCTCTGAAGCTGAGAGAATGAAATGCGAATAACACAGCGGTCAAGTGTAGTGGCATGCTTACAAACAAGGGCCTCAGTAGCCTGCTCCTCATTTTCAAACTGCACAAGAGCCTGTTTCTTGCCGTTGACTTCATAGAGCTTGGAGTTGACCACATGGCCGTGTTCCTCCACGTGGGCCACCACCTCGTCCTCTGCGATCTCATGCGGGAGGGAGGAGAGGTGGATCATTTTTGTCGGGGCGCAGCAGTACCGGTAGTTCTTTATGGCGTTGTTGTGGAACCGATTCAGGCTCGAGTTTGCATACTCGTGCGTATCAGGTGCGGGAGTTATGTTCGGGTATTTGGAGAAGTTCACCTCCATTTTCTTCCCGAAAAGCATTGCACCCTGTTCCAAAAAGACACGAAGGAATGGTTAGAATGTATGAGCATTGAGAGGTAACAAGGTCATCTTTTTGTGGGAGAGAACAAAAAAAATAATTGTATGTCCCAATAATATGAGAAAGCACTTCACTGAAATATGAAAGGTACCCAACTATATTTGCACCCCTTGTCACCCTAATTTATCCAGAACAAAAACACACAGCCTAGTGTATGTTTGGTTCCTGACTCCACTTTTAAGCTGCCAAACGAGGAGTACATTTGGAGTAAGATAGAAGGTAGCATCTGAGTTAGTCCGGGATAAGCTACTCCCTTCTCCAGATGTAGTAACTTACTACACAGTTATTTCATCTGTGGATCCCACAGTCAGAGTAACATTCATCTGTGGATCCAACCAAACATGATTAACTTGATCCACTTTAACTTGGAGCAAGGAATTTAATCCAGAGTAACTTTACTCCACAACCAAACATGCATTTAGGGATTAAGAGAAAGTTGAGGGGAAAGGGAAGGGATTATCATTTCCAGAAAGGTGTCAGCATACAATTACACTTTCACTACAGAGCTGGTAATTGTTGTTTTCAATGAGTGCTGTGTTGTTTTTATTTTTCAAAAAGGAAAAAAAAATGAAAAAGAAAAAAGAAATGAATTTTTTTATTTTCATAAACTAAATCGTAAGAAATATACTTAAAAATATTATATAACATATAAAAGTGAAGAATGTGACCCTTAAGAAATGAGCGGCAAGTTCAGCTTGGAAACCGTCAGCCAACTGAACAAGTGCATGGTCAGGTTTATTCTTTAGTACTTTTATCCTTATGATGTTGCCATAGAGAGAGAACAAATTAAAAAGTTTATCCTCGTCCACTTTCTGCAAAATAAATGACAAAACCAGGAAAAAGTGTCAAACAAGTATCTAGAACCTTAGAATGTATAACACAATAAGTTTAGAAGGAAATTTTTCATGCTCAGATCCAACAAAACAGATATATCTCATTAAACTTGCCAGAGCACTGAAATATTTTTTTTATACACTATCCCCTCCATTTATTAAACTTACTCCTTTCGCCATATAGGGTTGGGTTAACAACAGTAAAGGTTGAATACTTCAGGCACCTTGTAAAATAAAATAGAGAAGCACAGCATTTTTCCATTATCATCTCATTTAGTAAGTTTCAGCCCATTGAAAATTACACCCAAAAACATGTGACTCACCTCAGGATTTAAGTTAGTAGCAAGAATAGTACACCTATCATTAGTGCCAGTTATTCCAGGAGGTAAGCCTCCCCCAAAAGCAGCTGCTATTGCTGCTGCATTCCCCATCTATACAAAAATATAATGTTAAACCAACTGTTTCTTTGTAAATATTTTCTCGTTTAAAATATCAAGGGACAGAAATTAATGCAATGAAACCTCCCCACTGCTGAAACAAAACCCACCTGCGCAAATGCCACTGAAAAGAATAAAAAAAAGGAAAAAGTTAAGGACCTGCTAGAAATGCCAAAGGCTAAAAAGGAAGAAAAGAAAAGAAAAAACAAAACACCTCGCGAACCGGGCTGGAGTGCATATATGCCTCCACCATCACCATATCCAACCTAGTTTAGAAAAGAGCATTGCAAATGATTAAATAGAGCAGGATAAATGGTGACAGAAGTAAGGATATAGATAAGAAAAATATCAACTTGTGATGATCTGCCTCTCTGTTCAGTGGGCAAAGAAGGGTTTGTAAAATCTCTGAAAATAAAACAAAATGTATTAGAAAGATCATGATAAGTAAATTGAGACAAAATTTCAATAATATTTTCCTAAACTAATTAATCCAGATATGTGAACTTATTAATAAAGAGACATAAACAAACAAACCTGGATCTGTCATTGTTGCAGTTGACTTGGAGCTCATTGAGACTGTAGTCAAGAAAAAAAGTAATAAAAAACTTAATTTGTTTGCAAAGTAGAAACAAAGGGCAAGAATTTAATCAGGGTGCTTACTTCGAAAATTGAATGTCAAGCTGGCAACAACCATCATATATATTCCTCCCCTGAAAATTATTAAAGATGTCATTATTATCGAGTTTTCATATAAGAAAACAAACAGCATGCAAAAAAACAGATGTACATACTTGTAAAGAAGTCCTTGCTTGTAAAGCACTCTGACGAGATTGGAACTGGATAAGGGCTTGGAAACCTAATTTTTTTTTAAGGTGAATAAAGGAAACTAAAAAAAATGTACAAGATTGTGAAGAAGTGTAAATTGTTAATTTACTTACCGGCAGTTTTCTGGAAAGTTACAATCTTCTCTACAAAACCGTGAGGTGAAAAAACCTGATGCAAAACCTCCACCGTTATCGGGTAAATCATATGATGGATCGTCACCAAGAGGATGCGATTTGGCTGTGAATCCTAGGAGAAAGAGAAAGAAAGAGAGAGAATAGAGAGATAGAGAGAGAATAAATAGCTGGAAGATTTGATTGGGATTGGACAAGGGAAAATATAATGAGATAAGCACATAATTTTGCAAAATGTAAAACTAAACTAAATATTGTATTACAGCAATTTAATGAGCAAAAGGGTAGTAAAGAACAAGTGCTTGTATTTATTGCACAGCAGTTTTACCAGATATACTGTAATTGAAAGACAAGTTGTGATTGATTTAGAAGTTACCCAGAATTCCATCTTAATAGGATATAATATCTAACTAATGTATCATTCTTGTTTTCCTAAAAGAATGTTAAAACCTGAAATCAATCCTTATACTGTTAAAAAGATGCTTACAATTAAAATTCATTCCTTATGGATAAATCAGAAAACAAGTTCTTAACAAAAAAAAGTACAAATTTAATAGAGCATCTGCATCAATATATAAACTTAAAGGCCGCAGATTCACATACCTATTTACTTTTCTAAATTCATAAGAACATCCATATTCAATGAATAAATTAGTAGGTATTAAGCTTGTGGTTTAAAAAAAAATGCAAAATTTCACCTGGTCTGTTTTCCTTCCTTGTGTATTCTGGTCAGCTGTTGTAAGCTCCTGGTGCGAAGAGAATTGAAGGTACACATTCCTTCCTCTGCAATTCACAATTTTAAACAAAACAAAAGCCCAACAGTTTCATTAAAACCATTATATCCAAATGCAATCAAGAGGACTTCAGATGACTCTACAATTTTGTAAGTATAACACAAATCAGAAATTCAATCAAACAAATCTGTATTATTTAAAAAAAAATGTTATAATCACCTAACACTAGGTTGAACAGTAGAATAGTATTGCAATGCACTAACAGCTGATGCCACATCATGCATTTGTACAAGTGCCTGTCGAATAAAAGATGGGAACCGAAAAAATAAAGAAGTTATAAGTAGCCCAGCCAAACTATAAGCAATTACACCATTATATAAACATAGCAAAGTAGGCAATAATTGATTGGAATCCTAATTGAAAAATTACCTGATTCTTTGCCCGAAGCATCACAACCTTAGAAGCTACACCAAATGGCTGAATTAACTGGAGAAGATCAGCCTATTGAATTAACAAAAATAAATTGCATTAGATGAAATTCAAATGTGATTAAAATATTAGATGATAGAAAATCACCACACGATCAAATCTAATTACCTCAGCAATCTCTAGCCCAACATTACGAACATGAATCACCTTCGACGGTTCAGTCATCGTCGCTCGCTTCCTTCTCAGATCAGCGGGAAAAGAAAAGAAAACCAAAATCACGAAAATATAAGAAACAATTCCATTATTTTAACATAACAAGAGAGAAATTAAAAGTAAATATACCTAGATACGAAATTAACACGATGCCTCTAGGATTAGGATTTGTAATACTAGGTTTTCAATCTTTCGTTCGAACGATGGAGAATCGGAGAGTCGAGATTGGAGAAACCCTAGGGTTTAGTTTCTACGGCTTTTTTCCTATTTCTAATGGGGCTCTGGAATCGATATTTTGTGGTAATAAAAAGGAAAAAAATAAAAAGGGGGGGGGTGGGGGGAGAGAGAGAACGCCTGTGCTAAAGAAAAAGAGGAGCGGATAGATAGAGTATTCTCTGAGATATCTCAACTATTGCGTGACCGACGTGTACGGTGTCTATTCGTCGATACCGCAGGGGGCCGTATTATTTTACTAGAGATTCGTGCAGAATGTAGTTAAACGGTTGAGATTTTCCAAAAAATACTCAAAGTTTGAGATATCTCAGAGGATGCCAATTCAAGATGCACTGCGTCAGAATTGTACATTTGGAGTTTTGGACTAGTTCGGGACTGGTAGTGGTATAAATGTATAATGCTTCGCTGGAGTAAATTATAATTCATTCAATGTTTTTCATTGTAGTCTATTATGAATATATGAATAGTAAGATATTATGACCATTGTTAAGAAACACAAACATTTATGGACTACTTTTAAGAAATATAAATTTATATGGTCATATTTAATAAGAGTTGGGCTACGATGCTTCGCGAAGTAAAGCGAGTGTTTTACTTCACGTCTATATCTTCAATTTTAAATTTCAAAGTTCAAATCGTCGATCCGAACCGTTCAAGCTGATCTCCATATTAAATTGTGCTTGGAGACCAAATTTTTTACTATTTTTTTGGAATTTTTTAAAATCACTAATTTTCAGAAAATCTTGACCATAAAAAATCAGTGATTTTAAAAATTCAAAAAAAAAATAGTAAAAAATTTGTAAAAATTGTAAAATTTGGTCTCCAAGTACAATTTAATATGGAGATCAGCTTGAACGGCTCGGATCGACGATTTGAGCTTTAAAATTGAAGATATAGATGTGAAGTAAAACACAAAGTATGAGGTAGTTTTTTCGTATTCCTAATTTTGATGTTATAAGTTATATATAAAATAATAATTAAACTGTACATTGTTGTAATCGATTAAACCTCAAAATATATGGGATATTATAAATTTAGTATTAAAAAGTAAATCAGTAATAAATTTCTTCATACTACGAATAAAATATATATAATATCAGTTTGCTTTCTTTGAATGCTTTGTTCCAATGTAGGAGAAGAAAAGAGATGGAATTAGTGATTAAAAATCATGATCATGATTTAAATATATTGTGGATAATTAAAGACGAGCTAATAAAAAATATTCTATTTTTTGAAATCTGGGAGCTTGACTCCCCTGTTTTTACCTCAAAAAAAAATTTCTATTTTCACACAAAACAGCTGCTACTGAATAACAGCTCTAGGTAAACCTGCAGGACAATTTATCCTTGCAGCTCCATAATCCATATACAGTTATACCTGCTAATTGTTCATATTTATTTTTTGAAGAGTAAAACCAGGGTGCTCTTAAGTTAACCAAGTCTCTATGTGAACTCAAAACTCTAAAATTTATGATTAGCTTCAAATGACGAATTCAAACTGTTGAAACTCTTATACTTTACGAGTGATGCATCTACATGCAAAAATTTTAAAATTTTGAATTAATTATGTATAAAATCAAGTGGTCAAAACTTATTCAAAAAATGAATGCATTAAAATTAATTTATAAACCTTCAACTTTTGACCGCATGAATTAATACTAAATTAATTTGTAAGTTTAAAATTTTTTCATATAGATGCATAGCTCATAAAGTAAAGAGCTTCAACAATTCAGATTCGTTATTTGAAATCAATCCGATAGATTTTGAGTTCACAAAAATACTTTGTGAACTTAAGAACACCGTAGTTCTACTCTTTTTTGAAATGTTGTACTTGCACAGGACAATTTATCCCAGTAGCTCCAAAGAGTCTTACCCAGTTATTCCTGCTAATTGTTTATTTATATTTAACAAGCCCGTAATCAGTCGCTTGCCGATACTTCGCAGGAGTTTAATTTCTCACCCTCCTACAATCTTTCAACAATACCCCGATTTTAAGCTATAATAAAAAGTTCTTCAACAATAGCTTACAGAATATATCATACTCCGGTTAATTACACAAATCTCAGCAGCGATTATGCATTGTGAACAGGCTTAAAAACTGTTAAACAGTGCCATTGCACAAAGTCGGTGTTAGCCTTGTAAACAAACATGCAAAAAACAAATTGAATATAATAAATAAATATTTCACAAAGAAGAAGAAGAAGAAAACATAAGCTAACATTAAACCAACTTCTGAATTTCACAGCTTCAAAAACTGGATAAAAAAAAATAACAGCTCCCCTGCAATTGTTGATGAAGATAAGTTGCAGTTCCACCTTTTGTAAATCTCAAATACATACAGTCAACTGAGAGCTAGCTACACATCAACTCCAAAATCAGATTAGAACATATTTCCTTCACGTTTTTCAATCCGAGGGTCGATTTAGGGAGTCTAAACCCTCAGTACGGCTTCTGACAAGCCGATTAAACACCTCTCTTACCTGCCTCTCAAGCGGGTCCAGTCCCTCTTTGATAACACTGCTAACCTTCTCCAGCTCTCGAGCCACCTCCTTTATCTCCACTTCTTTCTCCTTTTCTAGTGGGAACTGGGCAGCATCAATGATCTCACCTAGTTGCCTCGAGATACGTTCTATCTCTCCAATCTCCTTTAAGAGACCTGAATTACTCTTTTTTTCCCTTCTCTTCCACTCCTCCAGAACTTTCTCATAGATCGAATAAACTGTGGGACCCCACGAGAAGATGCGAGGTGGGGCCGTGAAGTGAGCCCCACCTAAAATTCCGGTGCGGTCACATTGGCATGGGAGGGAGGCGGCAAGTGATAACATGGAGACATATAACACAGCACCCATGGTATACACAGAGGCTGACATGTCAGAGGCCCCGACCCCACGAGGTGGGTTGAGGCCACTCCCGATAGCTTGAAGCTGTTTTGTTGCTGACCAACCCCTTGAGACACTCCATGTAAGAGATCTGCAAATTTACAGTTTCTTTAGTAAAGTTATATATTGCCCCAAGGTGAAATTATATTCCCTGAATTTTTCAGCTTTGTTAAATATAGTACCAGAATGACTAATGTGCAGCTTCATATATGCCAAAATTGCAAATAGCTTCAGAACTTGCATTCAAGAAATGACTTAATTTGGCAAGCGACCTTAAGCCAATTGAATATGCGAATGGTGTCTTATCAAGCTAATTTTTCATTCAAATTTTGAACTATGCAGTACCATATTCATATTAGAATGGAAACAAAATATGAAGTACTACTAATAAAAGAGAGGTCAGCAAATAGAGATGTGTTGGGTTCTTCTGCAAAAGGGCCTTTTTCTATCTCAATGCATCCTATTTTTGTATAAGGTTCAATTAAATTTGAACCCATATGTTAGTTGTAGGATCTAAAATGGTCAGAAAATAATATATAAGACAGAGTGACAATGATGTGTGCCAACTGTTGGACCCATGCTTGATATATAGCAAATCCAAGCCATTAATTATATGTATTTATCATGTCAACAACCTATGTGTTTATCAAGCTGTTAGTAGTTTATTCAATATATAACAGGTCTAAAATTTAGTTTGTTATATGAAACTTTCAAGAAATTGTTATTTTTCAAATTTAGCTTCGTAGGCACCAAAAACCTTGGTCATTGGAAATCTCCTAAATATAGAAGTTCAATTATTTTAATTTGAACAATCTTATTGTCAGTCTTCAATATTACTTATTTATTTTAATTTTGACTTTTGATCTTCAATGTTTAAATCTACAACTTGCCACATAAGTGCATGGTACATCATGAACACTACATATATCTAACAGGAGGAGTAAACAAGAAATATAAAAATTTAGAAAGATAAAAAAAATATACAAAGTTGAGGAACCATATTTTCCTCTGCGATTCATACAATCCACAATTTGGTATGCGAATATTAAATTATAAAAATAACCATCAATATCAGCTTTTACAGACAGGCCTTCTTTATGAACTGGCACATAGTACAAAGATTGTTCAGTACTGTATTACTAAGTTCGTTTGAGAATATATTCACAGACAATGAACAACAGTTCTCAAAATTAAGGTAGCAATTTTAAACACACTTGCAAAAACTGGGTTTTCGTGACCTTTTACCAATACTGGTACCAACCATAATATACCAACGTATCACCCATATAAGTCAACAACAAAACCATGTCAGCAAATATTAGAGAATTATTGGGCAATCAGTTGAATCTAGCACGTCACATGGCCCAAAATTCAGTGACCAACCAATCCTAACACCTAACATATAATAAACCTTGCAAAACATACAACCTCTCCAGTTCATATAGTACCTGAAATGTCCATTGCCGGAGCTCCCGCTGCCTCCGCCCCCACTGCTACTCCTCCTATGGTGTGGTCCCGCACCATGGCCATGGTGATGATCTTTATTGTTCGCGCCACGAGCAAACGAACGGTTTCTAAACCCAGACCCGGTACCCGATCCAGGCAGATCCCTCTCATCCAGCATCATAATCGCCAGATCCCCAATCGCCTTCCTCGCACGCCTTACAGGACCCTCACCTAGCGGATCCGGACCCGTTAACGATGCGATAACAATTTGCACATGCTTCTGCCAGTTGCGAACCCGTTCTATACCGTCTCGAACAGCTGTGCACAGATCGAGCGATTTCACAGCCCTGTCGAAGAAGTCTGTTATATACCGGTCGGTCGGTGGTCGGCTCAGGCCCGAACCGGCAGTCTGGATGATGAAACGGAACTCTTCTAGGGATATGAGGAAGGTGTCGAGGAGCCTCCGCGTCCAGGTTAGAGACAGCACAGAGGACGAATCGGAGGTGAGGTCGGAGAAGAGATCGGACACGTGGCGGTTGAAGGAGGAGAGATCGGAGGGATCGTGGCCGTCCATTCGAGTTGTCAGCGCTGGCATTTGCTGGTTTCCTGCATGAGCGAACGAGATAGGGGAAGGGAAGGGAAGGGAAAGGGAAAGGGAAAGGGAAAGGGAAAGGGAAAGGAAGGCAGAGAGAAATGGAGAGGAAGGAGAAAGAGAGAAGGCAAAGAGGATTTTGATTGAAGCGATTTGTAATTTGGTTGTCAGGTCTAAAATTGGCTTCTTTATCAGATTATGTGTGTGATTTGTTTATTTAATTAATTTTTTTTTTTTTGAGGAAAGTGAAACCGCCAGCCAGAAATGTTTAGATTCCAAGTCTGGTTTTGAAATTAAAACAATAAAATAAAGTGGTCAACAGTCGATAATTTAAACATGTTTTCTGTTTAATAAAATATTAAATCGGCACAGTTGGTGCAGAGTTGTGTCAACAACAAGCAATTATACCAAATTCATTTTTTTTTCCTCTTATTTTGTGGCTTTTCTTTTCGTTCATATAAAAACTTATGTTTTTTTTTTTTTATGTTAATGGCATGAAAGAATAAATTAGAGAAACTGTAAGGGTACTTTAAATGATATATTGAATTATTTTTCTGCTTAAACTATTTCGGTTATGGAAATTCAATTCAAAATTAAAATATACTTCATTCTTTGTTACTGACTTGAAATTCATTATTGCTAAAATTTGATAGAGGTAGAATTGAACGAAATTAAATTTTATGAAAATTAATAATGTAGGAATCAAGTTTCAAATTATTTCTCTTATTTTGTGGCTTTTCTTTTTTGTTCGTATAACATTCTAATTGTTATGTTAATGGCATGAAAGAGTAAATTAGAGAAAGTGTATGGGTGTTTTAAATGATATATTGAACTTTTTTCTGCATAAAAAAATTCAATTCGAAATCAAAATAAATTTAATTCTCTGTTACAAAAATTGGAATTAATTCTTGTTAAAAAAATTGTTTCAATCGGAGAGTTCGGTAGGTTAAGTCAATAAGTACTTGTATGATAGATGTAAAATTGTACGAAATGAACTTCTATGAAAATGAAAGTATTCAAAATGATCTCTAAATAAAAATTCATTTGGAGATCAAATTTTATATTTTTTAGAATGTTTTTAGTGTTTTTTTCAGATAGGTAGGAAATCACCCGATCTAAATTTTTTTGAACTATTCAAAAGTAATGATTTTTAATGAAATTTGATTTACAAGTACATATTTATATGAAGATAATGTTGATAGACTCAAATCGACAATTTAAACTTGAAAACAAAGATATGAATCATAGCACAGACTAATCCGCGTTTTACGAATTACTATGACCTCACTCACATTGTTCCATGCATGATTTGAAAGGAGGGCCGAATCGATTAAAACATCCAAAGATGCACGCAAAAGCTTTAAAAACGTTAGACCAGCTTCTATTCGAGAACAAATCTGCTGCGATTCTTTGGAATGGCAGGATCCTTGCTTGCCCAAATCAAATCATTCATTTGTTTCGAAATTCGTATATAAAATTAATTGCTTTGAGATTGATGCATTTAAAAAAAATGAATGGTTTGATCTAGAAAAGTAGGGACCGTGGATTTTATTTCCTTCTATTCACACAAATATTGGTGTGTTTTTTTCTTTATACATGTAACAAGTTTTTGCAGGAAGATGAAAATACTTGGAGATTGGCCAAATCTGATGATTAAATGACTTTAAAATAAGTCCGAAATTGATAAAAAAAAAATACTAATTGAAATAATGGTTCTTATTTACATATGTTTATTTTTTTGGTTAAAATATCACAAATAAAATATTACATAAGTGATAATATTTGAAGAATAAATGTCCGATTCGAGGGTTGTATGACTAAAAATGTTGTCTCAACATTTCAAAAAATCAATGCGTATCCAATATTGCATAGTAAATGGGTATCAACAATTTATATATTTTATTTTGAAAAAAAAAAGTTGAAGTCGGGTCTTTATCTTTGAACAAAAGTTTAAATAATCCTCTACTAAAAAAAAAGTTAAATAATCTTTTCAAATTTTGAAAGATAAACTTATCGATCTAGTAGATTATGATGTTTTGAAAATACATGGTGTTGTTGCCATAATACCATTCTATTATTTGAGCACGGTTCAAATCAGTTCAAAACAAAAATAAATGATGGAGAAAACATTTGCCAAATGCATTTCAGAAACTTATATTGCACAAATATGGATCACCCTTTTCAAATTTGCACAAAAGACATTTAGTTGGCAAATAGATGCATGTAAAAATTTGTTGATGATTTGTCAGTCTGTGATTCTATGATTTTAAATGTGATACAAATTGCACAAGAAAACCAACAAACTGCTTTGTTTTGCACAAAAATGGATACTGTTTTTGAACTAGCAAAGATAAATTCAGTGTGCAAGCATTATGCTGATATTAATTGCAACATTACATATATTAATACATAAATTAGAAATTCAATATTAATTTTTTTTTGGAAACTAAAACATTTCAATTAAATTATTTAAGTTTAACCTGAATTAAAGTTGAATTTGTGTGGTCAATTTTCAATTCGGTTGATTTGTTTCATTTAATCCATTTGATTATATGCTAGCAAACGAAAAAGGGTTTGGTTTTTTCGGATTGTGATTTATGTGAACTGAATCAAGTAATGAACGGAGGGGAGAGGGGAGTCTGTTCGATGGGTGGTTTCTACCGTCCGATCCATTTCAAGATCTGTGTGCACGGATATTAAAGCAAACAACACGAATATTAAAGTGATGCGCACGTATTTTAAAGTGAATCGGACGGTACAAACCACCCATTGAACAGACTCTGGTCCGATGGGGATCGGACACCCCCCTCTCCCATGAACGGAGTCGCACAGCCTGCCGGTCCTTTCTGAGGCAGAAGACGAATTGCAATGGAGGTGGTCACGGAATGGTAGGTACACGGCTAATTCCGTTTATTCAGTTATGATTAGTGGTGGTCTTGTCAATTGGATGTTCAAAGGAATTTGGAAATTTTCAATTCCTCCGAGTACAAAGATTTTCATGTACCTGCTGCTTAGGGGGACAAACTGCTGACCAAAGAGGTCATGCACAGGAGGCAATTCAATTGCAACCTGGAATGTGTTCTTTGCAGCTCTTGCAATTGTGAAACAGCTTACCATCTATTTTTTAAATGTGACCACTGACTATGCACTTGCTATCTGGGAGGGCGTAGGTTCACATCTGGGTACCCCAATCATTTTTTGAGGAAAAATAAGGGTCTAGCCCCAATCATGTTTGATGCTTCTTCTGTTGAGCTAATTTGGTATATACCGCTCGGGAGAGGGGGGTGTCTGATGCCCATCGGACCAGAACAGTATCCGATGGGTGGTTTCTACCATCTGATCTACTTCAAAATCTGTGCACACATATATTAAAGCAAATGACACGGATATTAAAGTGATGCGCACAGATCTTGAAGTGAATCGGACGGTATCGGACACCCATCGAACAGACTCTGGTCCGATGGACATCGGACACCCTCCTCTCCCATACCATTCAGCTCAGAGGTTTCGCAATAACAGCAGGATTAGAAGCAGATGGCAGATTTTTTTCTCTGCAGTGTGTTGGGCCATCTGGAGGCAGCGCAACGCAACTCCAAGATTTTCGAAGACAAAATATTGCCGACAGATGTAGTGGTGGCCTGGATAATACGAGAGGCAACGATGTGGGAGTTGCATTGCAAGGACGGCAATAGAACATCAGCAGTAACAACTTAAGTGTTATCCAATCGCAAATTTTGCTTTTTTTTTTTTTCTTCTGTTTTTTCTATTTTTGATTGTGAGGTCACAGAGATCAGGGTCTGTACCGGGTCCCGGTACAGACGTGTTTGTGCGGTTTTCTCTGTAAACTTTATTGACTGTCTAAATTCACCCCTAATAAATTATAAAATTTCAACACAAATTGAACATGCTCAGATTGATCATCGAACAAAATTTGATCAAATTTTTGTCAATCTCCCTTTGTTTCCTAATAAACAACTTAAAATCTACTAATAACTTGGTAGCCCTGTAAATTTTTCTAAAAAAAAAAAAAGCAAAGGTCAACGACAATTCAAGAACTCGAGAGGGGAGAAAAATTAAATTTTGCATTTGATGAGATTATCTGCAAACTTTTTAATTTTCAATGACAATACGACGTAATCAGAACTTTTATAAGGACTAGGCAAAAAAAAATTACTGATATAACTAGCGAACATCGTGGATTAGCCAATTGAGACCGTGGACTACTTAGAAGTAGCAACTTTTTTTCTTTTTCTTTAAAAGCGGTCAAAGAGCCTATTTTATTACTGAAATAATAATTATAGAGGAATTAGTTTAGTCAGGAGCATAGTGCAACTTTCTTTTTCAAAAGTAGACAACAATATGATTATAAATAGATTTAAATTCAGTTTTCAAAATTCAAAAATAGACAACTATTTCAATGTGGCTCTACAGCAGATACGGATCCACTCGTCAGTGTGGAAAAGGATAGACAATCGATATCGAGGAATGCTGCATCCGGGGCAGTATATATGTGTGCAAATTCCCACGTGATTTGTGTGACTATTTGCATTGCATAATGGTTGAATAGTAAAAGAAAGAAAAATTATCTTAGTATTTATGGCAGCATGTGATAAGAAGCATCCAATGCAAGAGTGCTATTTTGTAGCTTATACGCATGGTTGATAATTGAATAAATAGTTATTAAATTAAAACAATAAGTATCTTTTTAGGATTATTATTTTTATGAGTTGAGTAATAAATTTGATGTTATTGAAACGGATTGATCATTTATGAACTGATTCAAAAATAATTATGAATTCAATTTTATCCACGTCTAGTTTGGTGGTCAAATGTATTAATAATTGTACCAAATTTGATGTGATCTCCAATCTCTTTCTTTGAACTAATTTCAATTGATAAAAAAAAATAATATCATTTTTCTCCAATATGTACTGTTCGGATAAAAATACAAGAATAAAAATGTTGCAATTTCCATTTTATTCCTATCATACTGTCCAAATATTGACACCATATAAATTCTTGCTCGTTGCCATCTGTCAATGAGGGTAATTTTTTTTTTTATTTCTTTCATTATCTACTTGTAATAAATAATTAATTGACAACAATATTTTGCTGTTAAAAAATCGGCGAACAAACAAACAGACAAAGCAGGAGCTGTCTAGGAATCTTGTCGCGCTAAATATTTTCACAGGGGTTATAATGCAAAAATACAACATTTTGAAAAATTAAAGTTGTCTGGTCCTTGGTCTTTGGTCAAATGCTCAAAGCTCGTTTCAAGCTGGACGGTCCGGACTGTTTACTGTCAATCTGTCATTGACTAGAAAATGTTTTGTAATTATCCGTTTAGTTATTATTAAAAAATAGAGGGTCTATGTGCGATTTAGATGATCAATCTAAAGACAACTTTCTGGGGCTCTTCAATGGCATGCTGTACCAGTTGGCTGTTTTTGATGGGTATCGGATGGAATTCGATATGATATTCAATCTAGATCATTCGATTTATATTCAGATTTGTGTGTATAATTAAAATTATAATTTGTTAAATTAGATGTATGAGTTTTGACACA
This sequence comes from Carex arenaria, assembly GCA_964058825.1. NCBI lineage: Eukaryota > Viridiplantae > Streptophyta > Magnoliopsida > Poales > Cyperaceae > Carex > Carex arenaria. The sequence continues at coordinate 195,021 of CAXKVW010000153.1, forward strand.
AATCGAATAGTCTAAATCGGATAACAAACCTGTTTTATTAGCTAAGAAAAAAGCTGCACTAAAAAAAAACAATCTCATATGCGCATCTTCTTAAGAAATAAATGTGTTGTTATTCTTTGGAAATGACATGAACCTGTTATTCCAATTCCAACTGCAGGTCTTCGTCAAGATTCGTGCATGAAAAACTTCGTTGAGATTCACGTATAGAAAAATTTGAACAGTTGGAATCGGAACAACAACAGATTTATTTTCCTTCTGATATTCACCCTTTAAATTGGCACACAAAATAAAATAATAAATAAACATTCAGCACTGTCAGCATGCTGCTTTGTATTGAGAATTCAGAGATCTAATAAGAGAATAAGCTCTTGGGGACTGACATTATGAGAATAACTATGTGATTATTAATTTATTATAAATTTATAATGCATGATTTTAAATAAGTTGATGTCAGATTTTAGATACGCAATGGCAGCTTCTGCCATGTTATAAAAAAGAAGAAGAGATTTTAGATACGCTGCATATGCATTACAAGGGGTGAGATAAGAGGCAGCTACTTTTTTTTGAAACTTTCGCAGAAGCTGTGAAATTGTGAGGAGGAATCAAACTTTCGACCTTTGGGCACAACAGTTTTATGATTTTTTTTTCTAGCCAACTGTGCTGTCTCCCCTTTCAAGAGGGGAGAGGAGGCTGTCCGATGCCCATCGGACTGAGCTGGGTTCGATGGATGGTTTTTACCGTCCGATTCACTTTAAGATCTGTGCGCACTGATATTAAAACAAATAGTACAGATATTAAAGTGATACGCACAAATTTTGAAGTGGATCGGACGGTAGAAACCACCCATCGAACCCAACTCAGTCCGATGGGCATCGGACAGCCCCCTCTCCCTTTCAAGAGGCAGCTACTCATTGCAACATATTGTTAATACTTAATCCTAATTATTCAGGTTTAGGTTCAAGATGGGCCCTGAGTTGTCTAAGACGGACGGATTTAAAAGGTGCTGAGGGTAGGGGTGAAAACGGGTCGGATATTATCCGACCGTATCCGGATCCGTATTCGAAAATTAAATGCGGATATCCGATATCCGAATATCCGTGCGGATACGGATCGAATATGGTTTTGAATTTTAATTATCCGTATCCGAAATAGTAGATATATACCACATAATTTAATATATATTATGAAAAAGTTATGTTATTTACCATTATAATTAGATAATTTAATATATATTATGAAAAAGTTATGTTATTCACCATTATAATTAGATAAATATTATGAATTTTGGCATTTTTAATAATATTTATACATTTTCTTAATAAATATCCGATCCGATCCGATCCGTATCCGTATCCGTATCCGTATCAGTCTAATATCCGATCCGTATCCGTATCCGGAAAAAAAAAATGGATACGAATATGGTTTTACCACTATCCGATCCGTATCCGATCCGTTTTCATCCCTAGTTGAGGGGTGGCTGAATTATCTCAAAAAAATTGTAAAATTTCATATGTAATTTTTGTTATTTCAGAAAAAATTCTATAGTTTATTCTTCCTATTAAAGCAACAAATCACAAATATGCCTTGTCTTAAAAAAAATATCTTGTGAACATTATTTTTAAAATTTTCCCTAGAATAATTTTTTGGTTTTGCCCCTAATCAGAGATGGGATTGAACACGGTTGGAAAAAGAAAAAAATTGCCCAAATTGTTATCGGGTTGCTAACGGGTTGAGATCTGCTTCATGATAGACAAACTTAACCTTGCATTGAGATGCAATTCAAATTTACCCAAATTGTTATCAGAGCCTTCATTGTGATGGAATTCAAATTTAGGCCGATTCCTGTTGGAATACCAAGCTTTCGCTATCTACTTTAATATTTCCAAGTTCTAATTGGGTTATAGGACAAATCGTGCATTAAGAGCTTGTTCGGCCAACAATTGAGAATGGATATGGGCACAAGAATTGAACTAAAAAGTACTATTCACGTGGGAAAAAAAATTCAGCTGAACAGGCCATAAATCCTAAACTCTAAACTCTAAATTCTAAACTGAATTTTTTTTTCCCATGTAAACAGTACTCTGACCGAACAAGCTCTAAGATTTAAATCCTGTCGGGAGAGATAGGAGTAGGTCCGATGGGCATCGGACCTACTTTTAGGTTCAATTAGCTCTAACACCGTACGATTATCATTGAGATTTGTGCACACGAAAATTGAAAAATACTTACACGGATTTTAATAAGTTTGCACGAATCTTGATGCAGATCTGATGGTTATTTCATCCATCGAAAAAGATAGATCCGATGGGCATCGGAATTACTCTCAATTGCTGCCGGGAAGGGTTCCAAATTCCAATCTGCTTACTGCTTAGTGGAGGGGGTTGGGGGCGTTTTTTAGGCCTCTGTAAGAGACTCATTGGTTGAGTGTTATTGTCAAACTATGACAGCTGACGTAAACTCCTATTAGAATATCTTTTTTATGTGTAGTCCAATAATACGACGTGACGCTATTAAAATAATAAAAAATAGTTATGTCAATGTCAACGGTTATGCTACGATCACATGCGTTATGATTACAATTAGTTAATTTTTTAAAAATCTAGTATATAGAAAACAAATAAAAGACACAAAAATAAGATAACATTGCAAAATAAACTAAAATAAAAAATAATGTTGAAAAATTGGACTCAGTTTGTCTTACATGCCGTGACATGTCATTTTTTATTGAAGAGTGACACACGAGTCATGTTATGTAATAACGCATGCTGTAAAAGAAAATTAATTGTTGACCGTAGATATATGAAAAAGGAGGTGAAATTAAGCGAGCCACATATATAATATGTTCTTTTACGAAGGACATGAAACTTCTTCACCTGCTTTCACTACCCGCAAGGCCGCAATACGATGTGATTTTTTAAAGGGGAAATTTGGGATTCGTACCAGATTTGAATCAACGGTTCAGACTGTGCCATAGGCCCATAGACCATAACGACAGCGGACCTGAACTCGTTTACATATTGCTACTGTGAAATTAATGCTTTTATTTATGCCAGCATTTTTTTTTATGTAAATATTTACAAATTATTTTCTTACTTTCTCTTACATTCTACGTAAAACAGTAAACAATAAGAAAACAGAGAAAGGGAGGAAATATATTTTCCAAAGGTTTTCTACAGAAGTTACTATTTAGATATATCCAATTCATTTGCTTTTGATTTATTTTGTCAAAAGCGCACCTTCTTTTATGACAAATACAGGTAGTCTTCAAATTCGATAATTCAGAGTACTGTAGCCAGCCCGAATGGATTTAGAAACTTAACAGAGGGTCCAATTACAGGTCTAAATTTAAACTTGATCATAATGAAGGCCCATTTTTGCGAGCACAATAAATCTTAAATAACGGCCTGGTTGATGAAAGCCCTATTTTTGCATGCCCAAGTAATTCCATCGAATTTTGAAAAATAAACATACCGAATCCCCCCATTATTAGAAATAAATATTTATTAGAAATAAATATTTCAAACTCCTTCAGCCCCTTTCAGCAAATCAACAGTTGTTGAGACACTGTAAAGGACACCATATCAGCAGCCACATTAGCTGGCTTCCTTTTCACTTTATAAAACCCTTTCATAAAATCCTTTCCACATCATTGCATGCATCATTGCCTACATCATTGCTAAACCCTTTCTTTATAAAACCCAGCTCATCAGTATGATGATTATTAAATTAACTAAAGCCTTCCTTGATAAACAAAGCAACACTGTCTTCACTCTTCAATCCTCCTAAAGCTTCAAATTAAAACATCACATTTGCTCTGACTCCCACAACCACACCATTTTCTCTCTCTCTCTCTCTCTCTGGATCGATCGACCAAAACTGCAGTTTTAAACCCTAATAAACAACGTTCATTACTTAATTGTACACTTTCATTCTTTTCATTATTTCCATTCAACCAAAATATGGTTTTCATTTTTTCCATTGCAAAAAATATTGTTGGCAAAATAATAAAGATGGCATGCGAAGACAAAAGGAAGCTTTACTACAGTTAGACCTGCTAATGGGCCGAACTCGACTCAAAACTCGGTCCAACTCAGTTATATAACACAACAAGTCCGACTCAAACTCAGCTCAAAAATAAAGACAAAAACCCGACTCAGTTTATCCGAGTTGAGCCTTCGGCTCAGCTCGAACTCGGGATCGGTCCAAAGCTCGGCCCGAATTCCGTAAATGAATTATCAAAGCTCAGTCCAAAGTCGCTCTTTTAAAAATTCATATCACTCAGAGTGAACGACACGTCACCCTTGTAATGATTATAAGTATTATTTTATAACAAGTTGCAATTAGACCTGTGGATTGAAATTCATATCACACTGACACGTTGCAATATAGTATAATTATAAAGTGAAATTCATATCACATTGATTAAAATATAGTATAATTATAAAGTTCACATTATAACTAAAATTATAAAACTAACATCCTGTGCCTTTTCAAATCCAATAAAAATTCAAAATTCACTAAAATTCAAACAAGTACTTCCTCAACATATCACTTAGAAATATTCAAATTAATATCAAGTGTTAGAAAAACAAATACAAACAACATAATTTAACACAAGATAATTTGAATACTCTCTCTAATCTCATATTCAAAAATAACACAAGACTTTCATTTTCCACAGCTCCAACATGAAATATTATCACAGCTCTATGAAATTCATAAACCTCATATGCATATCCTCCAAGTATAGAAATAGCACTCTTTACTGCAATGAATAAAGTAATATGACACAAATATTAACGAGTTATGAATAAAACAATGGCAACTTGAGTCAAAATTATTGTTCAAATTTTTGAGACTTCAATTATAACCTTCTCAAAAATTTATTAAACAGTACCTGTCTTGTCTTGTTAGGTAGACTTGTCATCCCTATTTAGAGACAAACAATTACATATTAGCAAGTACATCACATGTATCTATAGTAATAGTAAGTAAAGAACATAGCAAGTTAACTTATAAAGAAGATTAGTTGGACAAAAAAGCTCACTGGTAAACCAAAGATGTATAAATTGAAGTCACTTTGGTGGACAAAAAAACTTACTGGTAAACCAAAGAGGCTTTTATGCTAGATGATTTGCACATTGTTTCGTTCACTGAATCTGCCTCCATGAAACAAAAATTATTGATTAAATGAAACCATTTAATTGAGCACAGTACTTCACTAATAAAAGGGCATATGACATAATTTACCTCTTCACCCAATTCTCTTATTTCACTGAGTAACTTACCAGATTACAAGTTAGATATTTCAAGCATCCAAACAAATGATACTGCGTAACTTTATGCATATAATCAAATAAATGGATATATCTTGTTTAATCTTATTTATACATATATGTGAGTAACTTTATGCATATAGGTGAGTAGTGGGTTAATTTTGTCACAGTTTTTCATCTTCAGTAATGAAATAGTACGATTAAAAGTCTAATGCATAAGAATCTAAGAGGATTTATACATCGCAATACTCAAGATAAAATATAGAATAAATGAAGAGGCAGTACCTACATACGTACGTACGTATGATCAAATCAAATCATCAGTTTTAAAATATGCAGAAAAAATTTAAAAGACTTGTTCCAATGGTATTATCAGTAAACTACAAAGGCTATTATTATAATGCTAGTACAAACGACGGCTATATATCTTTCGCTAAATTAAGTGGATAAAGTATAGTTGGATTTGTATTTGAGACTGGATATAAAATTAGAATGAATTTTAATTAGGTTATAAGCCAAAAGGTATTTTTTTTAACCACATAACAGTGGGTAACAGTTTATTATGTTCAAATTTTCTATTTAAGGAGACTAGTTATCAAAGACTTAGGTGACTTGGAGCAAGGGGGATGGGATGTTGACCAACTAGTGCAGCGATTTGGGTATCAGAACTCAATTCATATACTGTCAAACATTCCACCACCGAGTAATGATATAATGGTCTTCAATCCATCTGCAGACGGCAAGTTCTCAGTCAATCACATGTACCATGAACTCAATGACTCCTGGAGGCAGCCAACAGTGAGTAATCAAGGAGTTTGGAGAAAAATTTGGAAGTTTGGCAGTATACAGCCCCGTCTTAGATTGTTTATCTGGAAGTTGGTCAGAAAAGCACTACCACTGGCCAAGACAATTGCGAGTAGAATTGACACCCTATCCTCGCTATGTGTGATATGCACGCAAGCGGATGAGGATGGGGCACACATGGCTTTCAAATGCCCGTTTGCGAGAGCATGCTGGGCCTTATCTCTGCTGCCTCTAAGAACAGAACAACTACCACATGCTATACCTGACATTGTATCTGAGGTACTAGAGTGGGCGACGGCGGACCAGTGGTCAATCTTTGCGAATATAATTTGGGCAATTTGGCGGTGCAGGAACTCTAGAGTGTATCAGGGAGAACAGCCATCTCTTGACCAATTTTTGAGATTCTATGCACAAATCAAACAGGAAACATCACTGGTTCAGACGGTTAAAGGGTATGGGGGCAGTGGTATCGGTACTGGTACAGGAGGGGTACCGCTGAACACACTATGTTGCTTTACTGATGCTTCATGGGTCAACAATTGGGAAACGGGTTTGGGTTTTGTTTTACAGACAGGGGACTCACTAGTGGCGTATGGGGTCAATCACTGCACCTCAGCATCCCCTTTTCAGGCAGAAGCTAAAGCCTTGCTTGAGGCGATAAGGTTTGTTGTGGGGAATGGTTATGATGCGTGTTCTTTTTGCACTGATTGTAGCACCCTAGCAGAAGTGGTATCTCAAACAAATCCACCTATAGAAGCTGATTGGAGAGTAGCAAAGGAGATTATGACAATTTGGGAAATACTCAGAGCTCACACGAATTACAAATGTGTATACATATCTAGATGTCACAATGAGTTGGCAGATTATTTGGCGGGTATAGGTAGAAGGGAGAGGTTAGCATATTTGGGTTTCACTTATCCTTTATTCAAAATGTAATCTCATGATCTTTGTAACTTTTGGATTCTGGTATGAATGGAAATTGCCTAAGGGCGTGTTTGAAGCAAAAAAAAAAAAAAAAAGGATTATATTATACTACTCACATCAATACTTTACATTATATATCATGATAAATTGAAAGCATTTGAAAAGTATCCTTTGTTTAATCTTATTTATAAATTGAGTAACTTTATGCATTATATGTATAAATTGAACTGGTATGCTGTCAGATATAATCAGTCACCTGAGTAGGCTGTTTTGCATCTCAGGATTTGAAATTACAACTTCACTAATTGAAGGAAAAATTGCTCAAATTAAGTTGGTTGGTAGTGGATAAAAATTTGGTGGCTTCCGTATCACCTGCTACCTGACTACGCTATCCAAATTCAGAACTTCCCTCTAATCTGGCTGCTTTTACCAGTTTGTAAAAGCTGTAATCATGAAAGTTCCTTGATTTGAGTGTAAAAGCCGATGAATAAAGGTTGGGTAACTTAATGGGTTTCATTCAAAATCAAGTAGAAATTTCTAATTAAGCTCAAAAGATCCGAGTTTTTATCTGTTGTTAAAAATAAGACATGAAAATCGGAGCTAGAGAGTTACCCGTTGAAACAGATTCGTTCAGGCGAAGAGGAGGAGCAGGAGAAGAGGGAGGCGAGGAGGAGGAGGAGGAGAGGCCAGGCGAGCAGATTGGGAGCGAAGAGAAGGGAGGCGCGCGAGCAGATTCGTCCCAAGGCACCGGGCACACGAGCTGAGCTTGGGAACGAAGGAGACGGTGCGCGACTCAATGGGAACTCGACTCAACTCGGGATCGGATCGACTCGTTAGTGAATTATTTCCGAGTTCGGGCCGAGTTTGGACTGAGCTCAAATTAAACTCAGCTCAATTTGAGCTCATTTAAGAGCCCGACTCAAAGTCCATGAGTCGGCCCGACTCATTTAGCAGGCCTAACTACAGTATTAGAGTTTCCATTACTGTTATTATCGTGGCCGTTACCTACTCAAGAGTAAGAGTGCAACTTGGAGGGTTTAGTAATTCATTAGTCTGTGCTGCCACGACGGTTCTGCCCACTACAGAGCTTCATGTTGGTAAGTCCAAGGTCTTATATATGCACTTATTCTTGTTCTGCTGCCTACATTCCCATTTACCCGTGCTTTGTTCTACTCTTTCTGTTTATCTAGGCGAAACACTAAACAAGGCGATAATTAACATAGTTGCCAATATTCTCGGTGTGCTGGTCGGGTATGGACTACGTATGTTTAGCGAAAATTGAAATTGGAAAAGCAAAATTTGCATTTCTCCTGCCTATCATATTTACTCTGAGTAAGTAGATTACATACATCCATGCATATCGATCGTAAATTTTCAAACAGTAAAAAATTGATAATTGATAATAATAATAATAAAAAAAAAATCCGGGAAACATTAATGTTCCGTTTGATAATTTTGAGCCAGTCACAACTCACAAGATACATAATATAATGACGATGATGATGATATGATAAATGGTCTGCTGAGTCATGTTGCAGTTGTTATGGGGATACTTCTGAATTTTGTAAAAGTGGTGAAGGATAGATATGACTATGGCACATCAGCATTCTTGGAGGCAATGTTACCGGCGGCACTGCACCTCTTGGGTCCTGATTGGTTAAACAAGGAATTAAGCAAAAACACGGCAACTTTGGGGATTGCTTACGTGCTCATAATTCTCTCATCTTTCCTCCCTCCCTTCTGGGCAGGAGGTGACATTCATTATAGGGTCCAAGAGTATCTTGATACCCTCGTCGATATCTTCAAAGGTTCAAACTATTCTACTTAATTGTTGTGTTTGTTGTCAAAAAGAGAAAGAAATGTATGTATGTATGAATAAATCGGTATGATATATGCATGCTAAGAGAGAGGCTCCATTGCAGGATTGGAGGATGAATGTTTTGGAGAGAACTGTATGTGTGAGAATTTGCAAGACAAGACCTTTCTCCAGCCGCTTCAGTCTCTCATTGACTCCAAGGAGATGGAAAATTCTTTGGTATATATGCTTCGAGTTTCTTTTGTTTTTCATTTTCTTTTTTGTAGTTTTCATATGGAAATCAGTACTTCACCTACATCTATTAATGAAGTGTGTGTGTAATTTTGGAGCACTGCAGAGCAAGTTTGTCAGTTGGGAACCTCGGTGGCATCCACAAGAACAATATGAGAAGATCGGAGATCTCAGTCGCCGTTGTGCCTCTACTATCCAATCTCTCTCGACTTACCTCGCCACAAAGTACTCCACAGAGAACTTACACTTCAGTACCCAGCTTCGAGAAACTTACAGGGAGATGTGCTCCGAATCCGCTAAGGCACTCACACAGCTTTCTCTCTCCATGAAACACAAGAACGCTCCTGTTGCTTCGACCTATGTTCATGTGAAAGCTGCACTCAGTCTCGTATCGCACCTAGAAAGCACGCTAGAGGCTAAGGCCATAACTTCTCGCTTGGTTGAATCTGTAATGGTAATCAAAATGCTGGCCAGTTCAATCGAGGAGCTTGTAGGCCTAGTGGCTTTTAAACAATTTGAGCAGGATAGCAATGTACCAGACCTGCTAACCGGGTTGGAGTCAATTCACCGGTTTATTCTAGCAGTCCAGCAGGAAGAAATTCAGAAATTAGTATCTCGGCTCCTTGCCTACTATAAGAAATTCAAAACCAAATGCTGGTCTGTTTCGGATGGGCCGGACACAACCCAACCTCCTGTCAATTTGGTTCCTGTACTCCTGTCAATTTGGTTCCTGTAAGTGAATCAGAACTTCAAAAAGAGGAGGATAAGTTGGGTCATATAGCCATTAATATCAGCCCACCTGCTAGCCCATTCTGAGTCAACTAAACATTTTTTTTTATTAGTGTCCAGACAGCTCCTGTAAAGAAATTGAGAATTTGAAATAAAACCCCAGATCAAGAAGAGAGGGGTGATAAATATTTATTTGTATTCAAGATTTTCTTCAATTTTCTTTTTGAAAATTCATATATTATGTTTCATTTTCGTGAAACTTTAGAAGATTCAATTGACCTCAGTGAAGCTTCACTGGCCCTCCACCGACACCATCTAATGAGTAACGATGTAGTGATTATCATATCTTCTTTTATCTTTAATTGTGATGTTTGGATTACAAAAGATGTGTGTCACGTTTGATTAATTGTAAACATCATATCTTCATGCATTTGCTTGGACTGAACCAAGCCCACAAACTGACCTTGCTAGGCCTACTAAGGCCGGCCCAATCATTAGGTATTTAGGTGTGTTTTGATTTAATTAATTAGAAAACAATTAAGGAGGTTGTCTCAATTCGTTCAGTACACTATGATACCTTTAGTGCTCTTGTTGGTTCAAATAATTCCGGATCAAGAGAGCCTTGTTGTCCTTTTGTGAATGCAAGTTTGATTTTTACTACCGAGCATATAAATAAATAATCCCCACCTTTTGACCTTTGTTGTTATTTTGTATAACAATTTGGATAACATGATCTTAATGATCTTAATTATAGAGCTAACGTCATGTTCAGTGTGGTTTTCTTCTTATCTAGTTAACTTTCTATCAACATTCATGTCAATAAAAAGTATGTATGACTTCAATGTAAATAGAAGGTTTCTCTGTTTGATTGCAAAATAAAAATAATTAGAATAGTCAAATAAAAAATAGCTATCATTTGTTTTATTAATAGTCAATTCTCAAAATTTTTAGGAATAACTTATTATAATAAGACAAATAAGTTTGAATTCTTTATTCTAGTTATTCTAACCCAACCAAACACCGAATATGCTATTCCGAAAAGAATAATCCCAAAAATAGCCTATTCTCAACCTAACCAAATATACCCTTAAGGTAAAACGTGATGTATTTGACCAATCAAACAGTTGGTTAGGACAATGTTGCAGTTACCACCAGTGTAATTTATATATACTTCATGCGTCTGTGTGCCATGCCACTGTAACTGAATAAAAATATGAATAGATGAAATACTCTTGTTTACCAGTAAAGCTCTCTTATGTGGTAACGGTGATTCATCCCATCTCTTTCTCTCTCTCTCCCCAGTACCTCAACATGTGCTTTTTACAACATAATGTTCAAACCAATTTTTTGGTTTGAGGTAGAGAAGGAAATTAGTCACGTCACGAAATGTCATGTCATGTGTGTCGATTACGTAACGTGACTCATGTGTTGCGTGGCGTGATCATTCGCATGACGTGACCGCATTCGAGCGAAAATTACACGTCACGTCACGTTAAGCAAACCAATAACATCACGTCACGTCATGGTATGAAACATATAGTATCCAACTTTTTTTTTGGTATGTATAGAGTATTCAGGTTTCCCTTTTAGTGTGAGTTCAATAATACTGGTACTCGTGTATGACGTGTAGCACTGATTTTTATTTTCTCTACTTTAGTCTAATGAATGTCTTTAATTTGTATTTCTCTAGTAATGTGAGATGTTCAACAACTTTTCTTAAAAAAAAAAAACAAATCTTTGCAACATTATTTATTTATTTTAAAAAAATTCATATTTTTTATATTTTTTTCTTTTGAATTTTCAACAATTTAAATTAAAATAAAAAATTAATGTGATTAATTTACGTCCCGTCACATCTGGTCACGGCGTGACTACACGTGGCGTGACCATTCGCCACCATTATGATTACGTCATGTCACGTGAAATTTTTTTTTGTCACATCACATGACCATATCACGACGTGACACGTATTTCACTAGTTATATGTGCCAATAATAAGTCATTACGTATAATCTTATAATTTAACAAGTCCGAAATAACTTTTATTGTACTCTAGCTTGTCCGATCAATAATTAAAAAAAAAAGAATTTATTTATATTTTTATTCGTTACTGTATCCATGCAATACAAGTCCTCCTGTTGACAGCATCCAGTCATCATCAGTCTAAATCAATTTTATACGAATAAAAGGGATTAGTTTCCGTGACACTTTTGCTGAAAGTTGAGTCTAGTCCTTCCGTTGATTGCATCCAGTCATCAGTCCAACAGTCAAGTCAATTTTGTCGGTGAGATAAATAGCTACAATTGACCCATTGATAATTTTTTCCAGAGAAGGAAGAATGATTAACTTGATCCACTGTTACCAGTCGTTGTTGACAGCATCCATCTCTCCAGTTGTAAACTAATTTATTTTTTCCAGAGAAGGAAAAAAAATTAACTTGATTCACTGTTACCATCTCAATAAATAGTAAAACAATTAAAAAAATTATAAAATTTGGTCTCCAAGCACATTTTAATATAGATATCATGTTGAACGGTTTGGATTGACTGTTTGAACTTTAAAAATCGCAAAATCAAATTAGTATGACCACGACGCAAGAACTACCATTTTGATCTTAGCCACTCACTATATAAATATCATAGTTATAAAATATATAGCCTTTTAATATCTTAAACAACAAGTGTTAATATTTAGTATGCAAATTTTTCTTCACTTCATTTTATAAATGATATACATTAGAAAGTTCAACTTTAATATTTTGTCAAGTTTTAGAAAAATATCATAATTTAAAAAAAAATGATTTGTAATAAAGTAAGGTATGAATAATGTTATCAAGTATAAATGATTTTTTTTTTCTAAATAATACAACACAAGTATGGAGTGAAAATAAGTAACACTCTATTTTTATTATGAAATAAAGTTCACAAATTAACCTTAATTTCAGATATTGAATTGTAAATCTTTAATATCTTCTACAGTAATGTCTTAACCACAAGCTAGAATTTACCAAAAAAATAAATAAATCAGAATTTACAATTTTGAAGTTAATGCATAATATATACATGGTCAAAAAGGAGGTGTTCAACATGGATCAGAATCGGCTCCTTTTCTTTAGAAAAGGAGCACCCTCCAATTCTGAAATCTGGATCGTCCAAAATTCATCGTACGGTCTCAATTACTTTTTATTTTCAAATCAATTTAATCTATTGAAATAGATCAGATTTAATTGAGACCGTACGATGGATTTTGTACGATCCAGATTGAGAATAGGAGGGTGCTCCTTTTCTAAAGAAAAGGAGCAGATTCGGTTCCGTTCAACATAACCATTTAAATTTCTCATGACATTAGTGGTGTAAACATTATATTTAGATAGGTACTTCTGATTATTGCTTTCATGCAGGAACATCACTGTAGATTGTCACAGTGCATCTGTTCATGTAGTTAGAGTGTTTAGTCGTACTATTTCTTGATAGCCAATTAAAATTTCTTTTTGTTGAGGAAGCAAAATGTCTATTTGCACTAAAATAAGAGTAGTGATGATACGTGTTTCAGCAGTCTTCTCTTATTTCCTCAAAAAAAAAAAAAAGTGGTTCTCTTACACTCACTATCATTTCGTATGGATCCCACACAATTAAATTTATAGGAGTCTTGTTTATTTGTAAAGGTTAGACTATGAGCGAGGGGTGAGTGCGTATATATCTTCTTAGGTAATATTGCAAACTTTGTGTTTGTTCAAAATCGAACATTTTAACACAATTTTAACACAATTCGAACCAATTTAAGATTTGTACTTTACAAAACTGGACGGTGATTTCCTGCGGCCACTTGTAGCAGTTGGCAAATTAAGGTCTATTTATTACTTGTCCGATTCTTTAAAATTGTTAGAACTTTCTCCAATAGCAATATTAGGGGCTTATTTGGATTATTTAAAACTTTTGGCCAAATTGGCAAAATTGTAAGAGCATTATACGGAAATTAGATTTTAAATTAGGACACTGTCCAAAGCCTCTAAAAATCGTATGATTGAAGTCCGAAAAGTCGATCCAAACTGTTCAATATGATTTTTATATATATTAAAATGTACTTAGAGACCAAATTTTTTTTTTTTGGAATTTATTTAACTATTTTTTTAGATACAAATCACTGTTTTTGGACCGTTTAGAAACAGTGAAATTTGATCTCTAAGCACATTTTAATATAGAAATCATGTTGAGCGGTTCGGATTGACTGTTCAGACTTTAATCGTACGATTTTTAGAGACTTTGGACGGTGTCCGGTCCAAAGCCATTTGGACCAAATCTTATTCGTTATTATTAATCAATCAACATTTCCGATTACCAAAGAAACATAATTGTACAGAATGAAATCGACACTTAACCCTCTATGTACCTTCGCCTTGTCTCAGTGTTATGACCATCACATAGGTACCGGTAATAGGTGCAATCATAAATATGCTTCTTTTCTAACCGGACAACTACTCGCTACACGACGCATATACCAGAGGGAATAGGATCATACTTAAATGAGATATATATGGTACCGGTATTAGGTGCAATCATAAATATGCTTCTTTCCTAACCGGAAAACTACTCGCTACACGCCTGCACGACACATATATATACCAAAGGGAATAAGAGTACTTAAATGAGATATATATAAGTCGTCACCACATTCTGATAAATATCATATCAACCTTTTGAAGAACAATCTGCACACATATATAAAACCATGAAAGAGAAAGCTAAGCCAGAAGGTTATGCAGATCCAATTAATGACCCCAGAGACAGCTCTCTCCTAGGAGCCTCTGCTAGTAAAGTTGCCAAAAACATCACAAACGATCTGATCCAGGTCCAAACTCAGCTAAAAAAACGGCTGACGGATCGCGAGATGGAATCTATCACTGCCATTTGTGACACCTTCGTGCCGTCTATCGATGCCCCCTCTGATTGTAATATATCAGTACAGAACTTCTTCCAAACCGCTGCCTCAATGGTTGGAACACCGGAAATTGTAAGTACGCTCTTCAAAATATAAATTGGTTTGTTTAACTGAATTAATTGTAATATTGATCTTATACTTTCAAATTAATTTGCCCATAATATATACTTACTAAATTAAATAAACAAATGCAGCTTGGAGGATTTTTCTCTGGAAAATTGCAGCATCCATTGTTGTGGTTGTTGCGAACGGTATTGTGGTTGTTGTCGACGTGGTATGGCACATTTATATTGTGCGGGATAAAGAGTTTATCCAGCCAATTTCCATATTTCCAGAGATTTTCTCAGGTGGAGGCAAAGCACCGTGAGGAAATAGTAGCAAACTGGTCCATCAGTTACTTCTATCTTATCAGGATGTTATTCAGGGCAATGAAGTTTCTAGTGCATCTCATCTTTTTTACCCAGGTATATATGTTATTTTGGGTAAAGATTTTACCATAGTAGTTTTCATTTCATGCAGTGTACGTACTATAAAATCAAATATAGTATGTTACATATGGTTTGTGCGCTGCATGAAGTCAAAACTACTCGGTTAAAATCTTCACCATGTTGTTTATGGATCTGTTCATGTCACAGCAAAGAACATATATATAAGAATAGTGAGAGGATAGTAGCTATTCCAATTTTGAGGATAGAAACTATTCCAACATTTTGTTGGATTAGTAGAATAGTGAGCTATTCCACAAAAGACAAACAAAGAATAGTGACTATTCGTTAATCCGAACACACCCAAACGTAGATTAGTAGTTCGGAATAGTGCTAATCCGGAATAGTAGCTATTCTTCACCCATCCAAACGCACCCAAAGAGGATTAACTGTGATTTGTTTACACACTGTATGTCCTTATATATAAGGATCAATTACAATCAGCTACAGCTAATACAATCTGTTACAATTAACCATTCCTCTAACTAACTATGCTAACCAGTCATTAGTCCTAACTCCTAACTAATCCTAACTGACTGGTTGTTATTTGCTTGCTCTAATAAATATCTTTCACAAGATGTGCCATGAATTAGGTCAAACATCTCTTATGAAGTTGATGTAGATGTCTAGTTCCCCATCTTTTCATAAAAAACTACATATTTTAATTATTATACTAGTCGCATTTATTCGGGGGTATAATTTAATACAATCTCATACAATTTTTAATTTCTTAACTGGAGCAGCTTGACGAGGTGAACGAAAACCATGCCTGGAAAGCACTGGATTATTGTGGTCCGGATCCAGGGCTTGCAAACCAAATAGAAATATCTACTTCTCAATCAGAAGCAGATCGTGTGGGCCCTCTTTATTCAATCCAGGCCTGTAATTTACAGCATTCGCAAGATCCCCTCCCAGCCCAGAAACAAAAGCCCACAACTATAACCTGTGATGTGGTGATCATAGGTTCAGGTGCCGGTGGAGGGGTGGTGGCAGGTGTCCTTGCACTCGCAGGATATAATGTTGTTGTCATCGAGAAAGGCGGTTACAGTGCACGCTCCAATCTCTCACTATTGGAAGGTCCTTCTATGGATCAAATGTACGAAGGTAGTGGATTTGTTGCAACAGAAGATATGGGCATTGTGCTCCTTGCCGGCTCCACTGTCGGTGGAGGATCGGCAATCAATTGGTCTGCGTGTATTCGAACCCCCGACAATGTTGTGTCCGAATGGCGTAATGAGTATGGGCTAGACCTGTTTGGAAGCGAGGCTTATGCAAAGGCCATGGATGTTGTATGCGAGCGAATGGGAGTGGTAACAGGCCAGGTTCCACCAGAATGTGAGAGCCTGAGCACGGAAGTGCTTCGCCAAGGTTGCTCCGAACTTGGGTATATGGTAAATGACGTACCATGCAATGCGCCTCGCAATCATGATTGTGGCTGGTGTTGCTTCGGTTGTCGTCATGGTCTTAAGAAGGGTACTCATGAGACATGGTTAGTCGACTTGGTAGAGTCGGGCAATGGAAAAATCCTTACTGGATGCAAAGCCATTCGAGTTTTGCATGAAGACAGAGGTCATAGGAGAAGAGTGGCAGCAGGGGTGCTATGCCAGTATGAGGATGGAACCAGTGATAATTTTTTTTTGTTGGAATCCAAGGTGACAGTTGTTGCTGGTGGAGCGATCAACACACCAGTGTTGCTAAAGAAAAGTGGGCTCAAGAATCCCAACATAGGAAAACACCTACACCTACATCCTGTAGTAATGGTGTGGGGACAATTCCCAAATTCTACAAAAAAGAGCTATGAAGGAGCAATCCTTACAGCCATGACGAAGGTACAATCAAAGGATGGTTATGGAGCGTTGATTCAGACCCCAGCCTTACATCCTGGCATGTTCTCTGCACTGACCCCATGGGTATCAAGTGCAGATTTTAAGCACCGGATGACACGCTTCTCACACACAGCACATATATTTGCATTGGCTCGGGACAGGGGATCTGGCACGGTCGACTCATCAGGTTATATCAGATATAATATGGACCCACGTGACGAACAAATATTGCAAAATGGCATAGAAAAAATGATAAGAATTATGGCAGCAGCAGGAGCAGAGGAAGTAGGAACTCAACATAACGAGGGCGATAGAGTAAAACCAAAATCAATGAGCCCACATGATTTTGAAAAATTTGTAGAGATGGCGAAGGAGAAACATATTAGAGGGCTGACGACACCAGTTTGCTCAGCACATCAGATGGGGAGTTGTAGGATGGGGGTGAATGAGAAGACATCGGTGGTGGATGAGAGAGGCGAGAGTTGGGAAATTGAAGGGCTGTATCTGGCAGATTCCAGCATCGTGCCGACTGCGATCGGAGTGAATCCGATGGTCACCATTCAGTCCATCGCGTACTGTGTCGCGCAGTGTATCCTTCTGGACCTTAGGAGGAAGATACCCAAATAAGTGTCGGATTTTCTTTTTCTTTTGGAAACTGATCTATAAAATATTTCTGTATGTCTTAATTTACATTTTAAATGGAAGGGATCTCGAGTCCATGTAAACAGTTCCGGAATATATATATATATATATATATACTAGTATTGTGCCTGTGCATTGCAACGGAGATATTATAAGATTGAATAAAATATAAAAAGATTTTTTTTTATTGACATTTCACCTAGAATTAAGAAAACAAATATATAAATGAAAATAAAAACACAAATGTAAAAAAAAATAGAGAGACAAAGAAAAAAATATGGATCAAGTCCTCCTCCAATGATTT
Source organism: Carex arenaria (assembly GCA_964058825.1). NCBI lineage: Eukaryota > Viridiplantae > Streptophyta > Magnoliopsida > Poales > Cyperaceae > Carex > Carex arenaria. The sequence continues at coordinate 212,996 of CAXKVW010000153.1, forward strand.
TTCTGTTCCATTACCAATTCTGAGCAAGTGTTTAGCAAAATATGGATCTAACAAAGCTCTCATGTTTTGGGTTTATTGTAATTTTTTTTATTGATGGCCAAAGAAAAGACATCTGCAGACTGGAATCAACAATTTGTACTCTAATACCACATCTAACAACTGGGAGCATCTAATATTTATATAAATTATATGTATGAGATATTTTTTTCTAAAGCAATTAATTTGAATAATAAATGAAAATAATACAAAATAACTAATTAATTACATGCCTGAAATCACCCTCGAAAAGCATGATCACCCCACTGAAGGGTAAATTTTCTTTGATTATATCTTTCATTTTGTCACTTTGCCATTGATCCTTCATCTCATATGATCAAAGTAGTCATCTGTAATAATTGTACAATTCCACTCTACTTCTTAATATTGCAAACATAATGAATTTTCAAGATAATTTTAAATCTAGAATGTGCTATTCACTTATAAAAAATTATAATCACGACAGTAGCTTGTGCCATTTAAAATTAAGGTTATATGAAAAATTAATTTTCTTCACTTCTCATTTTCAACCTACTTCAACCTTTAGGGTCCAACACCCTTGAACAAAATACGAGGAAGCAGGAGGTAATTTGAACATAATTATGAGAAAATCCCTTCAAAATAACAAGCATTAAAAGTACTATAGTGCTAAAACTCACAAACATATAAGCATAAAAATATGTAAACCTTAGTGAAAACAGTAACCCAATTAAGTATAAAATTACATAGTAAAAATTAATTAACCTGAGACGATGCAACTTACATCAATTTTGTAACTTAAAAGATTAAAAGTACTATAGTATTAAAAAAATTCCAGTTAAATAATGCTTTGACTTAATAACCTGCTTGTTATCTCCATGTTTTCCTATTTTACTACAAGGGGCTACGTGCCACATGTTTCATTTTAGTGATACAAAACTATGTCTATAAAATTCACATATTTACATAAGAAACACAAATTGATATAAGAGTTTTCAAAATTATTTTTGTATTCCAATGCAAGGAAGGAGTAAGAAATAACAAAATCACTTTTTGCTTTTACCGTCAATTTTTTTTTTTAACATTCACAAATTGAGTAAGTGCACATGGCGCCATGGATGTTATCTAAAATAAGAGATTTTTAAATTATGTAATAAAATCCAAAAGTACATATAGATATGGGTGTAATAAAGTCTCTGTCCCCCCTCTCTCTCTATATATATATCAATAATATAGATATGACCGTAATTGCTTCTTCAATCGTATAGAAAAGAAATAAGGAAAACTATCGTGCTCATGCCAGTGCCTTATTTATAGAAATATAAAATATAATTGATCTTAGAAATAGAAACATAGCAGAGAAATAAGATAGTGAAGAAAAAAATTGATTTCTATTGTGATCCGCTGTGTAGAAATGGAAGGTGTAGTGGATTCAATTTGGAGAGGGAGAAATATTTAAGGAATGAAAGAAATAAGGAAACATAATTATATCACTAAATTTCAGAGTTTGTTTAATTTTAATTGTATGTATCGTGTGGCGGTATGTGTGGCGAGTATGTTTATAGTTAAAGTTAGACTTCTACAGATGCATTTAATCAAAATAAGTCAGATTATGTGATTGGAGGTCTTTGATTAAATCCAAAATTTCATCTTTCAATCGTAACCGTTGGCGGATTGGACACTCAACGTGCTTAATAATAGAATGGAGATAAAGTAAGACTACCATGATTTATAAATTAAAATTGGTGTTTTAATTTGCGCTCATATCTCTATTTTCAAAGTTCAAATAGTCAATCCAAACTTCTCAACATGTTCTTCATATTGAAATGTGCTTGGATACCAAATTTTATATTTTTTGAAATTGTTTACGATTTATTAAGCCACTTTGAAAATCTGAAAATCCGGGTGAACAGTAAAAATTTCTGGACCACTGGATCAACTATTTTCAAAGTGACTTAATAAATAGTAGAAAAAATTCTAAAAAATGTAAAATTTGGTCTCCAAGCACATTTCAATATGGAGATCATGTTGAGCGGTTCGGATTGACTATTTGAACTTTAAAAATAGAGATATAAGTGCAAATTAAAACACCCACTTTAATTTGCAAAGTTCCAACAACTCACAAAGTTACAACATTATTTTTTCATTTTCAAAGTCCAAATCGTCGATTCAAACCGTTCAACATAATTATCTAAATAAAATGTGCTTTCAAATCAAATTTACATTTTTTTTTAATTTTTTTTAATATTTATTAAGTATTTTACAAAAACTATTGAAATTCAGACCATTGAATTTTGTACCCATCTTAATAAATAGTAAAAAATTAAAAAAAAATGTAAAATTTGATCTGGAAGCACATTTTATTTAGATAATCATGTTGAACAGTTTGGATCAACGATTTGGACTTTAAAAATGAAAAAAAAAACCGTTGTTGTAACTTGATCCCTCCTCTCTATATATGTATGTATATATGTGAGTGAAGAAATTCTTTCATGAGAATCATTTTTTTTTTTTTTATTTCTAAGCCATTTCGTTTTCTAATCAGACGGCTAAAAACAATTAGGACCAGAAAATTAATAAAGCCAGTTATATAGCCGGGTAAAACAATTTTCAGAAAATACTGGCACGAACCAATTAAATATAGAGCATCAAATCTGGAATCCAGAATGATGAACAATTTGCATTTCTTATAATTTTTATTTATTTATGTTTATGTATGATCTGAAATTTAAGATTTTTTTGCTACAATATAAACCTTAATTTTCGGTAAAAAAACATAATAATATTAATAATTGAATATATGAACCTTTTGTATTAACCTTAATGGGGATTCAACAAGATATTTGAATGTAAAAGAGACTTATAACAGGGTACAATCTTTCTCTATTATTGTTTGATTTATTTGCATATTGTTTGGAAGCTATACTGATAAAAGTTAGAGATGCTGGTCTGATTCAAGGATAGGTTGGCAATGGCAAAGGTATTCTCAATCTTCACTATGCTAAAGAAAATTCTGATTTTCATCAAAAGAGTTCTTAACATTTGAGTTCTTAAGGCCTAAAAAACAGACTATATATATTAAATTAAATTATGCAAATAGTAGCCCTCATAAATTTCATTTTTTTAAGGTATCTTATAAAGCAAAAGTTGGAGAGTTCTCAATGTGTTTTTGAAGAATTTCTTGAAGTTAGAAAACGTTAATGAGAGCATATTGGAACAGAGTAAATGAATAGTATTATAATGTAAAATTAGAGAGCTTTCAATTCAGTATATTGGGATTTCTTAAAGATGGATAAATTCAATTAGAACAGATTGAAATAGATGTAAATACAGAATTCTTAGATCTCTTAAATGATAATTTTATACATATGGTACACTAACCAAATCAATGTCCTCGTTTGAGAGGTCACATGTTTGAATTCCGTTAAAAAATTTTTGAATTTTTTTGTATATATTTAACGTTGAGAAGTTTGATATAACAAAAAAAATACTATTAATATAAATTATTACTTTTATTTGCTCTAATTAATACATAGTTTCTACTTTAATTCCAACTTTTTAATTATTTACTTAAATACAAGAATTATATATTATTCGGACTTTGCACATACGAATTTTGATCACCATAAAGGGGAATCATGTGCACATTTATATTTACAAAGTTAATTTTCTTTATGGCACATAAAAATTTGTACAATGTTATTTGGGGGGCATTCAGTATGTTTTTTTTTTAAGTCTCTGGGATTTCTAGGCCCAGGTACAATTGGGCTCCCATCGATCAGCCCATTAATTAAGATATATTGTGCTGGCGAAATTGAGCCTCTATTGTGATGGAGTTTAAATTTATGCCAACATATTCAGTTGGACTAGCTAAATTAAAAGTAATTGGGCTAGCTAATGTAATTATAATTTCATGTTCAATGAAATGGGCATTTGCCTCTTTTAAAAAAAAAAATTGGGCTAGCTGAGTACATTAATTGCATTATCAAATTTGAATACTGCCTGTATTTGTCCTCAGTAAAAGTTATCAAACCCAACATCAATCTGATTTTTTTATCTGAGATATATAAAATTATATATTATATCTCGAAAAAATATTAAATTATTTTCACCATTAGAGAGCCGAATTTTCCATGCATATATGATAAAAAAAATATAATTATCACTGAGACTGGACTTTTAAATTTCTATCTTGAAAAGTACGGCAATTTTAAACCCTTACCCCTGGAAGGATCAAATTATAAAATTCCTATCCTAAAAAGGTTGTGAGTTTTAAATAAATCCCTACGTTTGAATGGATAGGAGATGTACAATTTGCTGGAGTTTAAAATCCCTATTTATGGGCCGGATCCTAAAATCCTTACCCTTCAAGGACCTAATTTTCAAACCCGTACCTGTCAAGGGCCTAATTATTATATCCTACTCTTAATTTTTTTTGCCAACTAGAATTGTGTGTGTGTGTGTGTGTGTGTGTGCGCGCTGGAATTTCATATTCCGACTTCCCTAGATGCTAAAATTATTTTATTAGTTTCTATAAAAATTAATTAGAAGTATTACATTTCTCAAATAAAAAAATTCAAAACAACAACATATTATTTAGGTAATTTTGATAAAAAGAAAAAAAAGAGAGGAGATAAAGCTATAACTCCTATCTTTTAATTAATAAAGTTATAACAGAAGTTGTTTGTTTGGTTCCTCTACCAAACGCCACATACTGTCAAAAGTGCTATTAGACAATACTCTGCACCTAACATAATTATTCTTTAATAAAATTAAATGACATATATTTTATTTTTTAATAATGGATTATAATTATAGTCATCTGCATTTTTACTAGTTTTAAAGTGAGTACTTAAAGTGACAAATGAAGAGTCATTATAGCCCCGGATTGACATATTTATCATATACATGATATCATTTGTAAAAGGCTGTAAATTTCGTACGTTGCAAATAAACATAGACCAAAACAAAAACAATATAATATTGAACAAGAGATATTCTTTTAATTCCTGTGGGCCAAATGGTAAAATACCACCAGTATAACTTCCTATTTATATATCTAAAATACATGTTTCTTCCCTTAACAAGCCCTTCACAAATCAAACCTACACTAGTTTCTCACCTCTCCAATGAACCCTTCTAGCAAAAACTTGGAGATCGATTTACTGATCAAGAAATTTCCTTTTCCTCGACTAACTTAGGACTGCCACTGGCAGGTGGGTCCCACTCATGTATGTATCTCAAGTCCACATGAGTGGAAATGCAATTCATCAGGATGACCATCAGCCAGTAAGCTCTGTTTTTTTTTTTTTTTTTTTTTTTTTCTTCCATTGTCCTTCGGTTTATTTTGGTGATGTAGTAAATAGTTATTTCTTTTCTTTTTTGAAATTTGGCGATGACCAAACAACAATTAATTCATTAAATCAATTAATTCTTTAATACATAGAGCCCGAGTGATTCTCATATCCCTTAATTGGCTCGATTCTAGGCCGGATAAATGTTAGATGCCGCAACTATTGATTGCGGCTATTGTTAATTAAGTTTAAGCATACATAATCACCATTAATTGTGGCATCTACGCACTTGATAAGGCTTGCTCTCATGTCAACCAGGTTAATTAATTAGATCTACAAATCTATTGACCTCTTTTTTTTTTAATTTAACTAGAAGTCTAGAATTCTTATCTGGAATTTTCTTGTTTAGTTATCCTTGAGCTTGTAAGATCCGGGATAATTAACCCTTACGCTAGGTTTTTGACGAGGCAATTGCTGAGTTAGATTCAATTGGCAAGGATTCCTACAAGGAAAGCACTCTGATCATGCAACTTCTTTGTGATGATCTCACCTTGTGGACTTCACCAGCCATTAAATATCATTGGAGCAGCCATTGCCATTATTGGAACATACATCTATTCTCAGGTACTGATTTCATCTTTGTCTATATATATATTTCATAAGTGAAGCTAGTTTAATCTTAAGCTTATGAAAGTGGCTTGTGAAATTAAAAAGACTTTAATTAATCAGGAAGTATAACAGGCACTAACAAACAGTGCAAAAGAAATAATAATAATAGGATATATGCAAGGTCAATGTATCAATTTCTAGCTGTCATTACTTTAATAGCAACATATATTGTGTATATTTGGTTTGGGTCATCTGATCACATTAGATTTAATTTGTCTAGGTTGTTCAATTTTAAAAATATATATCTGTTTTTTGTGTCTGGTCTAAATCAACCGATTATAATTAGACATGATAGAGATATTGTCATTCTTCCAAAAATATTTTCTCTTATTGATGTTATTTTTATGTGTTTGCAATGTCTTGTTATTATTCAGGTTAAGCAAGCATTTGGTGTGGTTTTCTGCTGATGTGAGAGTGGACTTTGTGATGATCTGCAATTAAACTGGCACTTTGTCATTTGTAAATGCTTTTTTTTTATATCCTTAAACAGAATTGTACATTTTGTGATTCATTGTGTAATGAATTGCTTGTGGTTGCAAAAGATATTTTCTATGAATTGTAACCTGGAACAATGTAGGTCATTCTTATATATAGCCTTGTAACTTTCCAGTAGTAAAAAGCCCAAAGGCTCCCCATATTTATTTTTTGTACATATTTCTGAGATGGAAACAAAAACTCAAGAAGTAAATTAATTTCTACCATTAATTTTATATATGTGCATTAGAGAGACTCATTATATTTTGCCAGGAAAACGACAGGATAGTGTATTTTGATATTTGCGTTAAATTATGGATATCACAGTAATTTGATCTGATAACTAGTCAGGCGATCTTATGCAGTTTGCCTAAATAATGAAGCAGTCAAAATGAATGTCAAAAAATGCAAAATAAAAAAAATAAAGCAGGCAATAATAAAATACTGACAAATAAAATAAAAATTAAGCCTTTGAAGTTTGAACAGTCCTCTAATAGTAATTACTATGCTGGTACTGATTTCTGCCAAAATAACAGTACTAAATTCATGTTAGGCCTTTCTTAAGAAAGTATTCTTTTATTCACAGCATACAAAGAACATAAGCACTGAAAAAAAAAATTGTATATAGCATATCAATTATCTGGAAATGAAAAAGAAAAACAAAATAATTTGTCTTACCTGCAGCTCCTAGCTAGCTAATATATTTCTGAAAGAAGATACTAGCTAGAACACATTTGTTTCGTGTAACCTAACTTGGCCAATCATCACTTCAGACCTGGCCCCCATGTCATTTGGATGTGACTTCAGAAGCTTGCATTAGTTAATTCATCTGTTTTACATTTGTCCAAAAGTATTATATATATATATAGAGAGAGAGAGAGATAACAAACAGCACCCTATTTGCTGTTCAATTTATGGATATATACAAAATTTACAACAAAAAAAGAAGTATAAAATGATGGGAATTTTATTTAGAATGATATATTGGAGGAAGCCAATAAATTCACTACCACAAATTACACAAAATTGATATAGTGAAGTATAATGCCTAGGTTAGTAAATCATTAGTTACCAGATACGAATTAAAAGCCATATTTTAGAATATAAAAAGGAATGTAGAGGGGAGACTGACTTCAGTAGTTATCTTCCCAGAAATAGATACCCTCACATCTCACATCTCACCTCTCACCTCTCAGCTCAAACCTGAACTTTCGATTCTTGTGTTTGTTTCTCTCATAATTTTAATCAAACCTAAGTTCCTCATCATGGATGCAAGCACCTCTTTACCGATTGATGAAGTATTACGAGAAGATGTTATTATTGAAATACTAATCCATTTACACCCTAATGATCTCTCAGTTTGTCTTGAGATCAATCAAAAATTAAACCAACTGGGGAATGATCCATATATATGTCAAATCCAATTTAAGACTATATGTACTTGATTCACAATGGAAGCAATTATTCCTTCTTGCTGGATCGACTTGCTATGAAATGCACAGAAGACGGTCCTTCAAGATTTGAAGTTTTCGACAATTTAGAGATTTTAAGGTAAAGATACACAACTGTCGAGGCTGTATCTCAATGTCGCGTCCTTATTTGCTATGTTTGTGGCGTGTACCTCAACAAACACTGGCCACGGGACAGTGCCAGCCCATACCAAATCCAAAATCAGGAACTCAAGGATAAGCTAGGAAGATGGATCAGAGGTAGAAGATGGGGCAATACCAGCTCTGCTGGATCAAGGAGATTCAATCCTTATGCATGGGAAGGAATTTATGAATGATTTGCTTGCTTGAGTTCTTTGTCTTGCTTTTCTAATAGCTGCTCTTTTGTTTGTTTGGTTTTATGTAACTGATATTATGTTTGTTGTTTGTCTCAGTCTGTGTGGTTTTGGTTTGTTTGTTCTAGGTGATAATGAGGGCACTGTTTTTTCTTTGTTGTAATACCGTGGCATGTTTCAGTTTTTGTGATACTTGTTTATACCAGTTACTCTGTAAATGTTCCTTTCTCCAGTTGTTTGGAGTAGGAAGCAGCAAGACTATTTGATTTCTAGTGAAATCAGTGGGCAAATACCCACTTTTCCAAAAAAAAAAAAAAAATTGATACCCTCCACATTAATTATTTAAGGTAGAAGAGTAATATTTTATTTTCTTCATTGAAAAGCTCACAAAAACACAGATAGAGAGAAAGATAGAACCTTGAGTCAATAAAGAACTTTTTACAGTTTTTAGTTCATAACTAAATTCAGCTATAGGGAGAATGTCTTTAGCCAAGACGATCTTAATTAATAGGTAAATCCCTCCTCTATTCTCTCCCTCAATTGAAATAAATTCAATTTGATTTGGAACACTAACTTCAGTTTGTTATTGATATCGTGTAATATTAATAGGAAATTGATCACAGAGTCCTTCCAAATGTTCAGATAATGTTAACGTTGCAGCTCGATTACACGTTTATGGTGTACGGTTTTTGTTATGTTTTTTCTTCCCTTCAATCTGAGTATAATCGCTCTTGTGTGTCTTGATTTTGCAAAATTTAATTAGTGTGATTCATTTGTTTTGCAGCCAAATTTTCAATTTGTAGAAAAAATTTATAACATCTCTATCTTGTTTACAATTAATATCTAGTCTAGTAGTTGAACTACATAACTTATTTCGTTTTTTTTCCCCATTTGCTTAAATCTCTCAAGGTAAAAACAAATACTAAAGAATAAGATATCACGATATATTAACGGTAATTAAAATTTCATCTGACTTAAATTTTAATAAAAGGCTACAACTATTATCATTAATATTCATGAAACATGTTCAGAGAATGGTCTAACTGGGCACAGTTGCCAATTGTGTTTGGGAGGACTATATTCAAATTCAAACCTATAATTGACATATGAGGAGGGTTTCAATGCACTCAAAATTCTATGCTCTCATTTGCATCTAATTCTTTATCTTCATTTTCATTGTCCGAATAGTTGATCCGAACTGATCAACATGACCTTCATAATAAAATATACTTGGAAACCAAATTTTATATTTTTTTACTATTTTTTAAGATAGGTACAAAATCATTTTATCGGATGGTCCATAATCTCCTTAAAACAATGATTTTGTACCTATCTTAAAAAATAGTAAACAAATTCTAAATATATAAAATTTGGTCTCCAGGCATATTTTATTATGAAGATCATGTTGAGCGGTTCGGATCAACTATTCAGACTTTGAAAATAAAAATAAAGGAGATAAAGAATTGGGTGCAAATGGGAGCATAGAATTTTGGGTGCATTGGAATCCTCCTCTTGATATATATATATATATATATATATATATATATATATATATATATATATATATATATATATATATGCTCTCTGTTTTTTTTTTTTTTGGAAATTCATTTTTCTTGAAAATCGAAAAATAAAAGAGAAAAAACAGTTTTCTTTTGTGAGGTATATACTTGTGCTGCCTGCATGCTATCTAAACATGATAGAGGATGACATAAGAACAAAAACTTAATTTTTCAGGCTAAAAGGTAGGCTAAAAGGTTTAATTTTCTATGGTGAAGTCTTCTCCAATTTGAAAGAACCAGTTGAGGCTCTCTTATTTCTTGTAAAGAGGTTTTTAAACCAAGCTGACGAGCTTTGTATTGTTTCCAGATGGCTTCAGTCAGGCAGTCACCAATTGCACATACAAGGTGACATACCACAAATCGATTTACCCAGATTGGTGGTATGAAGATGTTTGCTCTCTTAATCTCTCTTTTTCTCATAATTGTAAATGTTAATTTTGTGTGCAACGGGACACGACCCGGTAAATATTTCGAATGTCATGCATGGCTTATTATGCAAATGAATTTAACCCTGACTTAATTAGATCCTAATTCCACCTGCATATGGTCTCTGTCGAGGAGAGAAAGTTGCTTCAAGAAATAATGGGCATATTTAATGTATCCAAATCTTTTTCGGCTCGAAAGAATAAATCAGTTTTATCTACAACGTTTAAAGTACTATATATTCCTAATATCCTATATTCATTTTTAGAGTAGAACTAGGGTTTTCTTAAGTTCACCAAGTTTTTTTGTAAACTCAACTCTAAAATATATTGAATTGACTTCAAATGATGAATCTAAACTGTTGAAATTATTCTACCTTATGAGTTATGAGTCATGCATCTATAAGTGAAAATTTTAAAGTTTCGAATTAATTTAATATATAAATTTAAGTAGTCAAAATAAGAAATTAAATTTTATGAATTCATTATTGGACGACTTTTGACTACTTGACTCTATACAAAATTATTTTAAAATTTTAAAATTTTTACATGTAAACACATTACTCATAGGATAGAAGAATTTTAACAGCTTAGATTAATCGTTTGAAGCCAATGTGATAGATTTGAAGTTGAATTCACATGTAGACTTGATGAACTTAGGAATATCATATTCTACTCTTAACTTTACATATATAAAATTATTGATGGAACTATTTGGGCCTGATCAAAATGGTCTCCCATCAGTCAGCCCGTTAATTAAGATATGTTTGCCCTGGCAACATTGGTCCTCCATTATTCAAATTTGAAATTTTTTTTTGTAATGAAGTCAGATCACCTTTTTTCCAAGTAATGATGAAAGAAAGAGGAAATTCTCAAAAATGATTGTGTGCGTTCAATACAAATCAGACAAACAATATCGTGTGACATAACAAGTCGTCGTCAAGACATTCCCATGTCCCATCCAATTATTAAATAATTATAATAGAATTCTTTATCATGTAAAAACGGTACTAAAGCAGTAGACCTTACATAGAATGATAGAAAGTTTGAAATATAATAATTTCCTAAGGTTTTAATTATTTAATAAGTATAATGTTATTTTATCTTATAAAAGACGGTACTAAAGTGGTACACATTACTTAAAATAGGAATTTTTTGTTTGAGAAAATTGAATATGTACCTATCAAACCTCAACAAATTTAAAATTTTATCATGCAATCTTAAAGTTTGAATATTATCAAAGTTGCAGTCATTAGTAATCCCGAAATTTGTATTTTTTATTTTTTATTTTTTTTTGCTTTCCATGCAGCCCGTAGGCCTATTACATTTTCCTCAGCATAACTATAAAATTAGACTGATGCCTCTACTGAGCATATCCCAAACTCCTACCCTGATTTGTATTTTCATAGTATATAGAAAAATTTGTATTCATTTTATATAGAAAAATAAAAGTTTAAAAATGAGAAATAGCAGGAAGAAATTTTTTAAAATCAGTAAGGCAGATATATGTCGTGGGACCAGTATCCTCTGCGGAGTTTTTACCTGCGGAGCTGATTGAACGGCTCATATTTAATCTCAGCCGGTGAGTATTCGGATGATGGAGGGGCAGTATTAATTTTGCTTTGAGATTCGTGCTAATATCTTATTTGGTCCGTCCAATCAAAACGACAGGTAAAAACTCTGCAGAGAATGTGAATTCACATGTCATGGTGTCCGGATAGGATGCCATGGCATAACGTACCTCCAGTAAAAAAAATAATAATTAGTGGAACACCATATCAACACCCAAAACCGAAAAAAGGAACTGGAAAAAAAAAATTGAAAATAAGTGGGACGCCATATCCAATTTAAGTTGTCGCTGAAGACAAATAGGTAATAATTTAAGTAAATTTCGAAGGTGACAAATTAACTTGCATCTTTATAAACAAAGATCTCCTAATAGATAATATAATGAGGTGCTGCTCGGTATCAAGACCCGATAAATTTATACTACATTAGCTGCAGTGGCATCTACAGAAATAAGTCAAAGAAAAAGAAAGTAAAATAGGTAAAGAGAGTAATCTAAAGATAGAGTTTTGGTCTCTGTTGATGGTTGCTTCCATGCCAGTAATGCAAGTACTAATCTTGCCTTCTCAGATCATTTCTGGCGTCTTCATATATAAATATTCTTAAGAACGAAGCTCTGACAAACATGAACAAGGTATTGTATTTATACTAGAGTGACTCTGTGGCACAATGCAGATCACAGGTTGGTCCGTAATACAGATCCATTCGACATGATCCTCATATGAATATGTACTTGCAGACTGAATTATATATTTTTTATTATTTTATTTTTTTTAACCATAAAAAAAGAATTAGATATATATTTTTTTAAATTTGACTATTTTTTAAGATAGGTAGAAAATCATTGTTTTTGTGATTTTCTATCTATCTTAAAAAATAAGAAAAAATAATATAAAAAATATAAAATTCGTTCTTCTGTAAGTACATATTTATATGAAAATCATGTTGAACGGTTTGCATCGACCGTTTAAATTTTGAAAATAGAAATATTGATTTGTATTATGAACGAAATCGTGCTATGCATATTATCATAGACTTACTCTTTATACTTAGCTATATGCAAGTTGATTTGTCACCTTTATATCAGGTCTTGATACCGAGCAGCACCTCATATATCTCTAATTCGGAGATCTCTGTTTATAGTATATGAAAGTTACTTTATTACCTTCCAAATTTAATTAAATTATTACCTACTTGTCTTCAGTGGCGTCCCACTTATTTTTAATTTTATTTTTCAATTTCTTTTTATATTTTATGGCGTCCCACCTATGTTTTTTTTTTTTGGAGCAGAAGAAGCGGTAGGGTATGGCATCCGGATGGGACATCATATTATATACCAATTTTCTCATTTTTAACTTTCTCTACTGCCATTTTTTATATATTTTTTTTACTATACTGTGAATAAAAATTTCGGTTAGTAATCTATTCCTGACATGATTTTTTTCTTAAATACTTATGCAAAGGAGATATTTACACGTTTTCACAAATGAGCAAAATTACATACTACGAGTTAATTAAAACCTTTGAACCAGTCCCCTTTTTTTTACACTTATGAAACTATGACACACTAGCTAGCTGTTGAACACTCAACCGGTCCTAATCTCATTTTTTTTTTTTAAAGTTAATTTCGGAAATTGGTAAAGATTTTAACAGAGCAGATTTTCTTTCACTCAGAGCACAAACCATATACAGAACTGATTTGATTCTATAGTATGTGCGTTGCGTGAAGCTAAAACTACTCTGTTAAAATATCTACCCACTTTTTATAAATGTATCAGTCGTTAGGAATTATGAGATTTCGCTCAATAAATCATTTTCCAAAAGATCCTTGTTTTGTTGAGATATTGGCATTCAACTTCTATTAATTGTGAGTTGGATATTTAGCTGTTTAGTTTAGCACCATTCATTTTATTTGAAGTTGAAATATCATGAGAATACAACAAGACAGTTGGTAGAAATCAAATGTATCTATAAACTTTTTATTGCCACCAACCCTGCTTTGGCAATAACACCCCTGAGAACTAGAGAAGGAAATTTGTCACGGCGTGACTAGTCACGTCACGGAACGTTACGTCACGTTAACATTACGTCACGTCACGTGTGTCGATTACGTGACGTGACTCCGTGACGCGTGACGTGATCATTCGCGTGACGTGACCACATTCCAGTGAAAATATACGTCACGTCACGTCACGCGAACCAGTCACGTCACGTCACGCCACGGTATGAAACATAGAATATCCAATTTTTTTTATATGTATAGAGTATTCAGATTTTTATTTTAGTATAAGTTCAGTGATATTGGTATTCATGTAGTATTTTTTTTAATTTAGTATAATATATGTTTGTAATTTGAATTTTCAAAGTAATATTAGATGCAATATTTCCTAAAAAAATAATATTTACAACATTATTTACTTATTTTAGAATTTTTTATATCTTTTTTCTAAATTTTCAACAATTTAAATTAAAATATAAAAAAAATTGACATGACTAATTTACGTCACGACACGTCACGTCACGTGTGATCACGTCACGTATGGTCACGGCGTGACTACGCGTGACGTGACCATTCGCGTGACGTGACCATCCTCTACTATTTTGGTCACGTCACGTCACGTCACGTGAAAAAAAAAGTTAATCACGTCACGTCACGTCACGTGACCAAATCACGGCGTGTTTGTCACGTCACGTCACGGCGTGTCACGTATTTCCTTCTCTACTGAGAACGCCCTGCACTAGGAGCCTCTGTCTCAATCTGTAAAAGCCAGCGTGTGAAATGTGTAGATTCATCTCATTATCAGAGGCTTTCTAGGTAATATTTCAAAGCATGCTCTATGAAAAGCAACACACACACACACACAATACTTGTGGAAATATATGTAAATAAAGGCTCTTGGCCTCTACACTCCTCCACTCCATCTAGGATCAAACTTTTATTTTCAGAATGAACAGTGCTGCTGATTTCATCTATTTCCATGTCATCTATTAAATTTCCTTCTAGATCGTCAATTTCATCTAATGTGATATCATCCATTTGTCTAAAAAGAAAATGATCTAATAAGCATAAACTATTCTTTTATGAAAGAAACAAAATTAACTAGCTTACATCACAGTCAACAATCAACAATCTCCATTGCAGTATTTAAATAGCTTATATCACTATTAACAATTGATAAAACAAAGGCATATCAGTGTGTGGTTGATACCAAGAGACATTCTTTGTCACTAAAATCATTTGGGAGCCCAAGAAAAACAGTGTGGTACCCTCTGAAAGATATTCTTGAATCTAACTAGCTTCAGTTGCTAATATTTGTAATTGCAAATATAACAACAAATAGATACAGAGAAGACAACACAACCAATTTTCTAAAGCAACTAGGTTTCTACCGTTGAAGGAGATGAGAGGTTGTGGACTCGAGCAAGAGGATAAGGTTGGTCGAGCAGGAAGGGTGGAGCACCGGCAATTCCTCCTGTTTCTTTGATTTTGCGGGAGGTCTAGTCGAGCGGGTCGAGCGAGGATGAGAGGAGGGTGTGCGAAGGGAGAGCTTGACGAGGGAGGCGGCTCGCACAGGAGGAGAGGGGAAAACTATGCGCTACAACCTCTAAAGTACTCTTTCTAATATCCTTATAAATTCTGTTCGTCATGCATCTCTATCAATGGCTTGTATGCAAATGCATTATATTTCAAGTCTTCATCCATTTATTTCATATGGACCACCTAATTATTCCATATGGACTTCAAAGTATAAAAAATGTCCACCTAATTAAGTTATATTTTAAATAAACATCTATTGCTTAGACAAAAACTTTCCTCTTTTAAAATTGTAGAGCCACATATAGGAGATAAAAGAAAAAAAGAGAACAAAAAAACGACAATACAAGATAACAACGGCAATGAATACAAACTAAAACTTTTATTGTAGCTAACTACAGTGTTATACAAGCATATTCCAAACTCGGCAATTATTCTAGGCGTAAAAAAAAAACTACTCATATTGCATTCTAAACTTGAAAATTTGAACTACCAAAATCAAATTATAAAGGCCGATAATAATAAGTGGCTTGTTGAATAGTTTGGTGACATGCGCATTATATATCAGTAGCATCATTATTAAAGATGAACACATGCGCATTATATATCATCTTGAGCGAGCGTTGGATATAGCCTTGATGATATTACCGTCTTGTCTTTTGCCCCCAAAACTCTCCATAACCGAGTTGTCAAGCTAAACCGGATTAGAAAAAAAAAACCGAGTTAGAGAGGGTTAAATGAATTATTATCGCAAATCTCCAAAGTTACTTTGTTGGTTCATAGAGATGTAAACTAGGAATAAAGCAAATAAAAATAAAATAAAATAAACATAGGAAAAAGTGTTTTGAAATTTAAATATATGCACGCTGATTTTGTCTTTTTTTCTGTTTAAGAAAATGAAGAAAGAAGTTTAGTGAACATACAAGAGTCCTTAGATAGATGGTGCTAGACCTGGTTAGATCAAGATAGACACATCCAGTGAAGGCTGGTTTATACTCATTTGGTGCAATAGTTGAACTGTTTTTTAAGAAAGAAGAGAAGCTCACTTAATTAGTCAATTTCAAGCATAAAAAAATATGAAAACTAAACAATGATGACAAATTATGCAGAGGGTACCAAAAATATGGTTATAACGGGAGTTTCATCAGCAACAATAATTGATACAATGATGTGTATATATAATCTTTTTCTTAATACATAATTAATTATCATTTGACAATTTAACTGCACCGTTCAATTAATAAAATAATCTATTTACTTGTATTCATTCTTGTGAGTCGTTGAAGCATTTTTTAGAACATTAATTAATATTTGATTTACTCTTATATCTAAGGTACAAAATTGTAAAAGTTATATTAAGAATAATTCTTTAACTAGTAATATATCAATAGCGGCTAACAATTTAACATGGCCAATAAAATGAAATGGAAAATACAACTAAACAATATAAATAGTAGCTTTCACACATAATTCATTTTTATTAATAACTTGAAAGTATGTATCGTTTTCAAAATTCACATCAAAATTATGAGAAAAATCTAACAACTGAAAAATAGTGTGAATAAAGAACAACCTTCCAAGTCCAGAAGCCTAGTTTTTTTTTTAACGGGCCAAATTCACATCTATGTTTCTTATATTTTTACTCTACAATTAGTCATACTTTCCATGAAATAGAAATGAGCGAACATATAAAACTAATGAGAAAATTTGGAGCTGAGATAATTAAATTGAATTGATAAGCAATCAAGGATTATTACGCCTAAAATAAGACACATTATGACCATGATCTTTTGGTTTTGTATGAATGTGGTGCTGAAATAGGACACACTATGATTTATGACCCTCTTTAAATTATATATTTACCATCTGGTGTAATCATCTCCTCTCCTGTTCCGGAAATAAATCTGTTGTTTTTCGAATGGAACAATATGTTCCTGTTATTCCAATTCCAACCATTCAACTTCATTAATTTTCATGCGTGAAGTTTCTTTCATTAAGATTCGCACATGAAAAATTTTGAATGGTTGGAATTGGAATAACAACAGATTTTTTTTTCCTCCTGGTCACCCCCGTCTCTCATCTCCCATAAAAATGTTAATAAGCAATTTTCTTCATATTTTATTCAATTATATAATTAATATGTCTCTGTTGCAACGCACGGACATGATATTACATTAAGCAGGTATTACAAAGATTCAGGATGGTGCATGTATGGCGCCTATAAAACAAGCCGAAATCACCAAGCACAATTAAACCCCCATAACCCCAGTTCGAAGCACACATTACAAATTTACAATTGTCATTTGTAGCTACTTCTTGTTGGGTTTTCGAATAGGTTATAGTACAACAATTCGATTTAGTTTTTCAATTTGTTCACTATCCGAAATCAGAATCCAAGTATAAAACTAATTCCAAGATTAATATAGAGTTTACCACTAGATGTGCAGCGGAAATCTTCGTCTAGTCGTAGGAGCAGTCAGCCTCTTCTCTCCTTTCTCCTGTCGAATATACGCACCAGCAACAACAAATGCGCCTCCACCAATATCCACATGAACCGGTTGACAAACTACTGTAAGTCGGTACACTAGTACCAAAAGACAATTGCACTTCTTTCTCTGTTTCTCTCTTACGTTTTTCTATAATTAGTGTAAAATGAATGGGATACGAAAATTGAATTGATGCACAATATTTATAAAACATATGCACCAGTTCATATGCACCTATTCAATTACACCACTTCAGAAATACTTATCCCAATCTGATCAGATCAGATTAGAAAGAGTAACAGGCTTATTTCGGACTCAGTCCAAAAAGAATAAATCCATATTTAACCTATAACCCAAATCATTTGGCCTGCTAGTACATTTTTTACACTTCTAACCCCCAAACGGATGGATGTTCGTCTTGAAGGCCCCAAGTGGCAACAACAAACACACATGCAGCTAGGAAGGCGTGACCTGACCTTGCCACAACATGATACCTCAACTTTAACATACCAAACAGAGACCATAAGGCCATCAGTTCCAAAAGGTAGAACCGCATAATTATAGTACAAGTGAAATATAAAACTAAATAACTAGACAGCATTCAGCTAGACACACAGGGGAAATGTACACAAAAACTGTGAGCCAGCCAATTGGTAGGTGAGCTCAGGACAGATGAGACAGTGCCGGGATGAGCAGATAGAGAGGGGCCTCGAGACCAGCAATGTAACCATCTATAAATTAAGCTAGTGTGTGAACTGAACTCAACTCAACTCTCTCAGTTTCATATTAACACCAGGTAAAGATTTTAACAGAGTAGTTTTGGCTTCATACAGCGCATGAACCATATGCAGTGTTGTTATAATTATAGTGTTTGTGTGCTGCATTAAGCCAAAGCTAGTCTGTTAAAATCTTTACCCTTACCACCACCCCTGTTTTGGCAGAGTAACCTGCCATAACCCCAAAAAGCACAGGAGCATCCACTAGTAACGCCCTGCACTAGGGACCTTTGTCTTAAATTGTGAAAGCCATTGTGTAAAATGTGCAAAGATGAAAGAATAATTTTGTAGATTCGTTTTATCATCTGCTTCATAAAGCATAGCTTTTCTAGGAAGTACTTCTAAGCGCGCTCTTTAAAAAGCAAAAAAAAGTTTATATGCTATTTTCCTAAAATATTGCACTAGTGAAAGAATTTAATTGACATGGGACCAGACATAATACTTTTACAAAGTTCTATAAAAATGACCCTCAATTTAGGATAACTAAGAGTAGTTCACTTGTTACAAACTAAATTGGAGATAGTAGTTTATGCTTTGAATTTGAAAGGAGGTTTAGAAAAACTTCCAAGTTATTTCTTAGGGTCTTATTATGTTCATCATCTCTCTCAATTAATGGTTTGTATGCAAATGCCATTATATTTCATTCTTCATCCATTTTTTCATAGGACTTCAAATGATCAAACTTGACCTCCTAATTAAGTTATTTTTTTTTAATTGGAGAGCCCCATATAGGAGATGGAAGAAAAAATAAAATGCAAAGAACAACGACAGTGAAATACAAACTAAAACTTTTATTGTAGGTATACCGTATACTGTAGAAACTATAGAGGTATACAAGCATATTTCAAACTAGAAAGTTATTCTAAGCATCAAAATAAAGCTACTGAAACTGCATTCTTAACACGAAAATTGAACTGCCAAAATAAAATTCTAAAGGCCGATATTCATAAGTGGCTTCTTCAACTCCCAAGCATCAAGTTTGGTGACTTTAACATCAGCAGCACCATTGTTGAAGATGAACAAATGTGCATTATCACCGTGAGCAAGCATCGGATATACCCTTGATGATATCACCACCTTCCCTTTTGCCCCAAAACTCTCCACAACCGAGTTGTCAAGCTAACACGAAAGAGAAAAAACCAAGTTAGAGAAGGTAAAATGAATTATATATGACCCGAATTCTCTCCAAAGTTAATTTGTTGGTTTATAGCTAGAGATGCAAAATAGAAAGAAATAAATAATAATAAAATAAAACAATCTTTCAAAAGGTGTTTTGCAATTTAAATTATGAGTGCCAATAAAAAAAACCAAATTTGAGAAGTATAGTGAACTTACAAGAGTCCTTAGAGAGATCGTGCTAGACTTGGTTAGATCAACATCAACATAGCCAGCGAATGTTGGTTTATACTCTTTCGGTGCAAGAGTCGAACTGTTTGTTTAAGGAAGAAAAGAAACTCAGTTAATTAGTCAATTTCAAACATAATAAAAATAATAAACAATGATGACAAATTATATATGCAGTGTGCCAAAAAAAAATGATTAATTATTCTGGGGAATTTCAGCAGCAACAATAAATTGATACAATATATGATGTATATAATCTTGTGCTTAACACATAATTCATTGTCTTTTGACAATTTTACTGAACCATTCAAGAACCTATCAAGGTGTTTATGCTTCAAAATGGAACTTAGAGATGTATTATTGTGATTTATACTTTAAAAAGCATAATCATGAAAATTGACTTTAATTAGAAGATGGATACCAACTTATTAAAACCTACTTTAAGATTTTAGTGTGATGCTCATCACCAACCCTTTTACCTCAAACAGGTATAGATGTAAGGAGAAAGCACAAGAGAAAGAGCTATCTATAACTACTACAAGCACTGTTGGATGTCGCAATCTAATAATACACACACACTTGGTTCCTCTAATGGCCTATGATCCACTATAAAAAGGTACCAACAATTTCTTGTTCAATTTAAAATTGGAGATATCCATCTGTCAAAAGGAATTCTCTAGGCTACTTTAAATCTCCCTTCAAAAGGGATACTGATGCAGATATGGAAACTGGCGTAGACTACTATACTATAATACAAGATAGTTCTTTTACTGAGTTGCTTTTGAATTATGAGAAATGGCACCATAGATCCTAATATGTCAGTAGATAAGGCTTGTATGAAAAATAGTATATATGTTCCTTTCAGAAGTCCGTTAACTGGTAATTATCTACAAGAATGGTAAGATTTGCAACAAACAGAATTCCTGTTTTACAATTAGGCTGCCGTTAGAGGATCAAATTATATGGAGATGGAATTCCCCTGGTGTTTTCACTATACATTTTTTTATACTTAGAATATGGGAGAATTATCAATCATAAATATTATATAATTTGACATGAAAAAATCTCACTTAAAATAAAAAAATATTTCTATGGTAGGTTAAAATAAAGAAAATATTAACAAAAGATGTTATATTGAAAAAGGGTGGCATCCATCATGTATGTTTTGTGGTCAGCCTGAAACAACATATCACTTGTTTGTGCCATGCTCTGTTGCAGCTTTGTTATGTAACATAACTACCTATTTTTAGGTACCACTTTGCAAGATCTTTGGTGTGTAGATGCATGCATATCTTTAATGATGTTAAATGTAAATCACTTAGAACTCAAAAGAATACAAAATATTTACTAAAAAAAAAAAAAACTAGTTTCTGGTATAAAGTAAGAGAAGATGCAACATTTTTAAAATTAAATCCGCTTGTGCCGAGGAGGTGGAAGGCCTTCCTTTTCAGGTAATTCAACAGCAGGAAGTGGAGGATCTAGTGGTCATTATTTATGGGTGTGAAAGCGAGATTGATATTTCTTTATGATACTGATGTTATCTTTTATACTTGTTCTATTGTTTATTATTTTGGTTATGAGTAAAACTGAAGAATTTGTCTATTGTAGTTAAAGGGGTGACAGGGTATTTGTAGTTTGTAAGTTTGATCAATACTTATGTAATGTTAGTTAGATTTGCTTATTATGTTTCAAATGAAATAGGAGGACATTGTTCCACTTTTATAAAAAAAAAAAAGGAAATAATTAATTTTCTATTATTTTTGTCTATTTATAGACTAATTAATCCTTCTAGAAATTTTGTCATAAATCCACTTAGCCCCTAATCTAACAATTCTAAACATCTCCCACATACACCATCTAAATATCTCCTACCTAATATCTCTAACACTACCAAAACATGCATACTGTTGCAATAATTGGTTGTTGTAAATTCTTCTCTCCCAATAATATTTTTCAAGTAAGTTAAATGTGGTTTGGAAAATTTTGGTATATGGTAGAGGGTCATTGCACATGAATAGTTCTCCTAAAGTAAGGTTCACTGCATTATTAATTCAATAGTTCTCAGAAGGACAACTGAAGCAACTAATTAAGGGGTCTAATATCATAACAAATGGATGGTCATACAGAATTGTATCTTTTTGTCATATGCATAAGTGAAAAAAAAAATATGACAAGAAAGAAAGAAACATACCTGGTGGGATCATTGCACATGAGCACCACATGTTTATTCTCTGATTTGAAAACCCTAAAAAAGACTGCTGTTCTCTCTTGCAAATCTGAAGTAGCCAAAACATAAAGACCAAAGGGACCAACTCCTCCTTTTACCTCTGCACCATTGATTTTACAGTAAGCCTGTGCATCATACATATATTTCGGATCGAACGGCTCTGCTTTGTCCAAGCCCGATACATCAAATGTCACCTCTACATCAGCCTATATTGTTTGAAATTATTTGAAGTTGGAAAATCTTTCTAGAGACAATAGAGTTCAAATTGAATTCTTGTATCTAATTATCTTTGGAAGGTTAAAAAAATTAAGGAAATGGACAAAATTCTCTTTCAAATTAGACCCATGCATTTGGATTCTACCAAATGCATTTTTAAAATAAACATCTTTTATAATGAAATTGGCAAAAGATTTTTCTTGAGAACTAGTCATTTTAGAATTAATCATTAGCTTCAGATTCTAAAGGGACCCATAGATTGAGCATCTATTTATTTCTTTTTTAAAAATAAGTGCGCCACCAATTTATCATCTTATTTGTTTCCAAAACCTTTCTAATGCAGAGTACAACAAATGCTGCACTGCATCTTTTAATTAAAAATGAAAAAAAAAAACTTGTGTAAAAAGGCAAAACAAATAAAGTAACCTTCAACAAATCAAATTATCTACTGGACAATAATGTTTATTATTAAATTTATACCTGAGCAGTTTGAATTCCTTTCACTTCCTGGGGGTTCCCTGCCATGATGATTTTCTTGCTATTAAAACTGATTTGTTTTCCTCTCAGAGAATTGAGCTCCTCCACTGGCCACTGCAATAGTTGCTTCCCATTTGGATCTAGCCAAACTGTCCTTGGGATCAACTACAATTACCCAACCAAAATAAGAAAAAAAAAACATGAAATTTGAATACATCTAACTAATATTAGTAATATAATCATATAGATATCCGTTCAAACTCTGCATTTGCAATATTTTGTGAAAAAAAAAACAGAGAGACGTATCTATTTAATTGGAAGGGGGTTTTAATTGAAATCTATATTTTTTTTATAGTACAAAAAATTACTCAATTATTAAATATGATTTACTTATTTACAAAAAAGATTATGTAGCCAGTAAAATTATTACCTGAACTCCAGCCCAGCCCTTCGTGTTATCTTCATCAACGGTATCCGATTCATTTGCCCATCCCCACAAAATTCTTCTCTTTTTAAGCGGGTCATAAAATGTCTTCGAGGCATAGAAATTGCCGTAATCGTACCTCAACCCGTGTTTGTTATCTTTCGACGTGCCATCAGGTGTGAATCTGTCCCTT
This sequence comes from Carex arenaria, assembly GCA_964058825.1. Taxonomy (NCBI): domain Eukaryota; kingdom Viridiplantae; phylum Streptophyta; class Magnoliopsida; order Poales; family Cyperaceae; genus Carex; species Carex arenaria. The sequence goes on from CAXKVW010000153.1 coordinate 236,459, forward strand.
CTAATATCATATGTACCGATGGTATAATACTCATACCTATCCAAGTCTAAGCTAACCTTGAGCACATGTTTAACACCTTTACCGTTCACTGATGTGTCAACGCCTTGTAAACCCTTAACTGCTACTGGAAAAAAATCCGGGCACTCCCACATACCCGTTCCCCTAGCGGCATGTAACGTGTGCCTTGCTTTGACCCATTTTTTAAAATCCTTGCTTCTATACAAGAGAGCCTGACCTTTCATGTCCCATTTGCTACCAACTACAAGCCTCCAATGCTTGTCTATCGGATTATACCATGCCGTTGTCGGGTCTCGAAATGCGGTTCCATTGACTCCAGGACCGATTGGAATTACCGGGTTATAATCCGGTTTGTCCCATTCAATCAAGAGCGGATCCGACACGTTCTTGGGATACGCTATGTTTTGTACTTGAGTCCATAGTATGTTATTCGGGTTAGTATCATTTTTTGCTACAATACCGGTATAAAGGATTGACGGTGTGCCATCGGATAAAATTGTGGCTGAACCAGACCAGCAACCATAGATATCGAAAGGTTTGGATGGTTTGATTGCATGATCAACCGCAAACCAGTTGATTAGATCCTTTGATACTGAGTGGGCCCACACGATGTTGCCCCAAACAGCACCTTTGGGGTTGTACTGGTAGAAGAGATGATAGTATCCCTTGTAGAACAGAGGTGCTGGTCAGATTAAAATTTGAAGTCTCGTTAAAAATTAAAAATATTTATTTCGTAGGCTTAATATATGTATAAATCAATATTTATTTCAGTAAAAAAAATGAGATAGAATATTAAGAGTTTAAGACTGTGATAATATGTAAATAACACTATTGCAAAAAGACATGAGAAAAGGAGAAAAATTAAATTAGAACAATAAATAAGTAATTGAGAAACATACCATTTGGATCTGATTGGCATCATTTTGTTGAAGACACCACAAAGTTTCCCCAAGGAAGAGAGAGAAATAAAAATCAGATATTAGAAAATCAAATAATGTCTTAACAAATAAAAATATAAGCGCTAGAAACAAATGTTTTTTCATGACATAATTTTTATGTAAGATGCTCCGTAACATTATGTAAAGTACATTATACTACTTATGTAACAACACAAATTGAGTTTTTTTTTTCTTTTTTTATGAGAAAGATTGGCAGGGACTGCCAATGTAACAATACAAATTGAGTTATCCCTGAAAAAACCGGACCATTTGCTTTAAATTGGCACAAATCTTAAAGTTGTCCATTTAATTTGTAAATTAGTTCAAATTAGTTTGAATTCTAATTGGATGGTTCAGATTTTAAAATCAAATTTTACCGAGAATATGAATTCACTTATGTTAATTTGCATCCTACAGAAAAACTGAAATTTTTATTAATATAAAAAAAAGTATTAAATTTAACAATTAAAGTTTAATCAGAAATTCATACGAAGGTGAAATCAATATTTTAATCAATTTACATCGAAGTTTAAACGCATTTTTTTAATCCCAACAAAATGTTTTCAGACAGTCATTATTCCTAGCTACAACACGAAAAATTATTTCTTAAGCTGTTAAGTGATACTTGTCATCATAGTATGTAATAATTCAAACAAAACTAAAATTAAAATTGCAAAATTTTCAAACAAATTTTTTTGTTCGTACAATAGGAAGTCATAATTCACAATATATCAAGTAAAAGTTTCTATTATATATACTCTTCATCAAAAATAAATTTATTGTACTAAATAATAATTTTCATTTCTGTAGGAAATTGTTTTGATTATTGCCTGGCATTTTTTTTTATTCTCAGCTCCAAAATAGATGTGATTATTTTTTAATGTACCAAGTGATAATTTATAATATAAAAAGTATATAATAATTTCAAAAATGATTTGATAGAGCATGACTGATTGAATATTTGTAAGCGTTAGATATAGTCTCCGCTTTTGATCAAATCAGAAATCAAATAAAAGATTTAAAAAAAGCTCTAATAAATATGAACCACATATAGGAATGTCTCTTTCAATATATTCCTCTGACTAGAATCTATAGTCTCCATCAAAACAAAAACAAAAAATGATGAAAAACTAGAACGTTCCATGTCCGCTGCGCATTAAGTGCAAAAGGGAGCAAACAAGGGAACCCGTCACAATTTTTTTTATTGTTTTATTTTTTAATATTTTTTTATATTATTTTTTTCTTTTTAGTCCAAAGGAACCGATCACCCGTTCAGAATTTCCAGCAAAATATTCCTCCGTGCAATTTGATTTTTGACCGTACACCAAGGGAAATTATTAGATTATTTAATATTAAAAAAAATCATCTACAAAATCATCTGCAAAATCATCTGCTTTAGTTATGCCAATTAATGCCAAAATTTTGCTGTACTGTACAAACAGTGGTATCACCCACAATCTCCGCCAGAAATCTTGTCTAATTTAATGATAATGATTGAATTGACTTGAGACCTACTTTAGTTTGATTGGTTCAATCACCGTCTAATTTTCTTTAAGATTCGTGTGCAATGCTTTACCGTGCATGTCTGCTTTGATTTCCGTGTGCACATATCTTAAGATGAATCGGACAGTTATGAAGCTCATTGAACCTATAAGTAGGTCTGATGGGCATCGGACCTACTCCTTTCTCGATTGAATTACTTCTACGAATTTAATGACATGAATATATAATTATGTAAAAATCAATGTGCTGTTTATAGTCATATTTTGTGAAATTTGAGCATTTGAAGTTTACAATATAGATAACTAGTGTTAGAACTTTATCTTGTTTATACATACAATTTTACTGATAGTCTACTGAAAACAACTGCTTTGAAGCATAAATATGCCTCTAATAAGAATAGCAACAACATATAGAAGTACACTTCTGAGTACAAAAGAATACAATATTATTCAAACAATAACTTCTGAGTATATAGATAAAATAAAACTTACCATTAATCCAATGCTTCGGGGGCCGAAAATGATAACCGTCGGAGACGATAATTTTAGAATCTGGAACCGACGAGGTTTGCAGATGTTGGTACACAACATGAGATCCTTGTACCAGTACTGAAGCTTGTAAAAATATAAATGCTACCACCCATGTCACACAACAAACTCTAAGCACAAAACCCATTTTCATGAATCTTGTGCAGGATACGGGTGGAGAGAGAGAGGAGAGTGAGATATATAGAATGTGTGAGAGCGATAGAAGTTTGTGGCTGTTGAATTGTGACTGTACGTGAGGATGTCGGTTGAAGGGTCTATATATATAATTTTGTTGTTTATGTTTTTAATTTTTTTTAATTTCAGTCGGCAACAAGCTAGTGCCAAGTTTACAAAAAAGAGAAAGAAATCAAGAGAGATTTTGTAATTAAGATGTCTAGGAAGCAAAGTAAATCTTTTTAGTGTGTGAAATGGCAGGAGGGATTGCCACTATATCCTTTTGGTTTGTTATATATATCAGATATACATTCTGTACTTAGAGTTTAAAAAAAATGCTTATTGTTGGAAAATAATTAAACAAAGTAGAGGCTGTTTAAGACAGATAAATATATCCCTGATTTTAAATTGTTCTTATCCAAAAGAATTATAATTAGATATAGTGCACGTTACTCATCAAATAACATCAGTAGTCTATAATTATCTTGCATTAATGTAGATGATCCCAATGAAAATGTCATTCTTAATTAGCAACCCCCTTATTATAAGACATCGGGATTTTACAAAAGTTTTTTAAAGTAAAATTACATAGTAAATAAAGAAAATTAAAAATTACTTGTGCACTATGTTTATATCTATCTTTGGCATTTTATTATAATTGAAACAACTTGTCAATTTTTGCATTACTTCTCTTGCAACCATCTAAGCCGTTTTACAAATTAATGTTGATCCAAAAGATTTGAACAATAATATGAAAATAGATTCACTAAGTATTAATCATCTCAGATGGAGCTACAGCATGCATAGGTCGGGGAACTGTGAAGATGAATATATATAACAAAATATAAATAATATAAAACTTTTCTCAAAAGAAATAATTAATGTTAGAATTAATAATTATCAATTAGATTCAACACATCACTAATAATATGAATTCCAAGAAAAATAAATCAGTTAATGAATCTATTAGTTTGCCGAAATGAAATTTGTTGTAATTAAAATGGCAGTAAAAATGACAACTTGAATGCAAAAGTACATTTTTTTTAGCTAATCTACTATAAGTAATATAAAAACAAAACTCTAAAAAGAGTAGCACTACAAACTGTATTTACTATGTACTCCATTTCAAAATTTTAATATTTAATTAGTAAAACTTATACGCTCATTAGCTAGTTAATTACAAGCTTTTCTTCTAAATGACATGATTACAGTCAAACAGGGTTCTATTGGATTAACCCAAATTTTGTAGTTTGAGCTATTTTGTTTTTCACCTAATAATTGATACATGATTTTTTTTTTTTTTGGGCATGCACTTGGTGAGAAAATGGGAACAATCTCAGGCAGATTTTTTTGGCCATTTTGGCAAATAAGAATCAATGTTTATTATGTGTAACTTGGATACAAATGAATGGTCACTGCCAACATGCAAGCATCAGAATGCAAAAGATTTTTAATCCAAATAGTAAAAGATAATTGCTGATCAGTGAGTTAAACATTGTTGTCAGAACAAATCGCCAAAATATATAAAGAAGAAATAGTATCTCATCTAGCTTTGTAGTATATGTTCATTTGAAATAGTTCTATGTTTCTTAAAATTCAGCTCAGTATATAGTGGAAATTATTATTTTTACCTTGAATTCACAACAGTCAGCGGACTTTATTAATCTGTCAAACTGCACTTTTAGAGTGTTCAGGAACCATATATTTTGAGAGAATTTCTAGTGTACACATAGAAACTTCTAAAGTAACTAATATTCCGATCAAAATATCACAGCGTGTGTCACAAGTAAGAAAATAAATTGTTTGTTCTCACACCGAACCAATTGGAATAATGAGTATTTCTCTTAAATATGTTATATATATTTACTTTTGAGTGAGGCTATGGTAACATGCATAGCACATATTGATCCGTAGTATATATAGATTAATATCTTCCATTTTAAAGTCTAAATGATTTAACATGATTTTCATATAAAAATATACTTGCAAACTAAATTTTATATTTTTTTTAAATAAATTTTTGAGTTTTTAAAATTTAGAAGAATTAATATAATATTACAAAATTTAGATGAGAAATTATGTAATTTCGAAGTTCCCAAATGATACCCATAAACTTGGATAAAAGAGATGAAAAAAAAAAGATACAGTACATATTTATTTATTTTTAAGACTACAAGCATCCAATATGCCTTATACATCTAGATCCAACTAATTCTTACATTTTATAAAATTATATATATATTTAATTTTATAAATATATATATGAGTAGAACTAGGGTGCTCCTAAGTTCACCTAATCTCTTGTGAACTTGACTCTAAAATATATCGAATCGATGAATCTAAACCGTTGAAATTCTTCTACCTAATGATTGATGCGTCTACATGTGAAAATTTTAAAGTTTCGAATTAATTTAATATAGAGTCAAGTGGTCAAAGGAGTCCAAAAAATGAATGCATTAAAATTAATTTATAAACCTTAAACTTTTGACCACTTGACTCTATATTAAATTAATTCGAAACTTTAAAATTTTCACATGTAGACGCATCACTCATTAGGTAGAAGGGTTTCAACGGTTTGGATTCATCGTTTAAAGTCGATTCGATATATTTTAGAGTCAAGTTCACAAGAGATTGGGTGAACTTAGGAGCACCCTAGTTCTACTCTCTATATATTAATGTATTACTCTGATCTAATTAAATTGTAAGGAAAAAAAAACGAAATAAGACCTAGCCCAACGAAAATTTCTTCTAAATGTGTATGGCCCGGCCCAAAAGGTTGATTTCAATCTCCGCAGCCTGGCCCAGCCTACTAACAATTAGTTGGATCTAATACGGAAATCAAACAAAGTCCCACCATGTGAGACTCGAATTCGTTTCATGTAAGGTAACAAATATTTTTGTTTGGATTCAGACCGTGCAAAGAAAACGATTTGATGTTTGATCTCTAAGGCTTTGAATAGGGGTGAATTCTATTGACATATGTAAGTTAACTATGATTTCATGCAAAATGGAAAGGGCTCTTATGCCTTTTCGTCAACAACAACAAAAAAGTGTAAATGATGTTTGACTTTATAAAAAAAGTCTAATCTTACACATTTTTATTAAACAACTATTTTCTTGACTGTGAACTGATGTTTGAGGCACAATTACCCCTTTAGAGTGTGCTCCACAAACTCAAATAGAAAGAAAAGGGAGGGAGAGGAAGAAAGAATTTTATATTTTTAATAGAGTTACTTGCTCCACAAATAAATAGAAAGGAAAGTCATGCGTAATTGTTACTGTGCAAACTTAGAAAGTCTATTAAATTTTTGTCAATTCAGGTAATCAAATTAGGTAATTTAAAATTATGAAATTTAGTAAAATTGCTAAATATCCGACAATTATCAGTTCCATATTTGTATTTGAATCCGTATCCGTGGATTATCCGTTCCGTGTCCGCATCTGTTTAAGACTGATATAATTTTTAATTTTGATATCCGTTTACTATCCGTATCCGTATTCATATCCGCTCGTTAAAAAATGGATGCGGATATAATATTAGACTATTAGCATTATCCGCTCCGTTTACACCCCTACATAAGACTGTATTAGGCACGAAATAGTGTGAAAACAAAACTGAAAGTCTCCTTTGGCGCTGGTGGGCTGTTTGTCTGTCTCTGTGATGATGTTGGTTGGCGGGTCTATTTATAATTTTGTTGTTTTTTTGTTTTTAATGATTTAATTTCAGTCGGCAACAAGTGCCAACTTTTAAAAAAAAAAGAGAGAGAGAAAAAAATAAAGAGAGATCTTGTAATTATTAATATGAGGCAAAGTAAAATCTTTCTAGGGAATGAATTGGCGGGAGGGATTACAATTATTTCATTTTTGTTTGCTTTATATCAGACAATACTTTCTGCAATTAGAGTTTAAAAAACAATGCTTATGTTGGAAAATAATTAAATAAAGGAAATAAAGTAAAGACCGTTTAAAAAAGGTAAATATATCCCTGATTTTAATTTGCTCCTATCTAAAAGAATTATAATTTGATGGAGTGAACAATTAATCTCAAAATATCATCACTTCATAATCATCTTCGATGGAGCTACAGCATACCGTCATTTTTATTTATATCCACCATTAAATATAAATTGCCAAACTTATTCGCCAAAACTAAATTTTATCAAAACTACCCAAACCGGCCATTAAATAGTCGGTACCTAATTTTTATTAAGAACCGGCTATTAAATAGCCAGTCCTTAATTTTTTATTTTATTGAAAAAAGTTATAATTTATTTATTTATTTATTTTTATTAAATTTTTAGAAAATTTTTATATGTTTCTTTGAAATTGGATAGAAAAATATATAATTTAGTTTATTAGAAGGACTAAAACAAATAACCTGGATCAATATTTTTCAGATCGGGTTTTTCGTAGCTGTAAGAAAAATTAAAATATTTCGTTGTGTTATCGGAAAAAAAAATAAAAATGCTTTGAATCTGAATTATTGATTCCGATTCAAAAGTCACTACTAAGTAAATACAGAAAATATTATGGTCTTTCTATTTTTGAAAAAAAAATTAAGAAAATTTGCCGCAACTTTGTAATCATTACTCAAACAATGTTGAATCTAAGTCGTTCGTTGTTTTAATATGATATAATTCTCGCATCAAAAAGTGTGCATTCTGCATCAAAAATCGTGCATAATATATAAAATAATTTAATAAAAGTTGCCACAACTTTGTAATCATTACTCAAACAGTGTTGAATCTGAGTCGTTCGTTGTTTTAATCTGATATAATTCTCACATAAAAAAATGTGCATTTTGCATAAAAAATCGTGCATACTATATATAATAATTTAAGAAAAGTTGCCGCAACTTTGTAATCATTACTCAAATAGTGTTGAATCTGAGTCGTCCGTTGTTTTAATCTGATATAATTCTCGCATTAAAAAGTGTGTTTTTTGCATCAAAAATCGTGCATAATATATAAAATAATTTAATAAAAGTTACCGCAACTTTGTAATAATTACTCAAACAGTGTTGAATCTGAGTCGTTCGTTGTTTTAATCTGATATAATTCTCGCATCAAAAAGTGTGCATTCTGCATCAACAATCGTGCATAATATATAAAATTCAGACACAGTTTCGGAAATTTGTTTTATTTTTTTGAAAATAGAAAAATTCAAATATTTTATGTATTTACTTAGAAGTGACTTTTGAATCGGGATCAATAATTCAAATTCAAAGCATTTTTATTTTTTTTCAATAACACACAAAGAAATATTTTAATTTTTCTTACAGTCGCGAAAAACCCGATCTGAAAAATATTGATCCAGGTTATTTGTTTCAGTCCTTCTAATAAACTAAATTATATTTTTTTTCTATCCAATTTCAAATAAACATATAAAAAATTTCTAAAACTTTAATAAAAAAATAAATAAATTATAATTTTTTTCAAAAAAATAAAAAAATTAAGGACTGGCTATTTAATAGTCGGTTTAGATAGTTTTGATAAAATCTAGTTTTGGTGGATAGGTTTGGCAATTTATATTTAATGGTGGATATAAATAAAAATGGTGGTACAGCATAGGTAGGAGCCAAGAAGACGAATATAACAGAATAAAAATAAAATAAACTTTCTTCGAAAGAAATAATCAATTTTGAGAACTAATAGGTATCAATTAGATTCAACACATAACTAATAATATAAAGTCCAAGAAAAATAAATAAAAGTTAATTATTTCTATGAGTTTGCCAAAATGAAATTTGCTGTAATTAAAATTGCAGTAGAAATGACAACTTGAATGCAAATATACAAATTTTTGCTTATCGCAAGTAATAAAACAAAATCTAAAAGAGTAGCTTTACAAACTGTTTTCACTCCATTTCAAAATTTTAATATTTAATTAGAAAAAACCTATATAGTCATTAGCTAGTTGCATGCTTTTCTTTTACATGACATCACCTACCAATCTGTTTTTAATTTATTTGTTATTTTTTTCACCTACCAATCTTTTTTGGTACTAGCTTTAAACTTGGTAAGAAAATGGGAACAATATACCGCATATTTTTTAGGCCACTGGCAAGCATCAATGTGTATTTATGTGTAACTTGGATACAAGTGAATGGTCACTGGCAAAATGCAAACATCAGACTGTAAAAGATTTTTAATCTAAGTAGTAAAAGATAAGTGTTGATCTGTGAGTACTTATAAACATTGTTGTCAGAACAAATCATCAAAATGTATAAAGAAGAAAATAGTATCATCTAGCTTTATAGTATCTTCATTTCAAATATATTTATATTTCTTAAAATTACAGCTCAGTATATAGTAGAAATTATTCTTTCTGAGAATGTTGAGGGGACCATATTTTTATTCCTTTGTGAATGTAACATAAAAATACATCTTTAATCTACTAGTCCGACAACACTTGCTGCAAATCTGACAAAAAAAATGAAAGAACTTGTAATTATTGAAAAATTAAGACACCAACAAAACTGGCACCTATAGATGAATCCATTGCAGAGGAGTAACAGATGGGCATCATTTCCTACAGCCAAAGTCTGATACACCCTTGACTACAGAGTGGTCAACCGATGACCACTGAAAAATTGGTCAGAGGTTTGGCCAGACAATTAGAAAATTTACAAGGAAGCATTTTGACATTATATTATATAATGATGAGAAGTAAATATAAAAAAAAAAATGAACATGCCAGTCTTCAGAGATATCTCAGATCTGTAAGCTAAGTTATTGTCATCAAATCTTACAAAAGTTGGTTTATATTGGGCTGAGGCAAGAGATGCAAGAACAAAGATATGATGTCAGCATGATTCAGTCATTAGGTACCAGTTTCAGGCTTGGAAATTCTATTGCCAGTTTGTTTCAGGTACCAGTATCACAACTTGAATTTTTTTTTCTTTTTCAAAACTCTCAACAAGGTTTGCTTTTAGTTTGAGAAATTGGGAAAAACTCTGATTTTAGTGAAACTAAGAACATATTTCTAATCTCTCTTTACACTCGTATAAAAAACAAGTGGTAATTTTTCATCTAACCTAAGCACATTATTTAACTCCTACATTGACCAAAGAGCATAAAATGAACAATCCAAAATGAAATTTAGATGACATAAACCAATAGATTATCTGGAAAACACCAAATAACTCCCCCAAAATAACAATTGTCACTCAACAGATGTATATAGGTACGGGTCAGTATAGTTGACAGATACATACAGGTGTATGGGTCGGTATAGTGTGACAGAGGTACATTCCGTTAAGTGTAAACTATTATATCAGTCAAGTCAAACAAGAACTATAAAGTAGCATAAAAAAATGATGAAGTCATCCAAAAGCAAATTACTAAAAGCATGTAATAACAGTACTAAGATTACACATTTGAAAGAAGAGTTATGGAACCCAAATCATGTTCTCTAGACATGTGAAGAAGGTACAGAAAGACTCGCCTCTCTCTGGAGATCAAAGAGAGATCAAATCATTACAAGTAATAACAAGGCATGTAAACCCAACAACGCAGGGATAAATGAAGTCTATCGTTGCCCAGACTATCAAGCCTATCTTCTTTGCCTGTGCTCAAATCAAGTGACACAAAATCATATTTTCCCACAGGCATAAAGAGAACATCTTTCTCGGGATGAAATGCAAAGTGCCCACAGTACTTAATGCGAATGATACAATGATAATTGAAATAATTAGGCAGGGGAACTGGATACATTGCATCAAGGTTCAGTTGGTACTTCAAGGTCCACTCTTGTCTAGTGTAGCTCTCAAGAACCCAAATAAACAGCCTTTTATCACTGCACATAGACAAATAATGTAAGACCCCACGGGACTGTCCGATTTCAATCAGATCACAGTTTTCCAGATTTGGCGGACGGATAACTTGATAGGAGCAATTGTTCGGATCAACGCTCAGGATTTCATCTTGAGTTGTTAAGCGATGAACCCTTCCGTCAACAAAAGTGCCCTTGGAATATAGGTTGATTCTCACATCCAACACCAACTTTTCGTCACATTTCCACCTGCCTCTCTCATACAAGGATATGTCAAGGATGACTTTGCCATCAGGCCTGCCCGTGAATTTAATTACGTGAAACTGATGGAACACTTGAGGATCAAAAGCCAAAGAAAAAACTTCATACCAGATATCGTGATTTCGTTGTATAGGGTGCCACAAGGTGAACAGAGTCCAGGTTGCTGGGTTATAGACATGTAATTCATGTGCAAACAGTGCTAACTTTTTAAAGGCTCCGACAATGAGAAGCCCGTTACAGCAATCTTGTATCTTCCGATAACTGAGACATGATAAGGCACTCATCGTCCCATCAACCTCCACCTTGTTGATGTCACATGAAAAGTTCACAAAGCTGACACCAAATAAATGGTTGTAGAAAAAACCTGTCATAGTTGGTTGCAAGTGCTTGTTGAGGCGAGAGGCATCAAAGGAGAGGGAAAGCCAGGTTTTGCAGACACTTTTGCACCGAAAGAAGGATTTTGGTGGCAGTCGAGAGAGGATCTCCATGACCAACACATCTGGAAGTTTGCTAAATGGTGATGTGTGTCGTTTATGCCTTTGAATGTTGTTCTTCCTCTTGCGCTGAACTGAGGCAGGGACCCTTGCCCCTGCAAAAGAATTTCCATTCTCATATTAACCAATTAAGAACAGGTTCAGTTGACACATATTTGTGCAATTGCAAAACTACCCTTGATCAGATAGACTTATCAAAATCTGTAAAATTGGACAAGAAATAAATTTTTGAAGAATTAAGAGTGTGCATTTATAGTTGGCCTGAGAATTCCTTCTTTTCCTTAATTTAGGAAACACAAAATAAAATATTTGCTTTAATTAGAAAGGACTGTACTGATGATTTCAATTTTAATGTCAAATTTTCTTGTTGTGGAAGGACAATTATCCATGTACCTGATTTTTTTGGCACCACGTAAAGGGGTAATGAACTACTGATGCTAACACTCAAAATGATTTAAAAACAGTAAAAAAATTCTTCTAACAGGTACTGGTACCATTTCTGGAAGTACCATACAGTAATAATCTCATCGCATTCCTGCAACAACCCTACTTTTCATCTCAATGAAAAAAAAGGAAAACGGGAAAGGGGAGGAAGTGTGAATGGGGGCAAACCCTAACCATCTTTCTTTGTCTTATTTCGGATCCGCTCCGACCGTTGACGCTCCGTGGAAAACATTTAACCTCGGCGATGGATGAGAGGGGAAATGGAGAAAAGGTGAAAACTATTCACATTTGGGCATTTGGCTCGTGGAAGAAAAGAAATGAACAAGGCGATTTAATTTGAGTTACAGCAGAGAGAGAAAAAGAGAGAATACAGGAGCTATATGTAAAACAGTAGAACTAGGGTGCTCCCAGGAGTAGCAAGCTCATTTGTACTTTTAACTCTAAAATCTATCAAATTAACTTAGAACGATGAATCCAAATCGTTGAAATCCTTCTACCTTACGAGTGATGCGTCTACATGTGAAAATTTTAAAGTTTTGAATTAATTTCGTATAAATTCAAGTGGTCAAAATTAGAAAAAATTTAAATTAATTTTAATGTATTCATTTTTTAAGACTTTTAACCACTTGACTTTATACTAAATTAATTCGAAACTTTAAAATTTTCACATGTAGACGCATCACTCGTAAGGTAGAAGGATTTCAACGGTTTGGATTCGTCGTTCAAAGTTAATCCGATATGTTTTAGAGTTAAGAGTACAAAGAGCTTGATACTCCTAGGAGCACCCTAGTTCTACTACTCCTATGTAAAACTTCGTGTGTGCACTAGTTTTTTTTTGTTAAATTAAGTTAAATAATTAAATTTCTTTTATTACTACATTTTTTTAAATTAAGTTTTTACATTTATTATCATATCTAAATAATTACATTTTTTATTTATTAATAATAGTTGTTCAATTTGTTTTCCTTTCTTAGTATAATTTGTTCCTCTATATTCAATCAAAAAAATTAATTCATATGAATTATTAGTTCATTATTTTTGTTATAAGAAATTTTAATTGGTTTTCAAATTTTAATCATCTATAAATTTGTTTAAAATTAACCTTAAAATCTCGATCATCACAATTTATATGGATAGTGCATAAATGACAGATGAATATAGTTTGCCAAATAAGAATTTGTTGTAATTAAAATTGCAGTAGAAATGACAATTTGAATGCAAAAATACAACTTTTTTTGCTAATGGGCTACTTAAGTAATAAAAGAAAATCTAAAAGAGTAGCTTTACAAACTGTGTTTACTTCTCCGTTTCAAAATTTTAATATTTAATTAGAAAAAACTTGTACGCATTCATAGTGACAACTCAATGATTCGAGAAAGGTTCGGCGGGGTCAAAATTTTGTGATTTGGATATAATTCGGGCATAATTCGGAGATGATTATGTACAATAAGGAAGCAAAAAAAAATCCAAAAAAAAAAAACACCCCATAAAAAATTTAAACAAAATAAAAAAAAAAAATCTTGTTTTTATCGCAAATAAAACGTATTACAAGTTATTTTGCATTTTATTCGGAGTTTGATTCGGAAACAGTAAAAAAAACGAATTAGACGCGTTTTATTCGCGAAATATTGTCACTATGCATGCATTAGCTAGATACATGCTCTTCTTCTAAATGACATCAATACCAGTCAAATAGAGTTCAATCTGTGAATACTTCTATACATTGTTGCCATAACAAATTGTCATAATATATAACGAAGAAAATAGTATCACATCTAGCTCTGTAGCATCTTCATTAGAAATAGTTTAATGTTCTTTAAAATTACAGCTCAGTATATAATGGAAATTAGCCTTTTTTACGTTGTTTAACGGTTGAACCCCATTGAAAGGACAACCGGACAACTGAGAATTTACAACAATCAGCAGACATTATCAATTTGTAAATCTGCACTATGAGTGTTTAGGGTTTTGACAGCAAAAAAAAAATGAAGCTTATAAGGAAGCATTTGACATGATATTATATAATTATGAGCAACAAATATAATAAAAATGAAGATACCAGAGTCCTCAGAGATGTTAGCAAGTTGATGTCAACAAAGCTTGCAAAGGTTGGTTTTATATTGGTCTGGAGCAAGAGATGCATGAACAAAGATATGATGTCAGCATGGTTCAGTCATTACGTACCACTATCAGGCTTGGAAATTCTATTGCCAGTTTGTTTCAAGTACCAGTATCACAATTTGATTTTTCTTTTTTTGCGTTCAAAACTCTCAACAAGGTTTGCTTTTAGTTTGAGAAATTGGAAAAACTCTGATCTTAATGAAACTAACAAATATATTTCTAATCTCTCTTCACACTCATATTATAAACAAGTGGTGACTTTTCATCTAACCTAAGCACATTGTTGAACTTCTATGTAGACCAAAGAGCATAACATGAACAATCCAAAATGAATTTAGATAACATAAACCAATACATTATCTAGAAACACCAAATAATTCAACCAAAATACCAACTGTCACTCAACAGATGTATATAGGTACAAGTCAGTATAGTTGACAGATATATATAGTCATGGGTTGTATAGTGTGACAATGTATACATGTATATACCTTGGCTGGTACCTGGTAAGACCAAACTTCCAAAAACCAAGCATTTGCAAACATAGCCTAGTTTTTAATCAATCAAAAAAGTCTCGACAGATGACTAGCATTATCAGAATAATCTAGAAAATTGCCCCTTTACAAGTGCACTGACAGGAGACACCATAAAAAAAACCTGGTAGTTGCAAATCTGTCAAAAATTCAACAAAATCAAGCATTTGCAAACATAGACAAGTTTTTAATCAATCAAGAAAGTCTTGACAGATGACTAGCATTTCCAGAATAATCCAGAATATTACCACTTTACTAGTGTACTGACATGAGAAAACATCAAAAACCTGCAAGTTGCAAAACCTTGCAGCAAATTCACCAAACCTAGTAACCTCAGATTAGAAACTACCTAATACAAATTATTATTAAAACAACAATCAACCAAAGAAATTACGTGTCATGTGACAGTAATCATAGCACAATCCTCAAACCCAATCGAGTTTTAGATCTGATGAGTGATACAACAAAAACTTTCTTTTAAATGAAACAAAATATCAACTTCTGCTAAAAATTTAACATAACATAAAATCGAAAGGCTACAAAATTCATCCAAAATATTACTTGTTCTACTAAATGATACTTTTTGTCCATATCAAAATACAACAACAAACATAGTAATACTAGATAGTCAAGTCAACGAAGCGAGCCTTCCATCCCAAGTCTTCATATTTTGAGTCTTTGGATAATTCTTTCATTATCTACACGAATACACAAATCCCTCTCAATATAAGTAACCAAACTATCATTCATCCATTGATCCCCCTTTCCATTCTTTAAGCAATTTTTTCACCACAATTGTTGCCGAAAATGCCCTTCTAACACTTCCAGTAGCCACCGGCAATATCAATGCCAATTTTACTAATTTGTAAACCAAGGGAAAAACATTGTGCTTGTTTTTTTCCACCATTTTCAAAGAAAGTTCAACCAAGCCCCTTACCTCCAAAAAATCTCTATCACTTTTCAAATCCATGTAGTAATTCTCCAATTGACTTTCTAGGACAGTAAGATCGTATTGATTGAAATCAGAATGATAGAATTAACCTAATTGAAGCAACCTATCTTTGTTAAATGATAAAAAAGAGTTATCCGGATCTAAGCATGACATGCAAATAAGAAGTTCGATATTAGTTTCCGTGAATCTGTCATTAAGCTCTCGCAATTGCATATCAATAACCGTGTAAAACAGATCAACACGATAATAATGCAAATTAGTTGTATTTGTTGGACATAGTGGGTTATCGACGTGCAAATCTTCCATATTTGGAATCTCAATATTGTGTTTCTCACAAAATGCACACACTTCTTGGAATAACGATTCCCATCCACTATCCCTCATTTTTTGCAACCGAGATTTAGCTATTTTCACCAAACACAAAGCATTCACTAAATCTGGATCTTTCTGTTGCAAGGTCTGTGATAGTGTTGGGGAGATTTATCGAATAAATCCCCGATTTGGCCTAAGGTGCAGAAAGAACGTAAAACTAAAATTTTTACTTCTACCCTAAGCCGAGAACCTACTCCTATATTTGAATTCTAAAACATAAATTTATTTAAACATAAATAAATTAAAAGATATTTGTACCTCGTTCCAAATTCGAATTGGAACCGCCGATCGCTTTAGCTGCTACCTCTGCAAGCACCCGACGTCTGGTGTCTCTGTCAGACGTCCACCAGGAATCACCAAAGCACCAGTATTTCCCTAGCCAGCAATACTTTACTAGTGGGACTAAAAACTAATTTTGCCGTCGTTCGCAACAATGGCTACAACAGCACGAATATCGGTTCCGATCAGAATAGAATCCAATATCAAAGAGGGATGCCTTATGCCTTCACCCTCCACCCCTATTTATAACATTTTGAAACCGCCAAATTACCATTTTACCCCTTCAGATACTTTGGTTTCATGTTATAAAAGGGTGAAGTTACGATTTTGCCCTTTTAAGTCAATTTGATAATTATTTGGACTCCATATTTTTTGGGCTTTCATCTTGGGCTTCTAAATTTAATTTTGGGCTCAAATTAATATTTAAATTTGGGCTCAAAAATTAGATTTAGATTTGGGCTTAATTTGAATTTAAATTTGGGCTCAAAATTAAATTCAAAATAAATTCTAATTTAATTTTGGGCTCAAATTTAAATTAAATTTTAGATCCAAAATATTAATTCTAAATTAACATTTTGATCTTATACATATGTATATAATTATCCCGTATAATTATATATCGTACTGTTGTAACAATAAATTTATACGATGTGTCATACACGTTATAAATTTAATTTTAGTTTTTATTTATTTGTCATCTCTATGACATTTATAATTAATTATAACTCTTTATAATCAATTATAAAATTCTCTGGTTGACTTCCTATTGGTGTGACCCGACAGGATCCGTGTTGTGTTGGCAATAGAATTAAAATTCTTTTCAATTCTATAAATCATAAGCGGCACCTGGCAGAATGTATTATGACTACCCAATTAACACAGATGATTTTGTACAAATGCAAATATCACGATCCTAGTAAACGATTTACTCGTGTTAATTCTTTTGTCTCATGGTATCAGATTAGTTTCAAGGTAGGTCAGTGTCATCCTTGCAAACCTAATCTTTTCTCGATCTAAAGCAAACTATCAAATATGATTAACTCTTTAATCATACTGCGTGCTGATAATCCTACTTCATCAAGGGGCCCAGTGACACCATCACTCGTACTAAATACGAGGGACAATAGTAGTCTTGATGAACATCTCCCCTCCGCACAAGTTATGCATACTGAAATGTCATCTGTATAGCTACGTTTTACGGATAGCGTTAGACAACACTTACAAATATACATTTCTCATGTAGGGAAGACGAGCATCTCATACTTTAGAACTTAACACTGTTATGAAACATTAATGACACAAACACAAAACCATGTAATGTTTCATTTATGGGTCAGTCTAATACCATGTTCTCCAACATGTATCTGTGTGATTAAAATAACAATTCTTTATCTATGGTTTGCAAAACTTAACCATCATTTAATCCACACACTAACCTTTAAATGGTTCATTAGTGTTCCTTGCTAATTACCAAGGTTAGAGACAAATTAAGAGTATTATTATCTATATTACGGAGTTCTACAATTTTTGATTCCGAATGCCAAAAATGATCCATAAATTCAATAATACTCAAGGAACAAAATGATATATTTTATTAATCATTCAATTCATGAACAAAAACATATATAATACATTATCCTATGATTGACTTTTAGATTACTACCCTAACAATCTCCCACTTAAGCTAGAGCCAATCATATCAGCCCTAAATCTATACAAACCTACAATTTCTCATAGCCAATCACCTATGTGTCTCAAACCCATAGATGCAGTGTGCATCTCATGCTTAGCTTGAGGAAGAGCTTTTGTTAGTGAATCAGCTGTGTTACTGTTCGTGTCAATCTTGCAAATCTTCACATCACCTCTGTTTACAATTTCTCGTATCAGGTGATAACGTCGTAGAACATGTTTTGATTTGGAGTGTGATCTAGGTTCCTTGGCTTGTGAAATGGCTCCATTGTTGTCACAATAGAGGTCTATAGGGCCTTGGACACTCGGAACCACTTCTAGTTCGTTTAGGAACTTCTTCATCCAGAAACCTTCTTTTGCAGCTTCTGAAGCAGCTATATATTCGGCTTCCGTAGTTGAATCTGCCATGGTTGCTTGTTTAGAACTCTTCCAACTTACAGCACCACCATTGAGAATGTATACGTATCCTGACTGTGACCTTGAGTCGTCATGATCGGTTTGGAAACTAGCATCGGTGTAACCACTTACAACGAGCTCTGAATCACCACCGTAGACGAGGAATATATCCTTAGTTCTTCTTAAGTACTTAAGGATATTCTTTACGGCACTCCAATGTGCTGAACCAGGATTTGCCTGATATCTACTCGTCACACTCAAAGCGTACGAGACATCAGGGCAAGTGCACAACATAGCGTACATGATAGATCCAATAGCCGAAGCATATGGTACTCTACTCATAATATCTTGCTCATCAGTTGTCAAAGGACACTGAGTCTTGCTAAGCGTTACGCCATGACTCATTGGCAGGAATCCTTTCTTAGAATCCTACATGCTGAACATTTTCAGCACTTTGTCAATGTACGTGCTTTGACTTAATCCTATTAGTCTCTTCGATCTATCCCTATAGATCTTTATGCCTAGGATATAGGCAGCCTCGCCCAAGTCCTTCATAGAGAACGCTTTCTTTAATGAAGACTTGACTGATTCTAACAGTGGAATGTCGTTTCCGATTAGGAGTATGTCGTCTACATATAAGATCAGAAAAGCAATTGCACTCCCACTAGTTTTCTTATAAACATAGGGTTCTTCTTCACTTTTGATGAAACCAAACTTTTTGACTTCTTCGTCAAAACGAAGATTCCAACTCCGTGATGCTTGCTTCAACCCGTAAATGGATCTGAGAAGCTTGCACACCTTCCCAGCATTCTTTGGATCTTCAAAACCCGCAGGTTGTATTATATACACGTCTTCTTCCAAGTTTCCATTTAGGAAGGCGGTTTTGACATCCATTTGCCATATTTCATAGTCATAAAATGCGGCAATTGCTAGGAGTATCCGAATTGACTTAAACATGGCCACGGACGAGAAAGTTTCGTCATAGTCAACTCCTTGAATTTGTTTGAAACCTTTCGCTACTAGCCGTGCTTTGTAAATAGTCATATTACCATCCATATCCGTTTTCCTTTTAAAAACCCATTTGTTTTCTATAGGCTTTACCTCATCAGGAGGATCAACCAGGTTCCAAACATGGTTGTCGTACATGGATTGTATTTTAGATTTCATGGCCTCAAGCCATTTATCAGAGTCGGGCCTATCCATCGCTTCCGCATAAGTCAGAGGTTCCTCAGTGTCTAACACTGTGACTTCATGAAGTCCCATGTACCTCTCAGGTGCACGTATGGTTCTCCCTGACCTACGTAGGACTTGTGCTTCCGGTTGTTGAACTTCAGTCACAACTGTTTGTGGGTTCAGTTCTTCTTCAACTAAGGTTGGGACTGGAGTCT
Source organism: Carex arenaria (assembly GCA_964058825.1). Classification (NCBI taxonomy): domain Eukaryota; kingdom Viridiplantae; phylum Streptophyta; class Magnoliopsida; order Poales; family Cyperaceae; genus Carex; species Carex arenaria. Next base: position 256,321 of record CAXKVW010000153.1, read on the forward strand.
CCTCCACAACTGTTTGTGGATTTGGCTCTTCCACATGCTCAATAACCGAAGCATCAAGTGGTGGAATTATATGACTATCATTATTTTGTGATGTATCTTGAACTTCTTTAAGTATCACACCACTCCCACTACTTCCTCTTGCAAGAAACTTTTTCTCCAAGAATACGCCATGTTGAGCAATAACTATTTTATTCTCGGATGGGTAATAGAAGTAATATCATTTGGTTTCTTTAGGATATCCTACAAAGAAGCATTTATCAGATTTGGGGCCAAGTTTATCAGACGTCATACATTTTACAAAAGCTTCGCAACCCCATATTTTAAGAAAAGATATGTTCGAAACTCTTCCGTACCATAACTCGTACGGTGTCTTTTCAACTGATTTAGATGGAACCCTATTTAGTGTTAGTGCGGCAGTTTCAAGCGCGTATCCCCAAAACGTTTTTGGTAATTCAGAATAACTCATCATGGATCGAACCATGTCTAACAGGGTCTGATTCCTTCTCTCGGAAACCCCATTCCATTGTGGTGTTCCTGGAGATGTGAGCTGTGAGACTATCCCACATTCTTTCAAGTATTCCTTAAACTCGAGACTCAGATATTCACCTTCATGATTTGATCGTAAGGCCTTAATCTTTTTATCCAGTTGGTTTTCTACATCAGTCTTAAATTCTTTGAACTTTTCGAAGGATTCAGACTTATGTCTCATCAGGTAGACATAACCATATCTACTGAAATCGTCAGTAAACGTGATGAAGTAGTAATAACTATTTCTTGCACAAGTACTCATTGGTCTATAAACATCAGTATGTATTAGACTCAACAAGTCACTTGTCCTTTCACCTTTCTTGGTAAAAGGCGCCTTGGTCATCTTACCTCGTAAACAAGATTCGCACGTGTTAATTGATTCAAAATCGAATTCACCAAGAAGTCCTACTTCTTGCAACCTTTTTATGTGTTTCTCGTTTATATGTCCTAGGCGACATTGCCACATGTAAGTCATACTCTCATGAGATGTCTTGAGTCGTTTATTATTGATATTGAACGTAGGCTTACTCATTTCCAGCATATAAAGATCATTTATCATATAAGACGATCCATAATACAAACCATTTTTATAAATAGAACAACACTTGTCTTTTATAACAAATGAAAAACCATCATCTTCTAAACAAGAGATAGATATAATATTCCTGGAAATAGTTGGTACAAAATAAACATCATTTAATTCCAAAACAAGCCCGCTAGGCAAATACAACTCTACTCTACCAACAGCTATGGCCGCAACGCTTGCTCCATTGCCTACTTGGAGTTGTACTTCCTGGCTCCGCAGCTTCCTCTCACTTCTTAGTGCCTGCATATTCGTACAAATATGAGCACATGACCCGGTATCTAATACCCAATCATTTTGAGAAGTTGCAACGTTAAGTTCAATAACAATTTTACCTGATCCTGAAGCCTCTGAGACATTCCCAGTCTTCAGGTCTGCCAGATACTTTTTGCAGTTCCGTTTCCAATGTCCTTTGCCATTACAGTAATAGCAGATGGCATTAGTAGGAACCTTCGCCTTGGGAGGGTTCGTTACTTGAACTTTCCCTTTGCCCTTGCTTTGCTTTGGGACTGCCTTCCCTTTGCCTTTATTCTTCTTAATCTTCTTCCCACCCTCATGGATCATGAGAACATTAAAACTTTTCTTCATGTCCGCATCCGCGATCCGTAACATTCCTTGGAGCTCTTGTAAGCTCTTATCCATCCCATACATGTGATAGTTCATAATGAACCCCGAAAAACTGGGAGGAAGTGAGTTAAGGATAATGTCCGTTGCCAACTCTTTGCTCAGCGGACAATTAAGCTTTTCCAATTGTTCCACATCACTCGTCATACGTAGCATGTGGGAATTAATCGAGCTTCCTTCCGCCATCCTATGGCCTAACAGAGATTTGGTTACTTTATACCTCTCTACACGAGCCTGTTCTTGGAATATTTTCTTAAGCAGGTCGCATATTTGGTAGGTTTTGGTATCCATGAATCGTCTCTGCAAATCCGAATCCGTAATACCCACCATGAGGCTTTGCACATCGATCTCATCCTCTTTGTGCTTATTGTACTCAGCAACCTTATCTGCTGTAGCCCCAGTTATAGGCTCCTCAGGGAACGGTTTGGTCAGGACGTAATCTTTCTTCTCTCTTCTCAGTACTATTGTTAAATTACGGAACCAATCGGTAAAATTGGATCCATCCTCTTTGAGTTTTTCCTTTTCTAGTAAAGGTCGTAACGAGAAGGACGTATCTTTAGACATGTTCTACAACGTTAAAAATAAAGATTTAGTTTTTGTTCATGTTTTTGTTTTATTACTATAATAAAACTCCCACTACGGATTTGTTCTATACCCGATCCGCAGTAGATCCAAGATCCATATTTTCACTAAGACACAAGCCAGCGTCGGCATGAAACTCAGTCATTAGTTATTTTAGGTAAGCAACTATTTGCTAATCATATCTCCATATGACTCTTGGTTTTGTTAATCATCTCATGTTTCAACAAAACTCTGCCCCGAGCCCAAAACAGTTTTGGAAATCATCGATAAGTAATCTCACTCTATTTGGTTCATTATGTCCGACATAACCCTTGACTCCCAAAGGTAAAAGGTGACGCCTACTGAGTAGGTCCCGTCCACCAATGAACAATGGCTAGAGGAGGATAGAGTAGGAAGGGCATTACTACTTAATTGGGGTTTATTTATTTATACAGTCCATAATTTCTACCTATCTTTATAGGAAATTTAGCCACTATGATAAAACGCTAAATCTGATTTACATATCTTATATCAAAGCAATAAATCTAATTTACATAAGGTTGTAAACGTAATTACAAAATTACATAGGGACATATATGCAAATCTAATTTACATAGGGGTGTAAGTGTAATTACAAAATTACATAGGGGTGTATATGCAAAACTAATTTTCATAGGGGTGTAAGCGCAATTACAAAATTATATAGGGGTATATATGCAAATCCAATTTACATAGGGGTGTAAGTGCAATTACAAAATTATATAGGGGTATATATGCAAATCCAATTTACATAGGTGTGTAAGTGCAATTACAAAATTATATAGGGGTATATATGCAAATCCGATTTACATAGCTTGCGTTTGTAAAATCATATAAACTATTTATATGTATTTTATAACAAAACTTTTATTATAATGAAGTCCCTTTTTTGGGCCAGCTATTATACGAACGAAGGAATTCCCAGGTAAGGCAGGGGGTCACAACGGTCCACTTAAGTCCTGGCTTGCCTAGATAGAATCGTTCGACTCGTATGAATAACAGTTCTTACTTTGGTACTTCATTATATAAAATCATACAAAAGGATTTTTAAGAAAACATAAAATCATATTTTATTTTTTCGTATCAAGAAAATCATATTTAAGAAAGCGTACAGAAATTAAAATCCTATCTTCCTCATATGTGAAATCGTACCAAGAAATTCACATATAAAGAAGCGTACATAAATTAAAATCTAATTTTAATTTTCGGAAACCGAATCAAGAAAATCACATTTTATTCGGTTTGTTGCAAATTAAATTTTGAACTTGACAAAATATGCATCTCATATACATGTATAGTACAAATATATATTTTAGAAGACAAATTAATAGGAGAGCCTGTGCTCTGATACCACTTGTTGGGGAGATTTATCGAATAAATCCCCGATTTGGCCTAAGGTGCGGAAAGAACGTAAAACTAAAATTTTTACTTCTACCCTAAGCCGAGGACCTACTCCTATATTTGAATTCTAAAACATAAATTTATTTAAACATAAATAAATTAAAAGATATTTGTACCTCGTTCCAAATTCGAATTGGAACCGCCGATCGCTTCAGCTGCTACCTCTGCAAGCCCCCGACGTCTGGTGCCTCTGTCAGACGTCCACCAGGAATCACCAGAGCACCAATATTTCCCTAGCCAGCAATAATTTACTAGTGGGACTAAAAACTAATTTTGCCGTCGTTCGCAACAATGGCTACAACAGCACGAATATCGGTTCCGATCAGAATCGAATCCAATATCAAAGAAGGATGCCTTATGCCTTCACCCTCCACCCCTATTTATAACATTTTGAAACCGACTTTACCCCTGCCAAATTACCATTTTACCCCTTCAGATATTTTAGTTTCATGTTATAAAAGGGTGAAGTTACGATTTTGCCCTTTTAAGTCAATTTGATAATTATTTGGACTCCATATTTTTGGGCTTTCATCTTGGGCTTCTAAATTTAATTTTGGGCTCAAATTAATATTTGAATTTGGGCTCAAAAATTAGATTTAGATTTAGGCTTAATTTGAATTTAAATTTGGGCTCAAAATTAATTTCAAAATTAAATTCAAAATAAATTCTAATTTAATTTTGGGCTCAAATTTAAATTAAATTTTAGATCCAAAATATTAATTCTAAATTAACATTTTGATCTTATACATATGTATATAATTATCCCGTATAATTATATATCGTACTGTTGTAACAATAAATTTATACGATGTGTCATACACGTTATAAATTTAATTTTAGTTTTTATTTATTTGTCATCTCTATGACATTTATAATTAATTATAACTCTTTATAATCAATTATAAAATTCTCTGGTTGACTTCCTATTGGTGTGACCCGACAGGATCCGTGTTGTGTTGGCAATAGAATTAAAATTCTTTTCAATTCTATAAATCATAAGCGGCACCTGGCAGAATGCATTATGACTACCCAATTAACACAGATGATTTTGTACAAATGCAAATATCACGATCCTAGTAAACGATTTACTCGTGTTAATTCTTTTGTCTCATGGTATCAGATTAGTTTCAAGGTAAGTCAGTGTCATCCTTGCAAACCTAATCTTTTCTCGATCTGAAGCAAACTATCAAATATGATTAACTCTTTAATCATACTGCGCGCTGATAATCCTACTTCATCAAGGGGCCCAGTGACACCATCACTCGCACTAAATACGATGGACAATAGTAGTCTTGATGAACATCTCCCCTCCGCACAAGTTATGCATACTAAAATGTCATCTGTATAGCTACGTTTTACGGATAGCGTTGGACAACCCTTACAAATATACATTTCTCATGTAGAGAAGACGAGCATCTCATACTTTAGAACTTAACACTGTTATGAAACATTAATGACACAAACACAAAACTATATAATGTTTCATTTATGGGTCAGTCTAATACCATGTTCTCCAACATGTATCTGTGTGATTAAAATAACAACTCTTTGTCTATGGTTTGCAGAACTTAACCATCATTTAATCCACACACTAAGCTTTAAATTGTTCATTAGTGTTCTTTGCTAATTACCAAGGTTAGAGACAAATTAAGAGTATTATTATCTATATTACGGAGTTCTACAATTTTTGATTCCGAATGCCAAAAATGATCCATAAATTCAATAATACTCAAGGAACAAAATGATATATTTTATTAATCATTCAATTCATGAACAAAAACATATATAATACATTATCCTATGATTGACTTCTAGATTACTACCCTAACAGATAGATCATAAGTGATGAGTAATGCATTTCTCATGGGATGACAGTTGAATACAAACTCAAAAGATTGCATATGACCTAATACTCCACGTGCCTCTGCTCGTTGGTCCCAAAGAAATGACCTACCATTTTCTACTTCCTCAATTATATCTATCGTGGCTGAAAAAAGTGTAATCACACTATTTAGAGCCTTCAAATGAGAACTCAATTGAGTATCAGGTGCACATAAAGGATTTGTTTCTCGATTCAAACCTATTCCTATTAAAATCTCATCATTTGAAAGAGCTTCCACAACTTCAATTGCTCGCTTATCACGTAATCGATCACACTTTTTACCTAATGCCCAAACAACCTTGATAATACTAGAGACCTTTTGAAAAAATAAGTAAACTTCAGTATGATGCTTGGATACCGCAACGAGAATACGTTGAAGTTGATCTGCAAAGCAATGAACATAATATGCAGATGCATTTTCCCTCATGATCAATGTTTTGAGACCCTTGAACTCATCTATATTACCAAAAGCTCCATCAAAACATTGGCCACGTAATTTAGACAAAGTTAGGTCATGCTTACCAAATAAATTTTCAAGTGTCATCTTCAAAGACAATGCTGCAGTGTCAACACTGTAGGCACTAGCAATATCAGAAACATGAACGATTCCTATAAACTGTTCGACAACAGCATCTCTTTTGTTCACAAACCGAATTACAACTGTCATTTGCTCCTTTCTATAGACATCACTTGACACATCAAAAAATACATAAAACATCTCATCTCCAAGTTATGCAATTACCTCCTTATTTGTCTCCTTTGCAGCAACGTTGACTATATCCTTTAGAATACCAGGTGGAGTCAACTTTAGATTTTTGGTACCATTTTCAAAAATAGCATTACCTACTTGTTCATTACAAGTTCCTAAAAGCTTCAAAAGTTCAAGAAAATTTTCTTCGTCAGTAGGTCTGAACTCGTCATGCTCCTGGAATGCAAAACCTTGCTTTACAAAAAATCGAGCACAATCTACATAGGTATTTTGCTGAACTTGATAATCATCCATCTCCTGCTTGATACTTTGTCTCTCTGGCATTTTTGGATACTTTATCTCTGGTTCATCAAATTCAAACATTTGTAAACACAATTAGTAGTGCTCATATATTCATTGTTATCTTTTACAGTTAATAATCAAAGTAAACAACGTCATCTTAGCAACAACAAAAAATAATAAAATTACATAAAAGAAACAAAATAAAACGTTGAAAAGTACGAAAATAAAAAAGGAGATTCGTACCAGCACTAATAGAGAAGAACCAGTGGGACCCGAAGAGCCGGAGAGAAGGAGAGAAGAGGTGAGTGGGGCCCAGGCGTGGAGAGCCGCTGAGTCGGAGAAGGGGAGGTGTGAGGTACAAGGAGAAAAACCCTAGTTAAAAAACCAAGGCGCTTTCTTGGTTTGAAACTTTGAATGGTTTAAACTGGACCGGAATGGTAGGTTTTCTGGGTGGGAGAGGAGGCTGTCCGATGCCCATCGGACTGAGTTGGGTTAGATGGGTGGTCTCCACCGTCCGATCCACTTCAAGATCTGTGCACACGGATATTAAAGCAAGCGGCACGGATATTAAAGTGATACGCACAGATCTTGAAGTGGATCGGACGGTGGAGACCATCCATCGAACCCAACTCAGTCCGATGGGCATCGGACAGCCCCCTCTTCCTTTCTGGGTTGGAAATAAGAGACAATCAACCGGTTCGGTCCAAACCAAATTAGAGGCGTCTCGCAAGAATCGCATACAAAAAGAAAACATATATATATTAAAATAAAAAAAAAATTAACCGTATATATACACAGGTCCCGTCTTTATAAGTAAAATTATAAGAAACTAAAAATAGTTGTGAATTACTTGAATTGAATAGAAATTAAGTTCATTTTAATTTAAACTGCTGTACTCATTTAATTAATGTTTAATTTATTTTAGTGGTCACGAAATTATTACTGTAGAAAAGAGAACAAAAATCAATAGAAAAAATAGAAAGTGGTTTCTTTAAAAGAAAACTTTCTAAATTAAAAATTATTTATATCCCAATGATTAAAATAATAATGTCATATGTTTATAGAAATAAAAAAAGAGTTATGGTGCTATGCATAAGATTTAGTCCGTAATACGGATTAATATTTTTATTTTTAAAATTCTAACAGTCGATTCGAACCGTTCAAAATGATTTTCATATGAATATGTACTTGCATACTAAATTTTATATTTTTTAGAATTTATTTTACTGTTTTTAAAATAAGTAGAAAAAATATTTTTTATGATCCAAAATTTCCAGATCAAGTGATTTTCTACCAATCATAAAAAATAGTAAAAATATTCTAAAAAATGTAAAATTCGGTATGCAAGTAAATATTAATATGGAAATCATGTTGAAAGATTTGGATCGACTATTAAGGTTCTAAAAACAGAAATATTGATCCATATTATGGATCAACCCGTGATATGCTAGTACCATAGACTCACTCAATAAAAAAAATATCAATAAGGCTATTAACATCATATCTTCGTGTATTTGGAATATTATTTTTCATGCAGTTTTGTCCTGTCTTCTTCTGCATTAATGGTCAACTATACAATGTGATCAGAATTTGAATTTTGAGACAAAAAGTTTCATGCTCTCATGTTAAACGAGCAAATTTTTTTTTACCATCCTTGATAGTTTCCTTTAATAATTACTCAACCAAATCTACTGAAAACAAGAACAACTTCAATTACTAATCTTGCATGTATATAGTTTATTCGTCAACCTACATTATGTGATGGGGATCTCTAACGAAGCTTCAAATTGACAGTATACCAATTCAATTAATATATGGATCACTCACTCGGATGATTTGAAGCTTTAATTAGTGGAGACCCAAAAGGCAAAAACCAAACTACTCAACATCAATACACTCCACCTAATTTCAGCAGGATACGATATAAAGATAATTGAAATGCAACCATAAAAGTGAATATTGTACTTCAATGCTTGCTTTTATGCACCTTCATCTTCCTTATTTTTGTTTAAAAGCTAATGAATGTGAACTGATCAAATCAGAAATCTGAATTACTTACTTCGACTAAACCACAATTAAAGTTTACTACTACTATCCTGGCACAAGTCACATTACAACAAGTCATCAACTCATAACACAATTTCATCCTAAAATAATAAAAAAAAAATCTAATTAAAAAGTTCGAAAGGAAACACATCTGCAAGTCTGGTTGGAAGTTTTACACCAACAAAGCACACAAACATAAACACAAACAAAAGCAACACTACACCTGAATAAACTACTTCGCACCTCGGCCATGTATTAATTCATAGCCCCCATTTGTGCAAATGACCATTTGGCCCTTACCTTGCTCTATTCACATGCCAGCTTGGTATCAAAGCTGGTAAGGCAGATGGCAAAAGCCTGAAAAGCTGAAAGTGGGTATCTATAGTCCATAGTAAACATATCCTTCGCCACCTTCCCGAATTGCAATATAATCTTGTCATGGTCGGCTGACGAAGCAGACCCAGCCGCACCTGAGGGAGGAGGCGCAGGGCCCGCAACTGGTAGTGGGTTTACCGCCCCAGTATGACCCGTAGGCGTGCTTGATCCAACTGCAGCTATTAACTGGAAGTTTTTTACGGAGGCAACGGTAACACGGCCCCTGAAATTTAAGCACCAGCACTGCAGCTGCTCGTGCCACCTAGGCGCCTTGTTCCGCAATACCAAGGGCAATACCTTGCGGGGCCCACTACTCCCCTCTCCAGCCTCATCAGGCCTGTTAAGCATGCCAGACACATCAGAAAACCTGGCACTTGAGAAATCGGCAAAGCGGTCAGCTATTGAGGTAGCACTAGTGGTGTTGCTTCTGAAGGATTCCTCGAAGGAGGGAAGACCGGCAAAAAGCGGGTCGGGCTGGGCTGGAACAGACCCACCGGGGCCGACAGCAGAGGCAGGAATGGAGTTCATGACACAATGCATGCGGCGTGGGCCCCGCGTTCCCAGAACGTTCAGCTCGTAGGAAACCTCAGAGATTCGGTAGGTCCCGGAAGGAACCTTCGGAGACACCTTCGTGGAGAACCGGCGACTTGTCTTAATGGGTTGCGGAGGAAGAATCGATGAAGATGAGATGGTTACATGTGGAGGCTCCGTGTCATAGATCATGAATTTTGTGCCAAGAAAATTTGACCTGGAATTTATTATCGTACAATTAGTTTTAGTCATTAGTCTTTGGTACAGTTCAGTTCAGTATTTTGATTGACTCTTTTAGTAATTAGTTAGGGTTAAATACAAATATTTGATTGGCTTTTGGTATAATTGCTATGCTTAGTGTAATTCGTTAGTTTTTTTCTTTAAATTTAAAAAAAAAATTCGTGCATGGTCTCTTAACTGTTGTTTAATTATTTCAGCTTGGTAACTTTATGGAGTTTTAGGCTTAAAAATTTGGATATTTAGAAAGAAAAATAAATAAAGTGGAAAAAATTGACTGTCTTTCCATATTTATACTAATGATATAAGAAAAAAAGAAAAATTCTTTGATTAATTATTTTCCATTAAAGAAAAAAAACAAGTAATTCGAATTAGTTAGGGTTGAATAAAAATTTGATCAACTCTTTTTGGTATAATTGCTAATGCTTAGTGTGTGATCTGTTGGTTATTTCTTTTAAATTTAAAAAAAAAAAATTGATGCATGATCTCTTAATCCCTGTTGAACTTTATTTCAGCTTGGTATTTTTATGGAGTTTTAAGGCTTAAAAGTTTGGATATTTTAGAAAATAGAATGAATAAAATAGAAAAAAAATTGACTGTCTTTCCATATTTATACTAAATGGTTGAAGAAAAAAAAAAGAAACTTCTTTGATTAATTCCTTTCCATTAAAGAAAAAAAAAAGGAATTTGAATTAGTTAGGGTAAAATAAAAATTTGATCGACTTTTTTAGTGTAATTGCTATGCTTAGTGTGCGATTCATTAGTTTTTTCTTTGAAATTTCAAAACAAAAATTGGTGTATGATCTCTTAACCGTTGTTGAATTTTCTTTCAATTTTTTGGTGCAGAATCAGTATTGACTGATGCTGTAACAGTATGTTACCTTTAATAATTTGTTAGTGAGGCTACAGTACTAAGCATAGTGCGGATTGTTCTGTACTATGGACCAATATCTTCATTTTCAAAGTTTAAATAGTCGATCCGAACCATTCAACATGATTTCCATATGAAAATGTACTTGCGGACTAAATTTTACATTTTTTACATTCTTTTTACTAATTTTTAATATAGGTAGAGAATCACTGCCTTTGAATGGTCTAAAATTTTAGATCAAGTGATATTCTACCTATCTAAAAAATTGTAAAAAAATTGTAAAAAAATATAAAATTTGTTATACAAATACATTTTCATATGGAGATCATGTTGAATGGTCCGGGTCGATTGTTTGGACTTTGAAACGGAGATATGGATCTATAGAACAGACCAATCCGCTATATGCATAGTATCATAGCCTTACTCACAAGTTGTAGCTTCTGGAGTAAGATATGTAAATTTGAGTTATGTTTGAGGTACCTCATTTTGCCAAGGTAAGAGCAGCTTGATTTTGATATGTTATCAGCATCCATCGATATTATATACTCTGTATAGGTGGTTCGGCGGGTCCGTTTCGCTGACAGTAGGAACTTTCCATTTTCAGCAAATACAGCTACATCCCAATTTTTGGAAAAGTAAAGAAAGGTTAGATTCCTTGGATCTAACGAAAGCCAAATATTATTTGAAGTATTCTAAGCCAAGACAGATCACGGGTAATTTGAGTTTTAACTCTTAGCTTAAGAAGATGTTTCGCATGAACTCTTTCTTAGAATAAAGGAAGTTGAGAAAGAGATTTAAAAAATTAAAAAAAACTACGGATCAACAAAATCTCCTTTTCGCAGGAAGGCCAATCAAGAATTTAACATCTTGTTTAGGAGCACAGTCTTTAAATATATTCAAAAAATCTCTGGTAGTGTCATGCTATACAGATAATTTAAACATATTATATAGGCTCCCTGAATAACCAAGAAATAAAAAAATTACCAGGACTGAGGCACAAGTAGAGATGATAAGTGAGTTTGGATTTGTCACGCTTAATGAAGCACTGTATAGTCCCATCACGCGGCCCAGGCTGTTTATATAGTATTAGAAGTTATGATACACTCTCAATTTAGTCAAAATAACCAAAAGTTTAACTTGTTCTTTAACAATGATCCCCTCCCTTCTCTCTTTTTTTAATGAAAACTTGGCAGTGGCTGCCAAGTATGACCCCCTCTCTCTCTCTCTCTCTTGAAAAACTTGACAGTGGCTGTCAAGGATTGTATTAATTAAAAACGTTCTTTACATCAAAATTTGATCCCTAAACCACTATTACACTCAACTAGCAATCTAACCATGCCATGTTGGCCTTTCTCCCTCTCTCCCGCACATTCACAAATATAAAGAGGTGGCAATGGCCTTACCTTATCTCGCTCTCTCACACACACATGCGCAAATTTAAAGTTTGGGCAAAGGCCAATTGTCCCCCCGCCCCCCTAATTAAAACATGCATTTTTCACCATCTACAACAAATCATACTGCCTTCCCCTCATTTTCCTTTTTAACCATACCTAGGTTCGGAAACAACACAACTGACTAAAATAAATACCAATATTAATTAACTCCATCATAAAACAAAAAATAAACAAACCGACCTGCTTGAGCGATACAGGGAAGGTGAGTTTCCCACAGAACTCAGGGGTGATAACCATCTCCTTACACATCTCCCTCCAAGACCTACACACAGCAGCACACGCTACCACATTCTTTCGATTCGGCCACGTGCCCTCGCTCTCCTCCAGCCGCCGCACCACTTCTCTAAGGAGCTCCGGAGGAAGCCCGGCCCACGTGTTATCACTATCCGCAACTGCCTCGGGCTCCTCATGGGGCCGCACAACTGGTGCTCCTGATCGGCCCCGGTGGCGCCTGCTGACACCTGATAACCCACTGAGTTTCACCTCAAAGCTCCGTCTAGAGAGGCTCCCTAGGCTCTCTTTCACATCAAGCATTATGCTCCGAAATGACATATTTGCTGAAACGACCTGGCAAAAGTTGAATTTTATGAGTGTACACTTGAAGCAAGAAGAAATTTTGTAATCATAATAGTTATGTGTATTATTGCTTGCAATGCAAAAATTAGGTTTTGGAATAAGTGGGAATTTGTGCTAGTTCTAGATGAACACCTGTGCAAATGATAGCTTGTTTAACAATGCAAGTAATCAGTGAAGAGTTTAATATGTGAAAGACTTAAGCTTTCACATAATAATAACAATTTTGTTTAAGTTTTGAATTGATTTGCTAATTCTTTGACCAAATTCAATTGCAAGTTGCCAATCTCAAGTCATTAATTAAATAAAATTGACAATATGCTGAGTCGACAATGAAAGCCATACCTAACAATAAAATAACATTTTAAATTTTGAATGGCTGACGCAGTTGACTATAGCTATAAACACTTTTTGTGTTATGAATTTGAAAATGGGCAGAAAAGTAATACTTTAATCAAGTATTACATGCTGATGTGAAAGCCCAACTTATAAGTATCGTGTCAAAATAATTATTTTCAAAATATTTGACATAACTGTATAAATACAAATCCTTTTTTTTGTTTCCATATAGCCAAAGTCAATCAGTAAAGTAGAGAAACAGACCGTAATTTACAGAACCGATGGCACATTACTAAGCCTAATCCTGTAGGTTTTATTATCAAACTAATTAGCTATACAAATAGTTTGAAATTGTAGAAGTATCCTTCCAAATACTTTGAATTTTTAAAAAGATCTTTCCAAACTGGTTAAACAAGCGGCCTCCAAACTAACACATGCTCTGAAAGGAATTGCTTTACAATACTGAGACTTTCTGATCAAGCAAAGCACTGAAAAACAGCCAAAAAAGTGTCAGGAGACATGCAAGAAAGATGCATGCTTTTTCCGCACTCAAGAGACATTTTTTTTTATTAAAGTGGGGGAAAGCAACCAATTTCCTAACGAAAACATAATTGTTCTTACAAAAGGAAATTAAATGGAGTCAATTAAAGAAGGAGATTGATTTTACATGGGAGGAAGTAATAGAAGTGCATAAAAACCTCCTTAACTATAATAAAAAGTTAATTCTCAGCTGGACCAGTAATAATTGGGTCTACAAAACATCTACACTGATTTGTTATTAAGCACTATATAACAGAATACCCTCTTAAGAAAACTTTCTACTATTTTTACTAAATTTAAGCTGGAAACAGATTAAACCTAGTGTTGTATAGCAGAAATGTATAAAAAAGAGAAAATAGAACGAATCCCCAAGTAAATTACTAAAGTTAATTATAAGGAACGTACCTAAACTAATTTGCGAATCCGCAGCTGAAACAACAGATCCAACTCTACGCAGTTGAGAAGGGCGCAAATCTGCAGGAAAGGATTAAATAGAACTCAAATAAAGTCTCGATAAATTATTAATTCTCTCTTCTCGGAAAGGAAATTACAGCAAAGCAAGCTTCTTTTCACAAAATCCAATGTTTCGGAAGAAATTGCTTAACATTTCAGCTAAAATTTCCAAATCGAGACACAGATCCAGCAGCATCCAGTTCAGAAATCACTCTAATTCAGAATAAAAAACCAAAAGAACTCACATTGCTGCTCTATCTACTGAAAGTTGTGCGCTTTTGGGTTGTTGTACCCTTCTAGTCGAATCTGAAGGAAGGGATTAGAGCGTATGAATCTCTTGCTAGGTTTCTCGTTCGCTCGCTCTAGGGCTCTAGGCCTCTAGCTCTCTGTCGGTCTCTCGCTAGACACAGGAGACTTGGTGAATAATGAAATGGCAAGGTCGAGAAGGCAGAGAGAGAGAGTGGGGAAAGGTGTGAAAGAAAGGAAAAAGGAAAAGGAGTGCTCCTCTGCTTCACTTTTTTTTCATTCATTATTAATTCCATTTTACTAATAGTATTATATTAGGAAGAGAGTTCAAATGCACCATTATTTGATGCTTTAATAATCAATATGCTCCATATTTTTATTTTTTATTTTCAAAGTCCGAACATTCGATCCAAACCATTCAATATGATCTTCATAATAAAATATGCTTTGAGACTAAATTTTATATTTTTTAGAATTTTTTTTACTATTTTTTTTACAAAGATACAATATCACTTTATCGGATTGTCCAAAAGCTCCTTAAAACAGTGATTTTGTACCTATTGAAAAAAACAGTAAAAAAATTCTAAAAAATATAAAATTTAGTCTCCAAGCATATTTTATTGTGAAGATAATGTTGGGTGGTTCAGATCGACTGTTTGGACTTTGAAAACAGAGATAAATAATGTAGAGCATATTGGAGCACAAAAACGATAGTGCATTTGAACCCTCCTCTTATATTATAGTATAGAAATTGTTTGGTGACTTGCTCCTGTTGACACGGACATAAGGGTGAAAACGGTATGTATAATATTCCATCTGTATTTGAAAACTAAAATGTGAATATTCAATATTCAAATATCTGTGTGGATAAGAATACTGATATAGTTTTACGTTTCAATTATGTGTATCTAAATAGTAGATATATATCATATATTTTTTAATATATATTATGAAAAAAAATTGTTATTCACTATTATAATTAGATAAATATTATAATTTTTAATATTTTTTAATATATTTTATATTATTTTAATAAATATCTGATCTAATTTGAATTCGTAGATGTATTTGTCTCATATATCTGATCTTAATTGAGTATTCCTCTGCATGATTTGCGAACCACGAAAGGAATAATAGATCTACGATATTTAGTGGCCTAGGCTAACAACGAATTATCAAGGTTTGACAAGTATACGAGCAAATATTACCTTTATTATTGGCTATGTTATTTTCTACAAAAACTATAGCAATTTGGTACATCTATAATTCAGTGTTTTGAGTAAAGTTGGGATGAAACCACAAGTAGCTTTAATATCTATAAAAGATTCTTTAATTTGAACCAACGATTTTTTGATATAAAAAGTATTATCTTTATTACTAAATTAAAGGTTGATTTCCGTACAACTAAACTAGTTATTGAAGTTGGCATTTATTTTGATTCGATGTTAATACCGGATCTTATAAAGTAATTCAAAATTTTAATTTAAATCCTAACCATTTGTTCTGCTTTGGTAAGAATATTAAAGAAATCCCATTAATTTTTAAATTGATTCATTCCGAATTCAAACATAATAAAATTTTGAGTTATATTAAAATATCTGGGCAAATTCGGCGCAACGTGTTAATTTTCCAACGAGCCCAGACTTGTTGAACGACTTTGAATAATGTCATAATGTCAATATACTTTTTTTTTTTTTAGGTTTGAATTCTATGGACAATGACTGATACTAAAATTCTTGTTTCTTTCTCAATTCATATTTTACATTTTTTTTTTCTAGATTGTTCAAAATATTGCAGGTACTCTGAATAATATGACTTTGCAGAAAGAACAATTTAGTCTTGATTATCATACCAGATTGTTGGTGATTCTGATTTGATTTATTTAATTTTATCACTGTGTTGTTGAGTTACTCATTGCATTGCACATGTTGAGGTCCTCTTACATCTTGAATAGCTCCTTAGCTTGATGTACAAATTAATATTTAGATGCTAACTGCTAAATTCTTTTTTCTATAATTGTTGGTCTCAAATGCAAGTACAAACAATACTATTTTTGAGATTGTCAAAATAAAAATATAACATGTACTTCTCATAATATTTAGGGTGTGTTTAGATGGGTGAAGTATAATCACTAATTTGAATTAGCACTATTTCGAGCTACTATTCTTTATTTGAGTGTGTTTGAATTAGCAAACATAAATTATTCGTTGTCTGTCTTTCGTGAGTTTTCTCATTATTCTACTAACCCAACAAAATGTTGAATTAGCTACAATTCTCAATCTTGAATAATTATTAGAATAGTCAAATCTCAAAATTCTTAGTAATAGCCTATTCTAATAAGACAAAAAGTTTTCATTCACTATTCTAGTTATTCTAACTCAACCAAACACCGGATAGGCTATTCCGAATAGTCTAATCCCAAAAATAGCATATTCTCAATTCAACCAAATATATCTCTAATTCAACAAAATGTTGAATTAGCTACTATTCTCAAACTTGAAATTAACTCTATTCTTCGGTGAACTGTCGAACCCCAGTAGGATAGGGTCGTCGAGTTTTGAATAATGTCTGAAAGGTTCGAGTCAGATTTGGGTCCGTGTTCAAGTCAAGTCTAACCATATGGGTTCTTCGGGCTGAGTTAGATTTGTTACTTATAATTTAGAGACATCGGACATACTGGCCCTAGGCTATCCCTAATAGGCACCGTACGGCGTACTCGTTAGTCACGCAAAAGTTGAGATATCTCAGAGGATACGCACTCCTACCCAGCTTTCAAAAATAAATCCAACCATATTTTATTAGATCTTTGAGACGATGGTACCCGAGTTAATTATGGATTTAGAATTAGGCAAATCAGTTGTCAATTTATGAGTTAGCCTCATGAACATCTTTTTAATCTAACTCACACGTGTGTAATATTATATCAAATATAAGGGCGGATGCAGCTCAATACAGGATAGGACAACTGTTTTATTTTAAAAATCCAAAACCAAATTACTAGAATTGAATTTTGAGGCTTCGAGCTATTCTAAAAAATAATATTGCCTTACATTGGTGGTCTAGCCTATAATGTGAGTCCAGCAATCTAATATATTTTAAATAGATTTTAAGAGGCATAGCTCAATATCATTCGTTGATCCAATTAAAATTTGCTCTCCGCTGATCCAATTCTAATTCCTCTCCATCTTCGCTGCACTCTCTGACTCGAACATAAAAACACAAACAAAAAACGAAACGAAAAGAAGTCCCTCATCTCTGCTGACTCGAAAAGAAAAATCAAAATCAAATGAAGCAGCTTTCCGCCTCCAACTTGATTATTTAATAGATTTAAATCCAATTAATTATTTAAATCCGATTTGATAATTTACTGTCCTACTCTTAGAAAAATCATGCATATATCATTGTCCTGTTCACATATATTTATCTCCAAATAGTCAATCATATTTTAATGAATTATTAATATAATGCAATCAAATAATGACAAAATATATAATGTTTTTCTTATTTGTCTGTATCTTTTAATTAGATTGAAGTTTTAATTTAAAAGTTCTGTGACCGAGACATTATACATCCCGATAATAGAGAAGAGTTCAATTCAACATAGAAGAGATAAAAATAATTGATTTATAATTTAATTTTGCTTATTGAAAGCAACAATACGCTGGAAATTCTTCTTTTTTGATAAATTTGTAAAATCATAATCTTTTATTTAATTTACTGTTTATGAAACACAAATCCTACATCCAGGATTTTAGTTTATTGCAAAATTGAAAGAATAAGCAATAAAAAAGACATAAAGGGTGTGTTTGGATGAATCAAGAATAGTAGTAAGAATAGAGCTATTCTCAATTTTAGAATAGTAGTTATTCCAATATTTTGTAGGAATAGTAGAATAGTGAGCTATCCCACAAAAAGCAAACAAAGAATAGTGCCTATTCGCTAATCCAAACACACCCAAATGCCGGATAGTAGCTCAGAATAGTACTAATCCGGAATAGTAGTTATTCTTCACCCATCCAAACGCACCCAAAGTGAACAGCGAAGGTGAGTAAAAGAAAGTACAGACGTCTAAGAGTTAAATTTTGGTTACACTGTAAATTTCTTAGCATTTCAATCAGAGTGTTACACTGTAAATTTTTATTACAGACGTGATTTTTCATAATTATAACAACATCTTTGGAAGAATAAATTTTGGTACACATGATTCATGAAACATAATAAGGAAGATAAAGCAACTTAATTATTCTTAAATTTTAAATAGTAACGAATATAATTTGACCTAAGAGTTAAACTTGTGATTGTTTATTACGAGCGTGATTTGTCACATTCAGAACAAAATCTTTGTGCGTGTTAATTTTTGTGTACCCAAACCATTTTACTTTGGTCGTCCGAGCAGGTCCCACTGGCTGTCGTAGTGAGTTGACTAGCCGTTCCATTCTGTCATGATAAAACGGAGAGAAATACGTGTCGATAACTACAAATCATCTCCAGTTATCACAAAACCGGACAAATCCATTTTAACGAATTTAATATTCGCCTATTATTGTGTCATTGTGTGATTCAGGCATTCAGCATATATTTTAGTAGATGCAGCTTTTTGTCGTTATCGTCTAGGTAAAGACTTCACCTGTCGACCTACAATTTCCTCGGACTGTGATATAATAATTTGTATCGAGTTTTTATTTTATAGTATATATCTGACATATAAATTATTTAAGCTGTTTATTTTCATTTGTTAATTTTAGATAAATAAGTAGGTAACCTACTTGGCATCTTGATGGATTTAAAAAAAAAAAAAAAAATTTAAATGGCACGTAAGTTTTATTGTTTCAGTATCTATAAAACAACAAAATGGGTCACACATTAAAAAAACAAAAAAAAAACTTCTCTCTTACATAAAAATTATTGGTATTTTCATTTTTCAATATAATAAGAACATAACTATAATTTTTCCAAGTTCACTAAGTGTTTTTTGGCAAACTTAACTCCAAAATCTTACTAATTAATTGATTTCAAATGATGAATTCAAACTCTTAAAATTGATATATACACTAGTAATACATTACATATAAAATTTATAAATTTATAAATTATTTCAGTACGAAGTCAAATGGTGAAAAAAAAGTATTAAAATTAATTTATAATTTTTTTTTGTTTGCTTGACTTTATATTAAAAATATATGTCTATTTTAGATCAAGTTTGATATATTTTTTTGGTTAATTCTTTGTTATCCTTTCTTTTAGAAATGAAGCCCCACTTGATCAGAAAAAAAGAAGTTCTCTTTTTCTTTTTGATTTGCTCATTTAATCTGAGTTCACCTCAGCCTATTCGTTTTTCATAGTAATAACTTTTACTGTTTTTCTGGAATGCTATCAGTATCATGTGATTAGGGTCATTATGCTGTTTTCTTCTTTAAAAAAAGAATAACTACACAAGTAGGGTTGTCTGCCTTTTTCCCTTCTTAAAAGCTAAAATTGCACAAGTTTACAGTTATCAAAGCTGAGGAAAAAAAAAAATACAATCTAAAAGAAAATTGATGAACAGAGTATCTCTATCCATCAAACTATGGTCTCCAAGTCTTAAAAGTTAAAAGCAGATAAGATCACACAAAATTTCTTCAGCTGAGCATAAAATCCAGTAAATTGAGTTCCAGTTCTGTGATCTTCCAATCTAAACACAAAATCAAGGTAAATATGAAATGAATCGGTATTTAGTCTAGTGGTTAAAAAACAACGTTCTCTGCGTGAAATCGTAGGTTCAAAATATGACTAAAATTTCTCTCTTTAGGTAAAGTTAGACAACTATTCTAAACTGATATAAATCAAGGCTGTGTTTAGATCACACAAGAATAGCAATGTGCATCCAAATAACATTTTTGCTATTCGGAATAGCTAGAATAACTGTTATTTTTTATTTCTTATAAATGTTGGAATAACTACTATTCGGAAGTGTGAATAAAGAGAAAAAAAATATTTTCTTTTCGGATTTCCGCCAATATAGTTCCAAAATAAAAAATTTGATATCACTTCTGCTATCTTCACAATTCGTTTGAGATCCCACATTCTCACTTACCTATATTTCCTCTTAATTAACACCTTGTTAACACTATTCTTTATTAGTTACAGCTATTCACTGTCAACATATACAATCCAAACAATATTTTTACTAATTCAAATAACATATTTTTCACACTAATCCGAAAATCACTATTTTTTCTCTATTCTCATTTAATATTCTCAAATTTCGTTTTAGTTTAAATCCAATCCGTTCATTATATATTGACACGGATTTTACAGGGTCCCAAGTATTACAGAATTGAACCTGATTGATCTGTATTATAATCGGACGATCCGAATTCAAACTAAAACGATAAGGCAATACACATGATCGGAATCGATACAAACCAAATTTGCTCCACCTTTCCCGATCCAGTGATCCGAACAACCACAAATTTAAAAAAAAGCTCCTTAATATGTACGATATAACCACAATTTTTACCTGATTTTACCTAAATCACAAAAAGACGATAATTCTAAAAAATAAATACCTAATTTTTACCGGGCTGCACAAAAAATTCGTAGTTTGTGATTCGATTAGAGTTTGATTCGAAAAAGTTCGTTAAAAAATTCGATTTGAAATAGTTCAAAATTAATTCAAGCCAAACTCAAACTGGACCTGGTTCGTTTGAAATAGGTTCGTGAACTATTCTAGTTCGAATCTCAAAGTACGTGAACCGTTGATTTCCGCTGATGACTATGACTTAAAAATTAAAACATAAGGCCGCCCAACCATAAGTCACAACTCGTAAGTTATAACTCTTGCTCTCAGTTCTAAAATCCTAGACGATTTTCATCTCTCACTCTCGGTGACTACGATCACTCTTCTTTATCGTAAAAAAATTCGTAAAAGATTCGAAAGAGTTCGTAAAAAATTCGATTTGAAATTAATTTAAACCAAACTCAAACTGAGATAAGTTCGATTTGATTCGTTGCAGCCCTACCAAGAAGACTACTAAGTTGGCTTCTTTTCACAATTTAAGTTATATGAAAAGAAAATTTTGAGGTTCCATTTGTGCTCAAGTTATATTAAAAAAATTACAAACTCTGTATGGATCACAACTAACGTGAACCGTTCGTTTTTAAAAAATCGGACGGATAATATAGTGTACTTTGAAATATTTCCTAAGTTTAAAATCAGATAGTTATAGTTGATCTAAATGAAATTTACATTGCAAAACCCCGATTCATAGCAAAACAACTATACATAAATAATATGGTTATCGGAAGTAACTTTGGATTAGATGAGCACTAAAGTCGTCTAATGCGCTTAAAAGTTCGTGCACACGAATCTCATAGTGAGGTGCAGGGGCAGACCCACAGTCAACCAGAGAAGGGCAACTGCCTCTCCCTGAATTTTGAAATTTAGCGGTAAAATATGAGTCCAGTATCATTTTGCCCATCTCTGGAAATTGTTTTGCCCCCCCCCCCCCCCCCCCCTCTAGAATTGAAAAGTCTGTCAGGTCAGTTCAAAAACATTGTTAATGAGAAATTTTGTTATTTTTATAGATATTTACATATTCGGACCAACTTTGTTGTTTTTTAATATGTAAAATAATATTATTTTGTTATTATTATTATGTAAATGTATACTATTTTTATTTTTTTTTATTATATTGATTGTTTTTTTTTATCTAGTACCCATAGTTAATGGATCTGAACCCAATAAGATATTTGAATCCGATTTTTGCCCCTCTCTGGCAGAAATTCTGCATCCGCCCCTGGTGAGGTGCATACAAATCATAAAGCACATTGGACGGCTCTGATGTCTATCAGACTCCAATTTACTTCCGATAGTTATCAGACCTACACTTTTAGCAAATGTCGAGCTCAAAACATATTAGATGTCACTACTAAAAAGTCTAAAACCAGCTTTAAATTCGGAATCAAGAAAAGAACTTGTAGCATAGTAGCGAGGGCTTCAGAAAGAATGACCGCTGTATCTCTAACCAGATCACCTTTGTCTCCAAAAGAAGCCATAAATTGAGCGTCAGTTAACAAAGCAAAAAGTTATTTGAAATATCTATTAACCTGATTCTGATAAAGGCCTCGATTAATCTGAGATCAGACAACATTAATTCATTCACAACTGCCAAATTTCTATTTTGGTTTTATGGGCAAGTGGGCAACCCTTTTTTATCACCAAATAGAAATCATAAATTTAAGCTCAACATTTGGATAGACTTGTGTCACTGGTGCATCCCAAACTGGAGCTATATACAAACTCAACTCTCACAAAAAATCATAAATTTCGTGGACCATGCATTTTTTTTTTGTCCGTTGCATTTTTTCATCACAGAAAAAAAAATACACACTGTTAGTTTTGTTAAATCTTGTTCACATAATAAACAAATTTAATTCTTTGTAGCTCCAAAACCAGTCTTTGATCTAACAACAAATGTAGCGCCCTTTTGTGTGAAAGGTCGCCATTTCAAAACCAGTATGAAAATTTCTTTTAAATATTAAATAGTTTAGTGGACTTCACTTTCATTTTTGTTTGTTATAAAATTGAGGACATAAGTAAAATTGAATATTTTTGTTTGCTATAAAATTGAACATTTTTCATTTTCTATTTTTAGATGAAAATATTAAAATTCTAAAAAATAAATTTACTGTAGCAGACCGTTCCGGGGGACGGTCCAGTGCTGGAAGGCAAACCACCCCCCAAGATCATTTTAAATTTTTTGAAAGTTATTTCTATTATTTTTTTTTGTTATTAATAAAAAAAATCAGAGACCACATAGAGCCAAATTTTTTATTAATATACAAAAGAAATAATAAATTTAACAATCTATATAATTTTTTTATGAAATTCACAATCTATCCAAACCGATGACATTGTCATCAGTTTAAGCCAAGCACAATTTTTGATGCTTTCTGCACATTTTTTGAAACAACGAACGACTCAGATTAAAACAACGAACGACTCAAATTAAAACATTGTTTGTAACGATTAGAGTTGCGCAAATTTTTGTTAAATTTTTTATTTTTTTCAAAAATAGAAAGACCATAATATTTTCTATATTTACCTAGAAATGACTTTTGAACCGGGATCAATAATTCAGATTCAAAGCATTTTTATTTTTTTTCTAATAACACAAAGAAATATTTTAATTTTTCTTACAGCCATGAAAAATCCGATCTGAAAAATATTGATCCGGATTATTTGTTTAAGTCTATCTAATAAATCACATTATATGGTATTTTATCTAATTTTAAAAAAATATTTCTAATATTTTAATAAAAAATAAATAAATTATAATATTTTCTAATTAAATAAAAAACAATAATAAATTATAATATTTTCATCCAAATTTAATTTAAAATAATTCTTTATTTAATTAGAAAATGTTATAATTTATTTTTTATTAAAATATTAGAAATATTTTTATACATTTTTTAAATTAGATAGAATACCATATAATTTTTTTTTTTTGAAGAAAGTGGATGTACCACCTGTTTCCATTAGAAACAAATAGAGTTCATACAGTAGTAGGAAATAAATCCTAATTAGTTTTACTAACTACCAGCAGTACACCTAAAGCACAAACAAGGTGCAAAATGCAAATCTAAGGCAGGTACTAATAATGGCACTGTTAACAAAAGCCATATACTGAAAAGCACAAAACACTAATATCCAATTAGCTAGGTAGATGGAGAAGCAGTGGATGAGCTGGTTGTAGTAGGGTTATGGGCAGCAAAATAAGCAGCATCCACAGCATCATACTCTGCTTTGTCTCGTAGGTAATCAGCCAGGTCTGAACCCTCTAACCCAAGAAAGAGATCTTCCTCGGAATCCCAGGTACTGCCTGCCTCCAGTGATGTATCGGTCTCCGAGAGGATTATAAGAGGACCTGCCTGAGGCAAATCAGGCAAACCAGTCACATCCATAGGTAGTATCATGCTTAGTTTAAAATAGGAATTATCAGAATTTGATTGGCACCAGTATGAGGTAAGTGAGATAATCCTAGATCCTATGGTAGTCAGTGGAGGGACAGTAGTATTATTAAAGCAAACCTGGTTTCTGGTTAACCAAATTACCCAAATTGTTGCTGCCTTAATTAATTCTATCAGTAGAGTATCCTTGAGAGGTATTTGTGCATCAAGGATCCAGAAATCAGAAATACTGGTACAATTAAATACAAAATTATTATGTGATGCTATCCAAGACCATATGGTTGCAATGAAAGGACATGTAACAAATAGATGGTCTATAGTTTCTAAAGAATCACAAAAAATACATTTTTGGTCACCAGTCCAACCTCTTTTAACTAGGTTATCTTTGGTCAGGATCTTCCCTTCCTTAACTAACCACATAAATATTTTTATTTTGAGGGGTATTTTTGTCTTCCAAAGTGTTGAGTATTGTTGGTCCTTAATTCCTCCAAAGTCTAACCATTTATACAAAGAGTTTACTGTAAACAAACCAGTGGTGGTCCATCTCCAAATGATAGTATCAGGTTTAGTACAATCAAGAAAAATAGTAGAAGGATTTAAAAGAGCATGTAATTGGTGCCATTCTGTGAGGGATATACCAGTAGGTTGAACAATGATCTGAAATGAGAGATTGGTATGAATTAAAGCATTTGAAACAGTAATATGTGGGTCTGCTAAATTAGTGAAGAGATTTGGGAATTTACAGTACAAAGCATAGTCCCCTAACCATCTGTCAAGCTAGAAAAGAGTATCAGTCCTATTACCTATATTTCTATTAATACCTAGTTCAACTATATTTCTAATTGATAATATACCAGCCCAGAAATGTGATAGTTTGGGAATATGCAATCCTGAGGAGCTATACTTGGCTATTAGAATATCCTTCAATTTACCAAGAATACCATATAATTTGATTTATTAGAAAAACTTAAACAAATAACCCAGATCAATATTTTTCAGATCATATTTTTCATTGCTGTAAGAAAAATTAAAATGTTTTTCTGTGTGTTATTAGAAAAAAAATAAAAATGCTTTGAATCTGAATTATTGATCCCGGTTCAAAAGTCACTTCTAGATAAATACATAAAATATTATGGTCTTTCTATTTTTGAAAAAATAAAAATTTAACAAAAATTTGCGCAACTCTGTAATAATTACAAATAGTGTTTTAATTTGAGTCGTTCGTTGTTTCAAAAAGTGTGCAGAAAGCATCAAAAATCGTGCTTGGCTTAAACCGATGACAGTGTCATCGGTTCTAGCTTTCTGAAACCGATGACAATGCCATCGGTTTGGATAGATTGTGAATTTCATAAATAAATTGTATAGATTGTTAAATTTATTATTTCTTTTATATTAATAAAAATTTCGGTACATAGAGCGTGCTTTAATAATTCCACCAAAATCAAGGGCGTGCTTTAATAATTCCACCAAAATCAAGGGCGTGCTTTCATAATTCCACCAAAATTAAGGGTGTGCTTTCATAATTCCACATGGACCAGGTCTAGGACAAAGAAGAGACGCCCCTCTTCCCAGTTCCATTCGAGTTCTCGACCGGGAAGAGGTCCTCTCTCGTACAGGCGTACAGCCGAAACCCTAACACCGGATAAATTGTAACCAGGACCTGGTCTTTGTAGAGGTCTTACAACTGTTCCACGAGTTCGCCTAATAATGGGGGAGGAATCTGCAGCTGCTAAAAACGGTGCTTCTGACCGCCCAATGGACAACTCCAGTTCTCTCTCTCTCTCTCTCTCTCTCTGTGCGTGTAGACTTTGCTAGTTGATCAAAATCTGATACTTTATGTGATTCAAAGAAAGAAAAATTAATTATAGTTAAGTAATTATGTGAAATATTTTTTAGGACTGAAATGTTGCAATTTATTGGTTTATCAGTTTATTTGAGAAAAGATACAAAACCTATTTTCATATTCAAATGTTTATACTTTACTCTTTTAAGTAATTGTCTAGTAGATCAAATGTGATACTTCACTTGACCTGATATGATATGATATGTATTAACCTATTAGAATCCCTTATAAATGCATTCACCTGACAATCTTGATATTTTTTTGCCAAATTGAGCAATGGTTTTTCAAAACTAAAATATGTTTACGTACAATTTTTATGGCATATATTAAGCTTGCTTATGAAATTTCAATCAAAATAGAGTACTATTTGATTATTTATCATAGTTTAATATACACTGTTACAAATTTTTAATTTTTCAGTAAAACATGGATCAAGTCTCATCATCTTTTATATACATGACATATATGAAAGTTGTTCATTATATGAAATATAGAAGCCATATAAGTATTAAAAAAGTTGACAAATTAGCATACATGATAGAATATTTAGTATACTTCTTTATTTTCTTCTTTTCAGTTTATACTATAGAAAAGCTGAGAGAAATGCTAGATAGTGCCAGCATGGATTTTGATGCATTAGTTTCACTGGTCAGAGAAGTCGAGCATTCTTCGCCGGTAATACCAGATTAGATTTATTGATTTATATTGATCCAATTTTTTACTTTTTAATGGCTAAATATGCTATTAAGTCCGAAACTTTATAACATTATATAGTATTAGTAAACTTCCTAGAAGAATCCAAGTAACTTTACTTTAGTACTTAACTAAATAAAAAATCAGAAAAAAAAAACAGAAAACATATCAGCACAAAAATAGCATAAACCTAATTTATGAAATTGTGGTTTCATGTGCAGAATGACATTGGTTCCATAACCCTAGTTTATGATAAATTTCTACTGGAATTCCCCTTATGCTATGCATTTTGGGTCAAATATGGAGCACATAAGTTGCGCCTATGTGAACCAAATGAGGTGGTACAAGTGTATGAAAGAGCAGTACAAGCCTTGACCTTCTCTGTGGATCTATGGTGTGATTATTGCACATTTGGTATGCTCACATTTGATGATCCATCGGATATCAGAAGGTAAACTAAAGGGCAAAAAATACAATGCTTAATTTAGGGGTGTTTATTGAGTAGGTTCAGTTAAAACCGAATTAAAATAGCCAAATCAAAATTTTATTCGGTTTTCAAAAATCGAACCGAACTAAACTTGTCAACTGAATAATAACCGAATAAAAAAAAACGAAGTAAATTCGGTTTGTTTGGTTGAAATGAAATAAGATAATAAAATTTTAGAAGGCCAAACTTCAATACATACACAAATACATTTAATAATAATTTTAGGAATAAATATCAAGATATATATCTGTCAAAACGAAATAAGAGAGATTAAACAGAGCCAAATATAAAAAACCTAAGTAATTCAAGTCAATATCAAGAAAATTGTTTGGTTGAACCGAAATAAGATAGATTAACCCGAACCATGTATAGAAAACCAAAGTTATTTAAAAATTCAACCAAACCAAACCATTTAAACCGAAAAACCGAACCATTTAATTCAGAATTTGTCGGTTGGTTTGAAAACCAAATAAACCGGATCCAACGAACACCCCTCCTTAAACTTTATTGAAGTTCATTGATTGTGGTGTTCTTATTTGATTTATTACATTTTTTGGATAATTATAGATTATTTGAGAGGGCCTTGTCTTTTGTTGGAAAGGATCATTTGTGCAACAAGATATGGGATAAATACATAGAGTTTGAGTATTCTCATAAACAGTGGCACCGACTTGCCAATATTTACATTATCATCCTCAAATTCCCTACTAAGAAGTTACATGCATATTATGAGAGGTACACATCATTATATGTATACATGTCTTATTTTGTTGGATATTTATTGGTAATGACCAAGATCTCTTTTATTTGCTCGAGTAAATACCAACTTTTTGTTTGTTTGTTTATAGCATATGCTTATGTGTCAAAGAAAGCTCAAGTAATAAAAGATCACTAGACTGCCGCTAGCATTTTCTTTTAAATTTAACAAAATTGCTTCCAAACTGTATATCTACAAAAAATAAGAAAAAGTCATTATTGTTGGGAGCAAAGTTGTCAATATTACAAAAATCTCAAAAGAGGTTGGTTATGACTTATGAGTTGCAAATATGAGAACTGCTGTTTTATGTCCAAATATTGGGCATTATTTGCAAGGTCTCATTTTTTAATTTTTTAATTGCAAGGTCTCATTTTTAAGATAGCTAACAATTTATTTGTTTTCTAAAGGATTTGTTTATTTTCAAATAAGTGATTCAGTTTTAAGAAGCTAGCCTCTCTGCTTGAAGAAGAAACATCAATTCAAGGCATAGAACTTGTGTCACTGTCAAATCAAGATGGAGAAACAGTGAAGAATTTTGAAATTTCAGATATTTCAAGTATAATTCAAGGTTTTACGTATGCAAACAATCACAAAGTGGATATTGACATGATAAAGAAATATTTGTGGGTTGGAGAGGAAATGTACAGGAGGTCTTGTGAAATTGAGAAGAAAATTGTTTGCTATGAGAACAATATAACAAGGCGCTATTTTCATGTGAAACCACTTCATGATTCTCAGCTTGAGAATTGGCACAGGTATCTGGATTTTGTTGAGAGCCAAGGAGATTTTGATTGGGTATGAAAACAAACTCTTTATTTCAATTATGCCCCTGAATAGTTGCTATTTGCATGTGCATGTATATCCCTCAAAAGTATTTTTGTCTTAATAATATAATTTGAAGTGAGACATTTGCATTAGATATGACTTCTAAATGATATGTGCATGTGATGATAACCTTTTGAAGAATTTTTATTATCAAAATGCAGTAGTAGTTATTGAGGGGTTTTAAATGCGTTCATCATGCCTCTTCTTTTTTAAAAGAATAATGACAAAAAGTTTCTTAAATCTTAAACTTTAATAAAAGAAGCTAACTATTTGATATGATTTACACCATTTCTTAATGTGCATGTAAAAAAACTTCATTTTCCTCTTCACTTTCATGGACATTGATAGTTTTAAAAAAAAATGCATATAAAATAATTCACATTAAGGGATATTGACACACCTCTTGATGGGTTTTTTTTTCTCTTTTAGATTTTTGTTATCAAGCGACTAATAAATGGAGGCATTTTAATCCTCTATAGCTGATTACTTATTTCTAAAATGATTTTTGTTATTTTTCTTTTCTTTTTGTTGCTAGATGGTAAAGCTTTATGAGAGATGTTTGATTCCATGTGCCAACTACCCTGAGTTTTGGATTCGGTACATGGATTTTGTAGATGCACAAGGTGGCAAAGAAATTGCCATTAATGCCCTTGGTCGTTCACCCCCATTCTTCCAGAAGGTAATTTTATTTTTTCGAAGTATATAAATATTATTTGCATGAGGGTTAGTGTACTGGCTTTTGTTGAATTGAGGTTGAGTAGGTATTAGGGTTAGTTTTGGGATTAAGACTTAAAGTGTTACCAAACACCAGTGTAGTAAAATGCGGTTTTATGCGGCGCATATGCGGCCGCATATGCGTATGCTCCCTCCAACCACATAAAAAATTCATATGCAGACCGCATACGCTTAAAATAGATTTAAAAATATTAATAACTCATTAACGGACCCATTAACCGAGTCCTTAGATCTGAAATGTCCAAAACCTATTATTTAAGTTCCGAACCCGGGTCCGTTAAGACATCCAACGCTCTCCAGCTTCTTTTATAGCGCTCCAGCGCTTCAGTATTATGTATTTTCAAATTGTGGGACAAAATCAAAATGTACAAACCAGACTGGGAGCCGCTGGTTTGAGGCGTTGGGCTTTACAGGACTTTAAATGGACTGCGGATTAATACTTCACTGCTTTGCTGGGCTTTATTAAGTAGTCCTTTGAATTCACGCTCCTTTAATAATACTACTTTGAACACATGAATTAAGTCAGAATTATTATTGAGCTAATATGTTTAAAAATTAAACAAAGTATATAAAATACTTAAAAATCAAGGTAGATTAATAAAAGTTTATTACTAAACATAATATAATAGATAGACTAAACTTTTCTTTTCTTTTCGTTACTAAAATCCGCATATATACACCCGCATAAAAATCCGCATCTGTGGCCGCATACCGCATATGCGGTATGCAGTGGCCTTCCGCATACCGCATGAAAACCGCATTTAATAACACTGCCAAACACTATACCAGGGATTTTGTTAAAACATTGGCACTGTATCTATACAAAATGGGTCATGACTTTTGTGCTGCCTGCTGTTAGAGAATTAGGTGAGTAAATATGTAACGCACATCATAACTTTTTTATACTAACTTATATTACAATCCTAAAACCTCCAACTCTCCCAATCGGTACAGTGGTCCTCTAAATCGGTACATTGTGAAGTATTAACCTGTGATTTTGTACCATATATTTTGTCAAATTAACTTTCCTCTTTTTTTTGAATGATAAATTGCTTTTTGTGAATTCTCATTTTGAGATAGAAAGTGCCAGTGTATCGCATGTACTGTGCAATGATGAAAGAGGAGTTGGGAGATTCACTGAGTGCTCGCTCATTACTTCTCCATGATTTCAACCGTTTTTCTTCTAATTATATTAAAGATATTTACAGAGAAGCTAATTTGGAAAAACGTAAGGTAGGATGTAATTCCAACTACAATTTTTTATTTTTTTTTCCTGAAAGTTAGTGGCCTGAATGCCTACTAACGATTGTATTAATAACTGAAAAAGTATTTACAACACTTCAATAAAAAAACTTCATTCCAGAAATAAGCCTCTATTCTTCTATTCTAGTCTTAACCCTCTCTGTTCTACTCTACAATAGAACAAGGATCTCTATTCCAGATCTACATCCTTCTTATTCCCTTTAGTCCTCCCAAAATCTGGAAAATATTACCCTATTCTCCTATTCTTACATATCTACTCTCTTTATTCCCTCTATTCTCTCTATTTTGTTTTTTATTTGACCAAGAAGTAAAGATGTTTTCATGCCTTCTGTTACGGTGCCAAGAATTTTTCTTTTTTTTGCTGTTCTGTTTAATTGATTTTCTTTTACTTATTTTCATTATTTTTTTATATCAGGGAAATATCAAGGGTGCTTTCGAGTTATATGAGAATGAAATTGAATTCGCTGTACAAAAAAAGAATGTTGAAGTTGCTTCAAGTCTTTACATTAACCTTGCACAATTCACATTTGCGGTATGATACAAGAAAAATATTTAATTGTGCGGATTCAGCTGCTTTGAAAAACTGTATGCCCCAATCATGTCTCCACATTGGAAAATAATTATAATTAAAATTTTAAAATTCAAATCATAAAATAAATCAGAAGTATGATCTAAATTACGTGCATGTGAAAGAATCATGGAATTAGGACTTTAGTGATTTTCTGATATTGACTGAGATTTCAGGCTGCCATATTATTTTTAATTAATCCCCTTATAATCAGTTCCTTCTAAATTAGATTTCTTGAAATTTTTTGTTTTTATAGGCAACTGGTAGCAGGGATGCCGCTAGAGAAGTCTTCCTTAAGGGGATTAAACAAACACCATGCAATTCTTTAATCAAAGTTCTGTGTCAATTCATAAATTATTACTATATTTGCATCTGTAAATTTTTCTAAAGTAATGATTATTTGTGAAACTTGTAGGGATTGATCCAATTTGAGATGATCCATGGTGGGACCAGTCAGATACCAACTTTAGATTCGATAATATCTAATGTGATAGAACATCGAAGGGATGAATCTACACCTTTATGCTATGAAGAACGTGAAGAGATCTCTCTGTTGTTTTTTGATGTGCGTGACCTTTTCTTAAACATGCAATTTATAAGCTGATTATTCTTTTGTTTAAACAATAATTGAGATAATCTTATTTTTGTGTACAGTTTGTCGACCTTTATGGAAAACCTGCACAGATCAGAAAGGTGTGGGCCCGCCACAGTGTACTTTTTCCGAAGGAATCACGAAATGTTTTCCCACTCTCTGATTCCACTAGCAATAAAAGAGCAAAATTAGAGAAAAATGAGGCCATGGTAGGAGAAAAGGAGGTGATTTTGAAACCAAATTCGGAATCAATAGTACTGCCAGCAACTCAATATCCCGAATCAAAAACCAACTTTGCTGTTACTGCACCTGAGAATAACATTAATAATATTAATAATGGTACAGATCATAGTAGTGGTGTTGAGAAAACTGACCCGGTAAGAGCAAATCCAGAACCCGAAACTATAGACCCAAAACCTGACGGGTCTTTGCAAGTAAGTCCGCTTACAGTCTCACCTGACGCTTATGGGATGGGTGAACAAGTGGAAATCATATCGGGTCCAAGCCCAATTAGGCCTGCTAGCCTAATTCAAGGCGAATGCTCGAAGTCAGAAGTGGAATCGGGTCAAGATCGACCCGTTTCTAATCCAGACCTGGCAAGATCTAATAACCTGATACAGACTTCACAACAGCCATACCAGACATTTCCTACAGGAGCCTTGGCGCAATCTTTGGTTAGTGTTTTTGTGCATTTTGCACCTTCAACCTTGGTATTTTTCAATTTAAAAGTCTGTTTGTCACATGTGCTTGCTAGTTCGAAAATATTTCTCCGTAAACTACAAACGGCTACATAGTCGTAGTGTATTCATAATTGTAAAATCATGTATTCTTTAATAGATAAGGGTTACTTTAATAGAAAAGCTCACTTATGACTACATTTAACAGAAGTTCTCCTGCCTATAACTGTTGTTTTTTTGTGGACAAAGGTGAATTTAATAGAAAACTTACATCGAAGTAATTTTTCGTTCCAATCCTTACTGTGAAAACCATATAATATTCTCATTAGACAAGTGATTGGAGTTAGGATTTTAGAGGTCTAATGGTTAAAAGTATGAGAATATTTAACTAACATCAAAGTTACCATCTACTTTTGTTTAGTTACTTTTCTTAACAACCATTTAATGCTCATTTTCAAGAGGGCAATGACTTCTTTTGACCTTTATTTTTTATTTGGTTAAAACCCCTACTCATATGAACTGAATCCAGTTAAACTAAAAAAAAAAAACAAATTATAGAATGGAGAGCAAGTGTGCCCATCTCAGATGCAACACAACCAGCACCAACTGCAACAGATGTACTATTTCCTGCAGTTACAGCAACAGGTGTTACAGCAAAATCAGTTGCAGTCGAATCATTCCTCGCCTAGCAACAACTCCTTACAGGAGAGGCAACAGCAGTTGCAGCAACAGATGATGTATTACCAGCAAAGGTATCAGATGTACTTGCAGCAATCGATGCAAGTACAGCAGCAACAGGAGCAGCATTGGTTCCAGTTTCAGCAACAGCAGATGGCACTGGCCAATGCACCTATCTCTGAGGTCTCTAATTTTTATGTTGTTTATTGTTTTGTTTTAATTAATTACTTTATAATTTTGGACCTTTTTGCAAACAACAATTTTGGTTTAACAATTTGCAATCCCGCAGTCTAACCAAGAAAAGATACCTCAGGTTTTTGTAATTTTTTTTATTAATTTATTTTTATTTGAAATTATATATTTATGTCTAAGACATTTGAGTTAATTTTTTTAGGATTTTATAGGATAAATGTTTGAATATTTGAATCTTATGTTACTCTAAATTGTTTTGCAGGATAAAGAGCAGATAGCATCTTCGCATCCGTCAACTCCTATCAAATAATCTTTGTTTTGAATGGATGTGTACTGTATGCTTTTTTTTTTTAAATATGGGTTGGGGGTCAAGCCACCCAACATATTTCAAACCCTTATGTATTAATATAGAGGATTTTTCACTTTGTGAGTTTCGAACCCATGACTTTTCACATGGGAGCCATGTGTCTTTGCCACTAGACTAAAGCCATGTGCCTTTGCCATGTACTAGATGCTTTTATATTTGTTCTTTGTTTTTTCTTGATAGAGCTAATGGATGAGGATGTAGCTTAGATGCTTTGTTTTGGAGATGATTTAACAAATTGCATAGTGTTATTTAAGTTGTGTCAATTTGCGGTAGCATGGAATTCAAAGAGGACAAATAAGTCAGATTTGCAGGTAAAGATTTCAACAGAGAAGTTTTGGATTAATGCAATGCACGGACTATAGAATTAAAAGAGCAATGTAGATGGTTCGTGTGCTGCATGAAGCCAAAATTGCTCTATTAAAATATTTACTCAGATCTGTGCTGGATTCGTAATATTTACTCAGATTTGTGACAAAATGTAATCTGTCGCCACCGAAAGTGCCCAAAAAATTTCAAACTAAATTGTCAGAATTATTTGTGTTAAATTTTACATGATGGTTCATTCAGAATCAGTAATTGACATCAGTAATGGTTCATTCAGAATCAGTCATTTTACATGATGGTTCATTCAAATTAAATTGTCAGAATTATGTG
The DNA here is from genome assembly GCA_964058825.1 of Carex arenaria. Classification (NCBI taxonomy): domain Eukaryota; kingdom Viridiplantae; phylum Streptophyta; class Magnoliopsida; order Poales; family Cyperaceae; genus Carex; species Carex arenaria. Next base: position 290,880 of record CAXKVW010000153.1, read on the forward strand.
TTAAATTTCAAATTATCAAAACTTCATTTGTTTTTTGCATGTCACAGTGGAAAATTGAATTCCTAAAACAATTACGTGAAGCACTGATACAATGGAGATCAACAAGGCAACCAATTGAGCTCAAAATTGGTTAAATTTACCAAGGAGAGTAATTTATACTGGCTTTTATTTATGCCAACAAAATATTGCCGTAGTACAGCAAATCAAATTAAGAAAAGCTCAAAACAAAATGCTCCATGTGAAATTTTGAGAAAAAAAAAAACTCAAAATGGCTCTTTATTTGGGTACCAAAAAATATCTTATTTCCCTGGAGAAAGAATGTTTAATTAATCAGTGGGACCAATCATTTTCTCTGGTACAACATATTGGTGAAATTCTTCTTCGGTTAATACTCCCAAATTTAATGCAGCTTCCTGAAAATTATTTAAAAAAAATAAAAAATTACTCTTAGGTCATTTCCAGTTCAAGAAATGGTAAAAAGAGGCTATGGTACTATGCATAGCATAGATTAGTCCGTACTACGGATCAATATTTTTTATTCTAAAATACAAATAGTTGATATGAACTGTTCAACGAATCTACATATGAAAATGTACTTGCAAACTAATTCTTTATTTTTTTAGAATTTTTTTACTTTTTTTAAACAGGTAGAAAATCACTACTACTGAATGGTCTAGAATTTTTAGATCAAGTGATTTTCTACCTATCAAAAAATATAGTAAAAAATTCTAAAAAAAATATAAAATTTGATCTCCAAGTACATTCTATGTGGGGATCATGTTGCACGGTTCTGATCGATTGTTTTTACATTAAAAATGAAGATATTGATTCATAGTACGGACCATTATGTGCTATGCATAGTACCATAGCTTCACTCATTAAAGTTAGCCTTATTTCTAGATCAAAACTTGGAAATAACTTCTCATCTTTGCTATTATACGACTAAATCATACCTTAAGAGTGGTTCCTTCTTTATGTGCTTTCTTAGCTACAGCTGCAGCATTATCATATCCAATTTTCTGAAATAATAAAAAAAATTATATTCAGTTAAAATGCAATAACAAAGATTTTTAAGTAAAACAATAAAAGGAAAAAAAAACAGCTTATAGATTGAGTACGTACCGGGTTCAAAGCTGTCACAAGCATCAGCGACTACACATAATAAAACAAAAACAGAGCTCATTAATTGTTATTCAACTGTAAAATAAATACACAAAATATATGTGAGATAGCACAACTCACCTCATGTAACAATTTAGAAATTCTGGCATGGTTAGCTTGGATACCCCTTACACAGTTTTTCTCGAAAGAGGCCGATGCATCTGCCAATAAACGCACAGACTGTCCAGAAAATAACAAAAATTTATATAAGTGATAAGATAAGACAACTAACAGAAAAAAAAATTTAGTATTAATTTACAGAAATTTTTTAAACATATTTTATAAATTGCGAGGAAATCTTACTCGAAGAAGAGCACTTGCGATAACAGGCTTGAACACATTCAATTCAAAATGGCCGTTTGAACCACTTACTGTGATGGTTACGTCATTACCCATTACCTGAATAAATCAAAGAGTAAAGATCAACAAAAGAGGATAAATATAATACTCAGTTTGATTCAATGGTACTGGTAAAACTGCCATATCAAGACTGAAGGAAGTATGCATATACATTTAATTAATTTATTTATTTACTAAGATTTTTTTTTGGTCATATACTAAAGTACAAGCTTAGAATGGATTGCCGACCTGAGCACAAACCATGGTGAGAGCCTCACTTTGAGTGGGATTGACCTTTCCCTGTAAAAGAAAATTAAAAAAAAAAATGATACCTACAGGTGAGGTGCTGTGCCTAATTTAAAAACACGTAAAATTAAAAGAGGGGTGAGAGATGAGGATAATGTACAGGCATGATGCTGCTTCCAGGTTCATTTTCTGGCAGGATAAGCTCTCCAAGTCCACAGCGGGGCCCACTGTGTCAGTAACGTCCACAAAATTTAAGGACAAAAGGTGAAATAAACCAAACAGGTCATTAAAAAAATTGATATTTCAAATTTAATAAACTTTTGAGGAATAGCATTTACTACAGGTCATTAATTCGGTGTAACAAGTACACAAATTTTAACGATATATGTATTTAACAGGTCACCTGATGGATTTTTTAAATCTTTGCAATTTAATGAACTTTTCTCGGGATATTTTAGAAGATGTCATAGCTAAGTTCTATAAGTAAGGTTTGATTATTTTCGTATTTAAACAGATTTATTTCGTAAATTCAGCAAGTATATGAGATGTTTTCTAAGTAAAAATGTAGTACCTTCCCAGAAAGCGTATGTCATTAGCAATCTTCATAAGGGAGGCCGAAACTGTCTTTAATGCGCCACTCGTCTCAACAAATGCATCATGTGCTGCCTATTGGATGTGTGTGTGTGTGGGGGTGGGGGGGGAGGGGGGGGGTTAATCTAATAAAAAGTAGCATATATAACCAATATAATTGACTCATGCTACCAGTACAAAACCTATACAAACACTAACCAATGCCTCAAACTTGTTCTCTGCTGTCACAAAAGGTAGGCTGGTCTCCTCAGACACTGCATTAGCAATTTTCACATCAAATCTGAAATAGTTTCAGCAAATAAAAAAGGTTCAGCTAATTTCTAATAATTTCACTCAATCAAAAAAGAAATTGACTAAGAAGCTATATGAGATGGTGAGATGGTCAACAAATTTTTACAGATCATATTTTTTATTTATCTTAATAAAGGGTAAAATGGGTACTTCCAAAGTTCCTGCTAAGCGTTGGAGAAGGCGGCTGATGGTGGACATTCTAGAAAAGATAGTAAAAAAGAAATTGACTAAGCGATATGAGATAAAAAGGCGTGTTTTGCATGAGTACCCCTTTTTGGTATTCAAGCCAGTACCAACAGCAGTGCCACCTTGTGCAAGCTGTTTAGCATGATAAGTTAAATTAATAAAGTGCCATAATTTTGTATTTTTTTTTTTTTGCCATGAATCAGAAGAAAATGACTTTGTACCTGGTACATGCGAGGTAAGGTACCTATAACCCGCTCAATGCCATATTTCACCTAAACATTCAGTAAAGCACTTTAGCAATATACAAATAATATCAACTAAACAGCAAAAGATAGCTCAAAAAAATTAAAAAAAGGGAAATAACCTGAGTGGTGTAACCGCTAAATTCTTGGCCTAGAGTGAGAGGAGTTGCATCTTGAGTATGTGTTCGACCGATCTTTATTATATCTTTGAACTCAACAGACTATAAATTCTTACAAATTGTTAAATGTAAGTTTCGTTCATTCCTCAAAAATAATCTGAAGTAATAAATGAAAGTTTAGTTAGAGTTTGCCTTTGAATAAAGTGACTCATGCAACGTCTTCAAACTTGGAATTAACCGTGAGTTAATTTCTGTGGCAGCAGCTATGTGCATCACCTTATAAAACCCAGAACCAAATAACACATCAATATAGAAGTAAAAGACTAGCTAATCTCTTTTAAAAAACTTTGCACGAATCTTGATAGAATTGAAAACTCACAGTTGGGAAAGTATCATTCGAAGACTGTGATCTGTTGACATGATCATTTGGGTGTACAAACTTCCCGCCACGCTTATGTCCTAGAATTTCAGCCGCTCGATTTGCTATCACCTATTTATAAATTCAATAAAAAAATAAGTCAAAATTTGAAAAACATTGCACAAAAGTAATAGTGAAAAACCAGTGTAAAAGACTATCTAAAGCAAAATTCCTGTTTTACAGAAAGAAATCCAAATTCCAGATATTAGCCTAGCCTAATTCCACACAAACAAAAATAAATATAAAAAAGCAGAAGCATGAAACAGAGAACAAAAGCGTCCTCGGAAACCTACAAGTTAGAAGACGGAACATTTTTTTTACCCGGACTACATTTATTTTTTAACAAAAGTAAAATAGGTACTTTATAAATTTAAAGTGAGTTTTAATAGAACAGTCAATAAATTGGGTAAATGTGTGAGTTTTTCAAAATTTAGAAGGGTAACTATGATATTATGAATTTTAGGAATTTGGATCACCCCAGGTTCCTGACTCAAGCAAATTAGAAATGGATGGCCCAGGATCGTTCTTTTAACCTGGCACGAATCTCAATGCACAAATAATACAGCCCCCTGCACTATGCCCTAATAGACACCGTTTTGAGTTAATCTGGAACGTCCGTTTCAATTTGCTTAAATCAGATACCGGGGAGGATTCGGATTCGGATTCAGATTTTAGAAGCATGAAACAAAGAACAAACCTCATTGGCATTCATGTTGCTCTGGGTCCCGCTGCCAGTTTGCCAGATGACAAGTGGAAAATGATCGTTTAATTGCCCATCGGCCACCTCCTGTGCTGCTTGCATTATGGCCTTTGCTATTGTCGGGTCTAACCCGTACTCCATGTTCACCTATATATTGCATTTGCAAATAGTTATCAAGAACTGATACATTACCAGCAGTTTGCCAGAACATAGTAACATTTTATCTAAACTAGTGTTAATGTTGGTTTGAATGAAATTGAAAGAACTGTTAAACTTTGTCCACAAAAGAGGAATTAATTTCAAAAATTAATTAAAAGAAAGGAAAAAAAAACAAAAAATTTAGAACTAAAACCCAGACAAACCCAGAAAATTTATCAAACATTCCCCATCAAAATTTTCTGGGTTTCACACCAAATTTAGAACATTTGAACTAAAACCCAGAAAATTCTCCCTAATCATTTGATCAAAAGTTAATTTCTTTCAATTTCATTCAAACAAAGCCCGTTTCTTGATCAAGTCTGAGAAGAGAATAGAAACCTTAGCAGCACATTTCTTGATGACACCAAATGCGCGAATAATGGGCTCAGGCATTCGTTCACTCTCTCCACCAATATCAAAATTTTGCAACGATCTCTGTGTTTGAGCTCCCCATAACCTATCGGAGGGAACGAGGATGGGGCCGAATGTATCCCGCTCTTCTCTGAACCCGGTCGAAATGGACCGGAGCAGAGCGGCTGTGGCGGCGAAGGGATCTGATCGGCTTGCGAACCGCCTTGACGCGCCTAGTAGCATCGCCATTAGAGGGAGCGAGAGAGAGGCGTTGGATCGATACTGTGCTGGAGCAAAGCAGAATGTGTTAATAGTAGATCCCTCCTTGTTTGGGGGGAATTTCACGTATACCCCTCAAAAACTTCAAAATTACGAGATAGAGAGAGGGGTTCCATATTGAAGCCACGTGTACAAATCTTAATGCGATATGCACGGATCATAATTATTTGAAGATCCATGCATGCTAGATCAACATGAATCCTGAAGCGAACATGCACGAATATTGAAGTGACACAGATCTTAATGTGATGCGCGAGGATCGGACGGTAAAGGAACCCTTTAGATTCAAATTTGGGTCTTATGGACTTTTTATTCTTTTAATAAAAAATAAAATGGACACTTTATAAATTTAGAATGAGTTTTAGTATAAAAGACAATAAAATAAATAAATTTGTGAGTTTTTAAAATTTAGAGGGGAGAATATATAATTTCAAAGTTGAGAGGATAAATACATAATTTTGGAGTATTGAGGGTGTACGTGAAATTCCCCTTTTTTACTTTTCTTTTTATAAAAAAGATACAAAAAAGTCTGGCACTTTATTTTCTTCCTTTTTATTGAGAAAGTCTTCAGTTTAAATATTAAACGTCAATAAAAATATTAAATTACTTTTTAAAATGAAAATCTTTCAATATAAAATTCCAACCAATGTTAGATATGAGTGTGGCTATGGTATATACAATGCATCAATATCTTCATTGTTAAATTAATAATTAATCTGAACGGTTCAATTTTATCGTCATATTAAAAAGTACTCATTGATCAAATTATACATTTTGAAAAATAATTTACTATGATTTTAGATGGGTAGAAAACCAACTGATCTAAACCTTTTAGACCATTTAAAAGTAATAATTTTTTCATCTATATAAAAAAATAGTAAAAAAAAATCTATAAAATGTAGATTTTAATTTGCGTTTTCATATGAAATCATGTAGTTGAGTAATTCAAATGAGCTATTTAAATTTTATAAAAAAATATTGATCTACGGTACAGACCAATCTGCATTATTCACACAATACCACAGCCTTACCCTTAATAAATTTTAAAATGAAGGTATGAATATTAAATTCCGATCAATAGACATCATCAATGTCAATATGTTAGACATTAAATTTACATAGAATACTTTTGACGAAATTTCCCCTTATGTCTTTTTTTTAAGAGCAAGTCAAGCCCATAAGTGTATTGTTCTCTTTAATCCTCTATTTCTCCTTAATTATATAAATGAAATATGGAGGGTACATGACATATTAACCGATTAATAAAGTTGTTTCCTTGGATAAGGAAAATAAAAAAGGGCAATTTCGTCTAGAAATATTGACAATGAAAGCGTAACATTAATATTCTAAACTAGTTTTAAACATGTTGCGAGAAAATATCTAACGTCATTAAATTTAAATTTTAAATTAAAAAAAAATGTAAAAGATTAGTTATCGTCCATGCTGCTGTTCCTTGCAAGCTAGCTACTCCGTATCATATATGTAGATAAGTTTGATATATACACTATACCGTACATACCACCCTTTAGGTATTGTCCATGCATGGACCCCATGATACCAACTAGAGTAGGAAAACTGGTATGACAGATCTGGCTCTATCATGAAACGACACTGCACACGCATTGGTTTACATACCGAAATTTACATGTTCTGTGTGGTAATCATATTTTAAAAATTTAGCACGACATGTTACGTTACATGAAAGACCTGATCATGCCTTACCGAACATTTATCCATTCGTTAAATATTCGATAAGACGGCTATATAAAAGAGCCTTTTTTTTAGCGTAACAGATAAGAAATATTTTCATTAGCTTATTGATAGAAGTATAGGTAAAGCTATTTCTTACCTATTATCTTATAAAATAAAATAAAAAAGTTATATATAAAGATTTTTCTTTATTTGCACATATAATCATGTTAATTATGTGAGCTTTAATTTAAAAGGCCTCTCATTTATCTTCACTATAAAAAAGACTAAAAAATATTAATTCTAACATAAAAAAGACTAAAAACATTAATTTTAACATTATTTTGGGTGCTGTGGTCAATCTAATTTTAACATTATATTTAAATAAAGCATTTTAAACTATCTTAAATTCATTAAGTTATAAATCTTTTGTACGAATCTTAATACAATACAAACGGTTAAAGTCTGGCTTTGAACGAGACTTTGTCCAAAACTCTTCAGACAAACTATAATTCCAAAAAATATATATATATATTACCTGTTGCGAGATTTCTGAGGTTGTCAGACTCAGAGAGCTCCAATGGTGCCCCATCCCCAACAGGTACATTCATATGAGGGGCAGTTTGTTCATTGTTCAATCCAAGAAGCTGAACCAAATCGCTCCGGTTGCCCTCATTAGGCGCCTTGCGGGTCTCTTTTTTCGCAGGAGAACTCGTTATCTCACTAGCCATTAATTCTAGAGCTTGGGATTCTTAATTTGGTCTCAAGAGAACTTGTTATATATCTCGCTAGCTATTTAATTAATTCTGAAACTTAATTAATCTAGTGTCTAATGTGAGAGAGACTGGTGCTATTCTTATATAATTAGGAAATTAATGCATATATAGTTTATTGCTGACTCCAATGACGCTGTATAATGGTGTATCACGTTCCTTTTTCTTTCGTTATTATTTATTTTGTACAATTAATAGTCAACGACTGGATGCTTGGATCAATTAATATGAAGATAAAATAGAACAAGCTAGTTGAAATATATATATAGCCCTTTTTATACCCATCAATATATTGCTGATCATGATTTCAAATAACGAAGCACATGCAGTTGCATCGATTAAAACATATGATGACAACTCTTTAATACTTATTTAAGTTTAGTCTATCTCTGACACACACAAAAAAAGAAGAAGTTTAGTCTATCTCACTAATATTGGTCTTAGTCAATGCCTCCTAGGTATGTGAGAATTTAGTCAATGCCTCCTATGTATATATAGATTAATGTACTTAAAAAATATTAAGTGATTATACGTGGTTCCAAGTTCCAACAAAGGTGGTAAGAAAATTAAACGTAGATCTAGTCCTCTTGAATATAGTTTCGGATTGACTGGTATTCCACCAATTACTAACTATTTAAAGTTCCAAACATTAATTTGAAATGAGAGGAAGACTGACCTGGGTAAAAATGCTATGGATACAGGCAAAATATGGGAAAAATTTCACTCTGAGGGCCTGTTCGGTATACATATATTATATGGGAATGAGTAGGAAATGGGATTTAATTTTTCAACCCCGTTCGGATGGCTCAAATTTGATGGTTTTTTCCCAATTTATTTCCTACATCTATTCGCCAGACAATGCAAAATGATGGGAATTAAAACGCGAAGTCCGACTTCATTTTCAATTTCCCATTCTCTCTCTCCTCTGTCATTCTTGAGTCTTGACTTTATTTTCTGGACCAATTAAAGGCCTACTGACTCTCTCTCCTTTCTTCTTGCATATAACAGATTTTGATGAGGGTATTATATAAGCACTAGTACTTGTCATGATTTATAATTGTGGGACTAAACTGGTCTGAAAGATCTGGACTTTTTTTTTTTTTTTTCAAATTACAAATTACATAAGAATTTAAATAAAAATTAAATATGTGAGATCTCCTATTTTGTATTTTCGGATTCAAATTGATTTTCAATTTTCGGATCCGGATCTCACATATTTTAATTTGTTTTACATTAGTGAGAAATATAAATATAAATATAAATATCTATTTTTATAATAAATCAAGATTTCCCACAACTAATCCCACGGTACAACCGAACACTCATTTCCACACATTCCCATAATTAATCATATGCGTACCCATACATATGGGTTCCCATTTTTAAAAAAGTGGGTTCCCATCCCCGTTAAATCCCATCCCGTGTAATCCCGTGACAAACGAACAGGCCTTGAGTATCAAGTCCAAGAGGAGCTAGCACTCTCATTTCATCTAGAGATTTCTTTTATTAAGGGAAAACAAAAAGAACAAAAAAGAAAATGAAAACTGTTATTTTATGCTTTATAAGAGAAAAAAAAATCAAAGAAGTGGTACATTTTTAATTTCTTTTATTAATTATACTGATAGGGCTATGTTCCCAAGGTCCTCGCTAAAACCATTACAGGCTATGAAAGTACCGGAATTCGGAGGCCCTTGAGGGACTAGCCCGGAATCAATATGAAAAGTCCAGGGTCCATTAAAAGCTAGGCCCAATTGAACATGCCTCTTAACTTTATGCAATGCGGATCCAGTCCGACATCGGCTCACACTGCCTTATGAGGGATAACCGTTCCCACACGAATGTAATAGCTCCCACTATCTCCCCTAACCGCTCTGCCAACGTGGGATGGCGTTTAGGGAACGACCTATATGAGACAGAACAATACACTGAATAGGAATCTAAGTTTTTTTGCTTACCACTTACCAAGAGAAATATTGCACAGGTTATTAAGAGTCTGAATATCTCCAAACCTAACCCCATTCCAAACCAGATCACATCTCGGTTTGTCTCTCCGAGACAGGGCGAGTCCCATCTGCAAACCTATGACATACGGTCTACTCTGATAGGGCGTATCATATACCTGTTTCTACAGAATATTATGTTATATCGTGTTATTTTTATTTATTAAGTTCTAACAAATACAATAGGCTAATATCTTCAGAATTTGTAGGATTTTATTCTGACTGTGGTTTCCTTAGTCAAGTAGTGCACCAAAATCACTGAAATAAACTGTGCCCTAACTCAAAACATACCAGAATATAATTTCTCTGTTGTGTATTAACTACTCAGAGCTTAATACACTCAGAGCATCAGTTTCCAAAGCAAAGAATGAATTGAATGCTAAGAAGTAGGAAAAAATAAACAGGCTTTGTGGGAAGAAAGACACAACACTCATGCTAGTTCTATGATAAACTTTTGTTAACTCCTCTTTACTTGTAATAATTGGATAATTTGGGGACTGTTTTGGTAATTTTGTTGTTTTTCTTAAGAAAAAAACAAGCAAAGACCGTCTAAAATGGCACGAGGGGTGAAAGTTTAGACTTAAATGGCTATGAGGGCTATTTTTATATTTTTGACGAAACTTTGGTTAATTTATATTTTTGACCAAACATCCTAAATTCTATAATTACATTGCAAACATAATTAATCTCAGTTTTTGATTAATTGAATAAATATGTGGATTATAAAAAATTAATATGATAAATACATAATTATAAAATTTGAGACGATAAATACGTAATTTGATAGTTTTTGAGTGGTACATATGAAATTCTTCCTATGCAACGCCGAGCCTGGACCTGGAGGCCTGAATTCTGATCTAGTACAATACCTGACCATGTAGAATGATATCTGATTCGTCCGATTCAATCTGACACCAATCTCGAAACAGATCCTTTTATTAGGTGACTCCGCTGGAGTATTCTACCTCAGATGGGGTAGAGCCGTAGAGAGAGTATAGATTATGGAGGCCTCGAGTTAAAAAAAAGAGCAAACAAGTGAATTCATATCCTCTCAGATATCTCAAACTTTGCGTGATTTTTTGGAATATCTCAATCGTTTAAATACGTTATGCACGAATCTCAAAGCTCAAATAATACAGCCCCCCACGTTCGTCCCGAATAGGCACCGGACACGTCGGTCACGCAAAAATTGAGATATCTCAGAGGATAAGCACCCCAAACAAGTGGGGTCCGGCCGGGTTGTGGAGCTCCTAAATCCTAATTGAAAACAACCAACTAAATGGGCCAATGGCATTCCACCTTTACACCTCCCACGGATCGACACCATCCTCAATCCCGCCGTTCGTTCATCCCAATCCAACGCTCCAAGAAACAACTACACACAACCAAAGATTTCCAAACCTCTTCCCCTCCCAAACATTCGTCAATTCCCTCTCTCCCGCCTTTGAAACAAAATCAATCTCTCTATTTAAATCCCCCATCTCATCTTCTCACTTCTCATCCCAACTCCAATCTATTTCTCTTGTTTACTCTCAAACCTTCGAATTCACACCTTTCCCTCTCTGAGATGGCTCGTACGAAGCAAACTGCTCGCAAATCTACCGGTGGCAAGGCGCCCCGTAAGCAACTTGCCACCAAGGCCGCCCGCAAATCTGCCCCTGCAACTGGTGGGGTCAAGAAGCCTCACCGCTTCAGGCCAGGCACCGTAGCACTTCGTGAGATCAGAAAGTACCAGAAAAGCACTGAGCTTCTGATCAGGAAGCTCCCCTTTCAGAGACTGGTAAGAGAGATCGCTCAGGATTTCAAAACCGATCTCAGGTTCCAGAGCTCTGCTGTAGCAGCATTACAAGAGGCGGCTGAGGCGTATTTGGTTGGGTTGTTTGAGGATACGAATCTGTGTGCAATTCATGCCAAGAGGGTTACGATTATGCCCAAGGATATACAGCTTGCTCGTAGGATTCGTGGGGAGAGAGCTTAAGTTAGTTAATTAGTTGGTTAATTGGCCTTGTTGGTGACTACTTATGGTTTGTATGGGTTTTATATTTCAAGTTTCTGTTTATGATGTACAAGAAAAAGGGAGGTTTTGTATGAGCTGTTGATTGATGGATAGTTAATCTTGTTAATTTTTTCACATCTGATGTTTAATGGTTTCAACAATTATATATGCAATAGATTTGTTATTTAAGTGGGATTATTTGAGAGGTGAGGCAATGCCCATGTGTAACAAATATTTAAAACCCAATATATAATTCAGTATATGTTGTGAGTTTAAGACCTGATGAATGATTTGATATCAATTCCTTTGCTTGACTAATTTAAATCAAAAGATTAAATTACTGAAAAACGAAGTAACTTTTGCTATTAATTCCTTTGTGTTTGTATGTAACTTTTGGAACTTAATTTGACTAACATATGGCTTTGGCGAGTGAACAATTGAAATTCTCTTAATATGTTTGATGAATAGTCCAAATGAAAATCAATTGAGCACTAAGCAACATAACAGCACCAAAACAAGTTCAATGTTTGTAAGAAACATACTTTGACTGCATCAGGTCTTCTGTTGCATGTTTCTTTAACTCAATTTGAGCTTTGCCTCATAATGTTATTCTTTTTCACATATAACCATTAAGTCTCTTTTGCATAATGTAGGTTTTTTTTGTGCAACCTCTTCTCAAGACTGAACAACAAAATCCTTCCGCTACCTCCTGTCCACGTTTTTTCCTGCCTCGTTCTCTCTCTCTCTTACTGGTCCCTTTTTGGTTTAAGGGGGAATTTCACGTATACCCTTCAAAACCTTCAAAATTATGTATTTCCCCCTCTAAATTTTAAAATTACATATTTCCCCCTCTAAACTTCAAAAATTCACATATTTACCCATTTTATTATATTTTATATTAAAACACATTCTAAATTAATAAAATACCCATTTTACCCTTTAATAAAAGTATAAAACGTCCCATCGAATTGAAATTTAAATCTGAAGAGTTCCTCTACCGTCCGGTTTGTTCGCATCGCAATAAGATATGTCCGTGTTCGCTTCAAGATTCGTGCTGATGTAGTGCGCACGTATCTTAAAGCAGTTTTGATATGCATGCATTGCATCAATATCTGTGCACGTTGCTTCAATATTCGTGCGTGCTCGCTTCAAGATTCATGCTGACGTAGCACACACAGATCTTAATGCAATTCGGGCATTAGAGAAACCTTTTAGATTCAAATTGGAATCAAATGGATGTTTTATGATTTTTAATAAAGGGTAAAATGGGTATTTTATGAATTTAGAATGTGTTTTAATATAAAATATAATAAAATTGGTAAATATGTGAGTTTTTGAAGTTTAGAGGGGGAAATATGTAATTTTAAAATTTAGAGGGGGAAATATGTAATTTTGAAGTTTTTGAGGGGTATACATGAAATTCCCCCTTGGTTTAAAAGGCCTTGGCCCAGTTTCATTAATACTAACGAAACAGCATATGTTTTTGTGTTACAAAATGGGGATTAGATACCCCTAAAAGGGAGTACAATGTCTCTCTTTTCTGCTGCTATATGACTAATCACAAAATATCCCAACCCAAAAATTGAGGAATCACAGTTTGCTTCTAACCACAAAATGAAGAATTGTGGCTCATCATGGAGCACAAAAAGAATCACAACTAGCAAACATTACTACTAATAATTCCCTAAACTCTGAATCTCTAAGAGTTCCTTGCTAGTCAGATTATTATAGGACAAACTTCTTCTCCTGGCAAAGTTTGACATCCATATTTCCTGGTCTTTAATTAATAATTCCCATAGTCAGATTATTATAGGACAAACTACTAATAATTCCCTCTGGCTGTGGTATGTCCATGTATATGTCCTTTGTAAAAATATAAACTTATAATCAAATTAATCATTGCTAGGAACAAATTAAAATAGATTAAAATAGAGAACAAATTAATCATTCAAAAACAATAGTTCTGAAATGGTCTTTAATTAAAAAATAACTTGCAAGTGATTTTCTACCTATCTTACAAAGTAGTTCTGAAATGGTCTTTAATTAAGATCTTCAACGCTTCTCCTCTCAACTAGTTTCGAAAAATGGAGCCGGCCAATATGAATTGATCTTCAAGTTCGTTGCCTTGACATGGATATCTTCTCAGATGTAATGGTGATGCCATCGTCCTGGAGGATTAGAGTGGCGTATGTGCAAGCTAGTTCTCCGGTGGCCATGAAAAGAGATTTGATAGTGCCTCTGCATCCTGATAAAAGTTAAATCGGAGAAGAAATTAAATTAGGTGGCTTAGCAAAAGGATTTTATATGATGTGCGCTAGAATCCTATGTGCCAGTATATCAGGTGTAAACTGCTGCATTATGTAGCAAGTTAATTACTGGCATTACATATCCTGTACCTTGAGCACTTCTATTTACTGATTGGAGCCTATCTGTCAAGCACAACAAACACGGCATACCAGATTGATATCAATTCAGAGAATCTGAAGTTATAGAAATATTTCCAACTCAGACCTAAATTCCCATCAATCATTAAGTAAGTCTACATAAAAAAAATCAGAGCTTGGATATCTCTGGGAACGAAGAGAAAGGAGTAAAAGAAAAGATGAAGAAAGGATAGAATGGGTAATTTATAAATTCAAAATATATTAGAAAATTCAATAATTTGGGTAAATTTGTGAGTTTTTGAACTTTAGAAGAGTAAATATGATATTATGAATTTTAGGGGGAAATACGTAATTTCAAGATTTTTGAGGGGGATACATGAAATTCTTCCTTTTTTAAAATATATAAATTTTAGTATGCAAGTATGTACGTATTAATATGGAGATCATATTGAACGGTTTAGATTGACCGCAAGAATTTTAAAAGCAAAAATATTGATCTGTATTACAGACTAATCCATGCTATGCATAGTACCATAGACTCACTCAACAAAATATCCACTCACTAAATTTCTTGACAGAATGTCCTTGTTAGACCCAGATCCGACTCAGTCAACAATTTAAATTCGTTGAGATTTGTGCATAGAAAAGCTTTTTATTGAGATATGCGAATTGAAAATTTTAAATAGTTAGAATCAGAAAAGCAAAATCCTGCTTTTCTCTCAAAAAAACAACAGACTCGGATCCGTTAGACCCACCTACGTCAAAAATTTTCCTCCTCTCAGTTTATTTCCATCCTTCGCTTCTTTTCTTACTCACATCTCCCAGATTTTCGCTATGTTCGTTGCTCTTTGAAATCTTGGTCTTGGTCGCTCTTCCGCATCACTCCACTAGCTCTCCTCCGTACTGCCCACTGTCTCTCATCATCATTGGTAACATATCACAAGTTATGTATAAATTCCTTCGAACCTTTTAAACAACACTGCATGCAGGGTCACCACGGCCAGGTCTTTACAAATATAATATGAGTAACAAATTAATTCAAGTTCAAATTTATGTACACTACTCTTTAATCGAGCAAAGTCGACTTGTCCCACTCCAAACTGCACAGGGGCGGACCTAGCTTATTCCGGGGGGGGGGGGGGGGCAGTCGTCCCCCTTGGATTTCGAGTTTTAGTGGAGATTTATCAGTTCCGACTGGTTTTGCCCCTCCTGGAAATTTTTTTGCCCCCCTCTGAATGTTTAATTAGTAATTCGGGTTAAATTTATAGTTAAAAATAAAATAAATTTCTTAAAATATAATTGGTAATTATAATTATATGTCAGAATATCATAAATTACAAGTCAGATCATTATAAAGTATAAGTTAAAGCATTAGTTTTTATTAAATATCCAATTAGTTAATGGGTTTAAATCTGATTAGTTATTTAAATCCGATTCGATATTTTTTTGCCCCCCCCCCCTCCGGCGAAAATCCTGGATCCACCCCTGAAACTGCATACTTTTAATAACATTCACAAGAGAAGCAAAACCCAAATCTTTCCAAACTGAACTAATCTGAAGCGATGACCTTAATTAGGTTATAAGATTCCACTCGGACTTTGGATATTTTGATTCAAGCAATTTCACAAATACGTACATCACGATTGAATAAATTATATACGTAAAAGAAGTTCAAATCCAAGTTTTTGATTCCGTAATAAGCTTTCAATTTTAAGGAATTTGATAACACATTTAATTACCTAATTATTGGTAGCTGCTAAAAGTAAACCCTAATGAATTATATAAACCAAAATGATTTACTAAATTCCCCTGAGAAATTTATACATCAACCATAGCGCAGACCTTTTTTTTTTTCAGGTCAAACACAGCCATCAGCAATTAAACCTTCGTTGAAGTATCCGACCTCACTTATCATATACTAACTAGAAATCTCAATAGATTTGATATCAGGGTCTTGATCTCCTCCTTTGGCACACTGACAGTACACACTTCGTTCTCCATGGCAGCCTTGATCTGATCCATCTTGGCATTCTCAGGCAGAAAGAACTTCCCACTGCTAGGCTCGACACGGTGCAGGCCATGTGTCATTCTTTTCCTCGTTTTCTCTGGCACGTTCCCCGTTGATCTAAAGTACGTTACCTTCCTCCACCTCCACCTTGATATCTTCTTTCTGTTGGAATTTGGGGTAGGTTATATGTGCAACAATTCGATTCAGTTCTTGATTTGTTCACTACCGAAAACCAGAATTAATCAATGTATAAAATTAATTTCAAGATAAATAGAGTTTATCACTAGACACGTAGTGGAAACTTCAAGCCCTAGCAATAACCTTCTTCACTTTGTACATCTCATGTCGGATCCACGCAACAACAACTGCAGTTATGTTTCTATCGGAATCCACAAGAACAAGTTGACAAATAACTGCAAGTCGGAGTGATAGCACCAACTGACAGTCTCCTCTTGTCTTTCTACTTTTCTATCTTAGTTTTTGAAGGTGCGAATTTAGACATATCAGATTTTCAGTCTAATTCAATAAAACTGAAAATACTGTTCTTCTATTTTTCTGTCTATATTTCTCTTTCTGTGTAATTTCAGATAAAATGAATTATTAACCAAAAAATTGAACTGCTGCATATGTATTTATATCCAAACACATCTGTTCAATCGCACCAATTCGTTTGCACCATTTCAGAAAAAAGATCAGATCAGAGAGAATCTTGATTCCTAGTAGATCTGCCTTAAACACGTGTGCTTTAGGTGTTTCTTTCCAGTCAATGCAAGCTGTGGTAAAGCTAGGTGTCAAACGTATATCAAGGAGAGGGAGGAAGAGGAGCAAGGGAAGGGGAAAAGACTCTGGTTGAAAGGGAAGCCATGTAATGGGTCCCACAGGTCAAGGGATAATGCGTCGAAGATGTTGGTCTTCCTGGTGATCGACATTGTTGTACATGTAATTGTTGTTGTTTCCTTTACAGTTTTGTGGTGGATTGTTAAACGTAGGGCCTATGTTTTTTGTTCAGCTTTGATCATTAAGGCTAGGTGCTTGTGTTAGAGTTTGGTTGATTGTTGCTTTTTGTAAGTTAACTTTGATTTCATGAAAATGAAATGGGCAATGATGCCTTTTATCAAAATTTTTTGTTGTTGTTGTTTGGTTAGAAGGTAAGAATGATAAGAGATCGATGATGAAGCAAGTTTCTAGTAGTGTAGTACATGACAAATCAATTACGTAATTAAAAAGCAATATAAATTGTTGAATAAATTAATTTTATTGTAAAATACTTAATTAAAAATATATAAAATATTGCATAAATTAATTTTATATAATAACAAAAAATTATATATATAGTTATATGTATAAATAACCAATTATCTTATAAGTTAATAAGCAACAAGTATGAAATATCTCTTATTCAAACGTCCGATAATTGATTTTTTTTTTTATATTTCTCATACCCATTAAATTAACTAATTTTTTTTCTTATATATATGTACCCGTTTTATCGAATATGATACAAAAGTTTCGTTGACACCCCTATATATTTTTTCTTTTCATAAATGGGGATCGTTGTGCTCTCACGAATAACATTTAATTCACGCGGGTAAAAACTCACAATATATATAGTAATATTATACGTGGCATTTGGAGTTGATGACCTACCCATAATATATTGGATTTTACCGCGTACAACGTGGTCAAATAAAGGGGCTCAATTTTCTCATGGTCATAAAACCCCTTGCGCTTATCTGATGGTAAGGGACTTTTATGTTAAAAAATAGTAGACCAAATTTTATAAGATCATTCGGGGACTAATTAAAGAGAAAAATTGCAAGCCAGGGTAGAGGTAGAGGAATAAATTAACCGATCGAATAAAATATGACTGCTATGGATAATAATATCAACCATTCAGTGTGGGCCTAGTCCACAAATACAATCGCATCGAGTTAATTACATCATTATCAAGTAATTACCGCGAACATACAAAATAAACACGTGGTTAAGTGTTCCGTGTGGAACTAAAGCAACTTGATTACGTGTGACGAAAGCTGAACTCGGCAACTAAATAATGGGCTCATGTAATTTATTAGCTGATTGATTCGCAGCATAATACGAGGTAAATTCTCCCCGCCTCAGCAAATCCATGATCATTAATTAACATTGCTTTATTAATCTTGGTATAAATCAAGATCAAGAACACGTTTCAGTGCATGCATCGATGAAACTACTTGGTCAGTAACATGTGTATGAGGTTTTATTTTATCTGAATTATTAAGCATTGGGTCTTATTTAGGTTAATTAAAAATGAACTTGACCTTGACCCTGTTTAGTTCAAACTTCTTCTGTCTGGGAGAAATGAAGACTATCGTACAGCTGGTAACATGCTGTACTATAAATCAAGATCAAGAACACGTTTCAGTGCATGCATCGATGAAACTACTTGGTCAGTAACATGTGTATGAGGTTTTATTTTATCTGAATTATTAAGCATTGGGTCTTATTTAGGTCAATTAAAAATGAACTTGACCTTGACACTGTTAAGTTCAAACTTCTTCTGTCTGGGAGAAATGAAGACTATATATAGTACAGCTAGCACACATATATATACCTATCCTGCTTATAACTTGCTACCTAATTAAAACACCTCAATTGTATTGCATTCATCTGTCATAATGGTTATGGCTTCTTATCCTTCTCTTGAGACCGGATATATATCTTGCCCTATACAAGGGCCAACACAGATGCCTATGCTGGACATTATCTCTGATGCGAGCCTTACTGTTCATGCCGGTAATGAACTTATATGTTACAGCTCTATCAACAATTTTTTTTTTTGTCTATTTTTTTTTCCAATCTAGTAGAAACTATATATGCGGTGGTGGAGCCACAGAGAAGTAGAGTATATAATTCAAAAAACATCACTGAATTTTGTAGAAGTCCCTTAATTTACTTAATCGTCAAGCAAACTTTGAAGCTTGACAACACTGGAGAAATTAAGAATCTCCTCTGTTAGATCTTAATCCAACGTTGAGCATATATGTTCGATAAGGCGTAATTGTTTGGTCTTCATGATCTCACAACATCCTCTCAACTGTGTACAAATAGAGTATCTCTATTTCCATTCGTTGCTTTTGATAATTGTTGTTGTTTAAAAATTATGAATTAGGAGAGAAGCAAAATTGGATTCCTAAATGCTCGATAGGAACTCCGATCATTAACTCGACTACTCGCTGGTTTGAGAACTCAGAAGAACTGATAGCTTTCAAAGTATGTTATAATTTCTTAAATTATATATTATGTTTTCTGTTAGGTAGATATGAGTAGTATTTGTTTACTAATTTGAACATATATTTTACATAGGAGGGGAGGCAGCCGGGTTTTGAGTATGCCCGATATGGTAATCCGACAACAAAAGTTTTGGAAGAAAAGATAAGGTGGACTATAGAACTCTTTCTTTCCTATAAACTTGCTTCTTTCTTTTATTGTATCATTTATTTAACAAAAATTATTACATACTTAAAATCTTGTAGTGCACTGGAAAGAGCGGAATCTACTCTGTTTGTTTCATCTGGTATGGGTGCAATTGTAGCTGTTCTCTTGTCATTGGTTCCCCCTGGTGGTCATATTGTTGCAACCAAAGACTGTTATTGGGAAGCTAGAATGTTCATCCAAAACAAACTCTCTGTAATGGGAGTCACAGTGAGTGACCTTTCTTTTTTCTTTTGCAGCTGATCATCTATTTCCCTTGTCTTTATCTTTTGTGAAAAATTTAGACCTGTTAAATTTTCTTTTATCCTTATAATGTTGCTTTTGTGTTTTCTCAGGCTACCTTTGTTGATATGAATGACATGAATTTACTGAAAGAAGTACTGCAAAAACACAAGGTCAGTTTATTAATCATAACCAATATCTTTTTTTTAAAGAAAACTAGACAGAGGCTGTCCATAACTTATTATATCTTGATTTCTGTTATTTTCAACATGGATAAAAATCTTTCAAAGCACAACTATTTGTTCTTCTGTCGATTCATTGAAAATAATTGATTACATATACCATACACAACTAAGTGAAATATAAATCTTGCACAATTTATTAGAAAAAAACAGTCGTCACAATATTACAAAACTTTTTATTTAAAAATGTCAGACCCAAACTACCTGTTAATATCTATCTATCGCATTGCATAGGTGTCCCTCTTCTATGCAGATTCACCAAGCAATCCATTGCTCAACTGCCTCGATATCAAGAAGGTTTCTGAGCTATGCCACAGTCATGGAGCTTTAGTTTGCATTGATAGTACCCTTGCCTCTCCAATTAATCAGAAGCCACTGGCACTAGGAGCCGATCTTGTCCTTCATTCTGCCACCAAGTACATCTCGGGACACCATGATGTGCGTATTCTTTTACTTAAATTACAGTATATTCATCATCATTTCTACAGTCAATTAATGCATAATAAAATTATTTTATAGCCTGCACACATGAACTGAAATAACCTAGGTTGAGGCATTTGAGCTATAACTTGTTAAACAGCCTTTCAATAACCAAATTTATATGTGTTACTTACAAAAATGCAAAAGGAACTTATTTATCAGTCATTAGCTGTATACTCAAATCTTTCTGACATAAAGAATTGTATGAAAACACTTGTATAAATATGTACAATTTATGTCTTTGATGTAGAATTTCTTAAAATGACTTTCATTTAACATACATATACACAGGTAGTTGGAGGTTGTGTTAGTGGTTCTGAGAACCTGATATCCAAAATCCGCTCGTACCATTTCGACCTTGGTTCACCTCTAGTTCCAGTAAGTACTTCATGGTACTTCTTTTCTTTGTCTTTCATTTTTCTTGGGAGCTTGTTTCTTCTTCCTTTCATTTCTCACGAAATGCGATGCTTGGTTCTTAAATTTAGGATGCAGCATATATGATAATAAGGGGAATGAAAACCATGCACCTTCGAGTAGAGAGACAAAATAAGACTGCTCTAAAGATGGCTCATCTCCTAGAAAAACACCCCATGGTATGTACATGTTATAATTAAATGTATTATTGGTAATCAATCTTTAAGTACCGTCTAATTAAATTGAATTACACAATAAATTTGGCAGGTGAAGAATGTTTATTATCCTGGATTACCAAGCCATCCACAACATGATATTGCAAAGAGTCAAATGTCGGGATTCGGTGGAGTTGTTAGCTTTGAGGTATTATTGCCATAATAGTTGTGTTAACAAATGGGTACATTAATTTGTTTTTTTATAGAGAAAGGAAATGATAAACAATTAATCAATCTAATTATTCCTTTTGCAATTCAATTGAATACACCGTTTGAATTAATTGCAAGTCCTGAGTTTCTAGGGATACAATAATACTGGTAAATTTTAGTCAATTAGATCTCAATACAAAACTAGCCATTGTAAGGTAATCATGCATATTCTGACTATAATTCTCAATTTGCATTATTATAGCTATCATTTTATATATAAGATAACTGATAAATTTTACATAGGTGGCTGGGGACTTGCATGCTACTATGAAGTTTGTTGATTCGCTAAAGTTACCCTATATTGCGACCTCCTTCGGAGGCTGTGAGAGTCTAGTGCAACAGCCTGCTGTTATGTCTTTCTGGTAAGAAAGGTCAATTGTGTTTAAATGATAAATTGAAATCATCTTAGTTTTTGTCTTTGTTAATAGAAATTTTAAAATAAATTGAAGAAGGACACAAATGACCAATAAATTGCCATTTGCCATTAAATAATTTTGTGATAAAACTGATTTAATTTAAGGAGTACAATTCCTTAATGTGATTGATGTATTTATATCATATATAGTGGAATAACTTTTTTTAAACTAATTAAGCAGGGATTACAGTGCTGCTGAGAGAGCTAAGATTGGAATCAAGGACAATTTGATTAGGTTTAGTTTTGGAGTTGAGAAGTTTGAAGATTTAGCTGCTGATATTCTGCAAGCCTTACAAAATATGATCCTCTGTTCACACACACCCAAACTAACAAGTTGTGGTTGATTTACATTTATATATTTGTTGAATCAATGCGTCATTGATTCTGATTTTTCATTTTTCTTTTTATGACTTCACATGAGGGAGTATAGGTATGACCAAAGGTAACCAATTATAAAAGTGCAAGTGTATTTGTGTATGAAGTATATATAACTGATTGTATTTCAACTCATTATTATATTTTTATTTTTAGTATAGAAATTAAAAAAATAGAGAATATATTGTAATTCGGTTAGCAACACCGTTTCTATTAAAGATACTCGTAATCTCTTTAATTATATTGCATATGTATCATTCACATAAATTTTGTACACGACTATTCCTATATATTCTTGATAAGCCGTTTTAACCTTTTTACGCTAGTACAAACAGTTGGTGGAAAAGATAAATATATGGTGCCAATTGACTAGGCCAATTTCCATTAATTGAAAGGAAATGTCTTGATATATTATTGTTTATTAATATTATATTTGTCCTTTTTTAGGGGCTTTGGTGGTATAAATTGTACATTTTACAAATAAATTTAAATTTGAAAGTATAAGTCAGACTGTCGATATTAACATTTTAAATTTTATTTTGTATAAGATCAAGAGAGAAATAATGAAAATAAATGAATTATTACAAGAAACTTTTTTTTTAAAACTAGAATTACACCGAACTTGATCTGTTCAATTTAGGGACTCGAGACATTATGCAAAATGCCCCTGTCAAATAGTTTAAAGAAAAAAAAAAGACATTATGCAAATTTTTTTTTTTTTTGAAAAAAAGGCTAGAAGCCCGTTTCATATATTTGAAACTGGTAACTTACATCCTAAACATAGGTCCATTTATTACACCCGATAGGGATCCCAAAAGCAACAAAATATACTACCAAGAGATAAGCAAAGCAAAATAATAGTGCATACTGCCAGATAACCAACATCCAGCAAACTAGTGAAATATAGAAAACCAACAATATCTATGAATCGCCACGCAACAGAAAAACGTGGAGAACTAAACAATAGGAGTAAAATCAGTTTTCTTCCTCAGCATCAAGAACCCAATCCACCATCAGCGCATCTGCTGGGGGCACCACCTGCAGCGGGATCTCATCAAGCTCAAGAGGAATCCATTCTTGGATAGCCACCTGCAGCTCCTCTTTAACCGCGCCTATCCAATAAGAAATCAGAGACACAATTTGTAAGATAATCGTACGAGCTGAGTAAATTTTGATATTATTAAAACAAAGATCGTTGCGATGTTTCCAAATATTCCATATAACAACACAACAATAAGTAGAGCTGTTTTTTTTTGGTTTAGACAAATTGTTAGCAAATTGTACTACATCCTCAACCGATCTCCAATTCTGATAGTACTGTAGACAGGAGCCTATCCACTGCCACACTTGTTGTGCATAGAAGCACCTGAAAAAGAGATGATTAGATATTTCCTCTAAATCACAAAATTGACATGTTAAGTCTCCACTCCAGCCCCTATTTTGCAAGTTTTTCTTAGTGAGGATTCGGTGTTTGGCTACTAACCACATAAAGGCTTGAATCTTGTGAGGGACTGGTACTTTTCACCATAACATTGGATTCGTAACTTGAACCCCCTGAAAATTTAGAAATGTATACATTGAATGAACAGTGAAAATCCCACCAGGTTCCCAATTCCAAGCAATATTATCTATTTCATGAGTGAACGAAATGGTGCTTAAAATATGTAACACTTGATGCCATTCCTGTAAGAGAATACCCCCTAAGACCCTTCGAAACTGAATCGCTGACCCCTGTGTTAGAACTACCCCTTGAACAGTAATCATTGGTGAAGAACATATATCAAATAAGAAAGGATAAGAATGCTTCAAAGCACACTCTCCATACCATATGTCATGCCAGAACAGTACCTGTCCTTGTATACCAGGGACTACCTTAAGGCCTAAATTGCAAAACCGTTCTTTACTGGAAATGGCTTTCCAAAAAGAGGAATAAGGTAAAGGAGCTGAAGTAGTATAGTATTTATGTGCAACTACAGTTTTCCATAGACTATGATAAGTCGGATCTTTAAAGCGCCATACCCATTTAACTAACAAAGCCACATTCATTTGGTGAATATCTAATAATCCCATCCCACCAAATTTTTTGCGCATGCACAGTGTAGGCCAGTTACATAGTGCATATCGTCTTTTAGTACTTGTGCCTTGCCATAAAAAAGTTCTTCGAATTCTATCTATCTGACCTATTATAGTTTTAGGCACTTGATATAGGGACATTGCATACATAGGAACAGCCGACAATACGACATTAACTAAAGTAATTCACCCACCTAATGACAAAAGCTGGCCCTGCCAGTTTTGTAACTTATTTCGAATTTTATCAACTATAAACCCCCAGTCTTGTATTGAAAGTTTTTTCTTGTGCAATGGTACACCTAGATATTTAAAAGGAAAGGCAGACAATTGACATCGGAAGGAATGAGCCAACTCAATGGCCTCAGATTGTGCAACATTAATAGGGAACATTTCTGTTTTCTCAAGGTTCATTCGAACTCCTGAAACCCCCTCAAACACGAGCATTGCCCACCATGCGGATGCCACACATTGATGTGAAGCGGTAAGAAATAAGATGGTGTCATCTGCATAGTGGCAATTTGTGAGCTTTTTATGGTTGAAACATGGTGGACCGAGACCCGTAATGACATCATGGTCCCTACCAGATTTAAATATCTTACTAAGTGTATATCTGCGGCCAAATTAAACAAATAGGGAGAGAGAGGATCGCCTTGTCTCACATCCCGTTGACATGAAAAATAAGGAGTGAGAGAGCCATTAATTGTAATACAAGAACGAGAACTAAAGAGCCACAGTTTTATCCAAGCAATCCATTTATCACTAAAACCCCGACTGTGCATTAGGTCTATCAAGTACGTCCAATTGATCTTGTCATACGCCTTTTCGAAATTGACCTTAACAACTACCCCCTTTTGTTTTGCATTATGCAAAATCAAATAAATCATTTTTATAAATACATCATTCATCAAGGAAATTAGTTGATCGAATTCGTTGATTGAAATTGATCAAAATTTTTTTTAAACTAAACTTACTAACCATCTTAAATTCTTAATACATACTAGTTTTACTTTTAAAAAAAATATCAGAATAATATCGAACGATTACAGACATACAGGATTCGGCATCAAATAAATTTTGCAATATGAGCAATTGGATTGGCGCCACGTACCCTTCGCTGGACAAATAGACACCATCGTGGCCATCCATTCTGTTAATTGGCCGACTCAACTTTTTTATTTATTTTAGGCCCATTCAGAATCGGTGTCCTCTAAGGTAACATAATATTTCTGTTTGTTTCTCGACAGTCCGATCAGAACCCACACGACGATTAAAGCATCTGTGCGTTCCGCATCGGACTGGATTGGTCCAGATTCCAATCAGACGACCATGATCCAAACAGAAATATTCTGTTACCTAAGAGGACATGGATTTAGCCGACTCATGCTCTTTACTGTTTAACTGGATGCGCAATAAACCGAGGTTTTCTCGCAAGTTTGCTTTCTTTTCCGTTCTTCCAATCTCTTTCTTTTCGTGCTGTATTCGGATCTTTGCTTCCCTTCTTCGGTGCTGGTGATTAGCGTCGGCGTTTCTTTTTAATTCCTGTTGTGCTGCTGGTCGATTCCTGCTTCTCTATTGTTATGTCGTGAATTTTTGATCTTGCATTGCTCTCCTGTTGTTCCTTTCAGATGGTACTGTATTTATACTCATTTCCTTTCATTCTTGATGCTAATATTCGCGATTTGTGTTTGTATGTAACTTTTGGAACTTAATTTGACTAATATATGGCTTTGGCGAGTTAACAATTGAAATGCTCTTAAAGTGTTTGATGAATTGTCCAAATGAAAATCAGTTGAGCAATAATCAACATAACAGCACCAAACCAAGTTCAATGTTCGTAAGAAACATACTTCGACTGCATCAGGTCTTATGTTGCATGTGTCTTTAACTGAATTTGAGATTTGCCTCATAATGTTATTCTTTTTCACATATAACCATTAAAAGTCTCTTTTGCATAATGTAGGTTTTTATTATGCAACCTCCTCTCAAGTCTGAACAACAAAATCCTTCCGCTACATCCTGTCCATGTCCTTTCCTACCTCATTCTCTCTCTCTCTCTCTCTCTCTCTTTCTCACTGGTCTTTAATTAAGTTCTGAAATGGAAAATTTGACATCCGTATTTCCTGATCGGGCTGATCTCCCTCTGGCTGTGGTGTATTTGATTTCAGAAAAAAGTGAAATCCATCACTGATTATGTTTGATTTCGTGCCGTTTGCTCTCCACGGCGCTTGGCATCCCTTTCGAAGCCATGCCACCTCCCTCACCAACTCCCGTGGCTGATGATTCCGTACTTAGACCGCATAGAGGATGACGGGATCCGGATGTTCTACGATCTATGGCAATCCAAGATGCACAAGATTCACCTCCCCGAGACCATAGGCAAGACATGTTGTGCCTCCTACCATGGTTAGCTCCTACTTGTGGGCCCTAAAGCTACGGAGCTTTCCTTGCTGAACCCGGTAATCTTGGCTTGTGTTCAGCTCACTCCGTTTACTACTCTGGTGAGACATATCTGGGATCAGGGGTCCTTCCACCCCGCAAGCTTACCTTCCTGCTTAATTCGTTTATGGGAAATTCTGTGATCACTAAAATTACTTTCTCGGCAGATCTGGCCGGCCCGAACTGTCTTATAATGTTCTTTCAGAGATCTCGGTGAATCTTCTTCTGTCAGGTCGGGGACTGTTGCTGGATAGAGGTCATAATTGATCTGCGGCCAAGTCCAGGGCGGGCAGATGCGGCGTACAACAATGGAAGGTTCTATTTGCTCCATGAGGGAGCAATTTCATTTATGATGGAAACCCAAACAAGGTGCAGAGTATAAACCTTTTTGAGCCAGAGTTGCGTCCTGAATCCATGTTTTTTTTTAAAGGGAACATTGGGCTTTGTATTGCTGCTGTCTATTACATTGATGTGGAAACAGATGAGTCTGGTGTGAGGACTTGTAAGCAAAAACTTGAGCTATACCAGGTTCAAGAGCAGCGGATTGAGGTCAAACGGATTGCTGACACAGGCAACATCACTATTTTCAATGGGGAAAACTACCACTACCTGGCTGTCCGTACTAATGACTGGGACTTGCTTAGTGGGGGTTGTAAGTACGATGTGTGTGCATCATCAGCTGGTAATGATGGAGATGAATTAAGTTACGGCATCTATTTTATCAAGGTGGAAGGAGGCCACCCTGAGACAGTGGTGGTTGGCCTTGCCAAGATGCCGCCAATTTGGCCGCACCCACCAGCTATGTGGTTTCAGCCAAGTTTAAATAGTTTAGTAGAAGAGTACAAGAGCTGCTTTGCTTCAGTGCTGTGATATCAGAATTTATGCTTTCTAACTATATCATATGTTGGTGTTGATGCTTTTCAAGTTTTTGTTATTTTGTTGTATGGATTAATTAGTGCCATACAAAGTGCATCCTTATATCCGTAAGTTATGATGTCACTCTAACAGACTTAATCTGCAGTTTAAAAATATTCATAATTTCGTCTTTGCTTAAATTCAATATATCTTCCATTGGTTAGGTTACACTTGTGGTTGAGCTAAACTGTGGAATAGCTATCAAGAAGTTTTACCCTAGGGTTTAATTTTCATTTAACCTTCAGATTGATGTTTAAATAGCCAAAGATTATTTCGCAACATAAAATTTTAGCTTGTAATACAAATGAAATATTACAGTTACAGCAAGTATTGAGACAAGATTATGTCATATGCTCTCTTATTTTTTTTCTCAAGAAACTAATTACTATTATCTTAGATGCGAACTCACTATAGTTTAGGTAGCGTATCCTAAGTGGTCGAAGACATTAACAACAAATTATAGATATGCAAGTATAGTAATTAGACCGTGGCAGCTTCTGCCATGGGTTAAAAAAAAAAGAAGTATAGCAACTAGTTCATTATTACTTGTTAAGATATTACATTCCTTGGTAGTCACTACCAAAGTTTTCAAAAAAAGAAAAAAAAGATATTACATGCTTTTATATTCTAACATTTCATTCAGAATTTAAAGAAATTTAATCAAGCAATTTTACAATTGCATCACGATTGAATAAACTATACATACAGCAAGTTCAAATACAAGATTTTGACTCCGTCATTTGATCAAAGCACCTTAAATGCACCTAAAAATCGAGTGAAGATACGTTTAGAGAATGGGACACCACTAGCTTTCAATTATAAGGAATTTGATCACACAATTAATTACCTAATAATTAGAAGCTGCTAAAAGTAAACACTGATGAATTACAAAAACCAAAATGATTTACGAAATTCCACAGAGTACATCAACCGTAGCACAGCTAAAAGTAAACACTGATGAATTACAAAAACCAAAATGATTTACGAAATTCCACAGAGTACATCAACCGTAGCACAATTTTTTCTTCAGATCAAATACCGCACAAACACAGCCATTCACAAATTTTACAAACACACAACAATTACACCTTCGATCAAGTATCCGATTTGACTTCTCATATACTAAAGCTAAATTAACCTGAAATCTCGATAGATTTGACATCAGGTTTCTTGACCTCCTCCTTTGGCACAGTGACAGTCAACACTCCGTTCTCCATGGCAGCTTTGATCTGATCCATCTTGGCATTCTCAGGCAACCTGAAACGCCTCAAGAACTTTCCACTGCTGCGCTCGACATGGTGCCACGTGTCACTCTTCTCCTCGTTTTCTCTGACGCGCTCCCCGCTGATCTGAAGTACGTTACCTTCCTCCACCTCCACCTTGATCTCTTCTTTCTTGATTCCTGGAAGATCCGCCTTAAAAACGTGTGCCTCAGGTGTTTCTTTCCAGTCGATTCGAGCTGTGGCAAAGGCAGAGGCGTCAGACGGTACGGAGAGGGAGGATGAGGGGCGAGAGAAAGGGATAAGACTCTGGTTGAAAGGGAAGCCATCGAATGGGTCCCATAGGTTGAGGGAAAATGGATCGAAGATGTTGCTCCTCCGGGTGATCGACATTGTCGTACTTGTTTTTGTTTGATTAGAAGGTGAGAAGAGATCGATCGATTATCAAGCTTCTGGTAAAAGTGTAACACTCAGCTATGATTTTTTTGGCTGAGGCGATCGAATGTCTGTGCCGAGAATTTATAGGAGAATGGAACGTGGCTGTGTAGATGGGTCTGATGTTTTCTAGAAAGTTCGCAGGTCCGTAATGCAATGAATAACATGGTAGAACTATGGACAGAGCTATTTTGACGTGAACAACGCACTTGCAATAGAGAAAAATAGAAAACATATATGATTAGTGGCTACGTGACTCAATAATAGCTCTGTTCATAGGTTTATCCTGAATAAGATTATTCGAGTTTAGTCTGGAAGCAGCTAGTTGTATCTTGTATTATTGACTTTGGGCTTCCGGGCCGTCAATTGTTTTGCAAATTTGCAATTCCGACTCCTTGGTGCAGTGAATTATTACACTAGGGTCGGATTACATCACGATAAAAATAATCTAAAATTCAAAGAAGAATTCAACTGATTAAGTTCCAACTCCATGTTCTCATAGGTCATGTTTGATTGTGGAGTAAAGTTATTCCGGATAAATTTCTCACTTATAATTAAGAAAGATTAAAATAATCATGTTTGATTGGAGTTTGATGAAATAAGCTCAGATACATATAGAAAATATAACATGAAATTGTTTTTTCAATCTCAGATACATATAAACCGACAATAAACTGACAACTATAATCTATACTTAAATGTCATGAACATCCGCAGGTGCCATTGTATCATATCAGAAAGTTGTCTGACCCAACCTTATGGGCAAGCTCGACAACCCACCCGACACACAATGCCATCACGACCTCCTTCAAGCCTACATACAAATAATTGTGAATTTCACTATGTATTTGACATCAAACACATTATCAGTAAAGTAATCCCCGATGACAGATTCAAACTCTACCAGAGTATCTGGTAATTGAATTCGAAAGGTAGCTAATTTGATGAGGTATGCTTGGTCATATGAACCGAGGAACATGATCCCCGTCATCCTCATAATGTCCAATAAACCAGAGGCTCATTTCACAAAATTAATACAAAATTTTTAGTTATCTTAAAACGTTGTTGCTATAGACATAATTTCATACATACATTACACTTATTGGTTGGAAAAAGATTTACCAATTTTAACACTTTTTTTTAAAAAAGTTTTATTTGAATATTTATTGACAATTTCCATCTCTGTATTTTCAAAAAGTTCATATTGTTCAATTATTCAAAAGCCAACCACGGTAGCCTAGTAATAAGTTTAATCATAGTTTTCTCCAATGTCTTAATTAACGAGTTTGAAAAACCATTTGTCATCAACTATTTCAGACACATTATGAATATTGTTTAGCTTTATTTTAAACAAGTAATTAGAAGTCGAAATTCACCAGCCTCATTAATATACCTTAAATATATAGATAAATATAGAGGGCCCCTGTCATGAATATTGTACAAAGTTTTTTCACATGCATGTTGCTTGTATGAGCAGAGTAGTTAAGAAACATCATTTTTATTGAGCTTCCAGATTTTGCTCTTATTTAATTACAAGGGCTATATTAATTCGGACATTGCCCCCCCAAAAAAAAATATTTAGAAAGCATGTGGCAAATTTTAAGATAGTTTTTTTTTATTAAATGTTAGAATTATAAATTATGAAGAACAATACAATTAGGTTCATGAGAAATAAGGAGAAAAAAAATAGATCTAATGATCAGTGTTGAGTGTGATATGACATGGTTCAGAAGTCTCGAAGTCCAACTACTTTTAGGACCTCTTCGGTCTCCGCTGGAGAATGGGCATGGGCACAGGAACAATCCCGAATTGAACTGTGTTTTACTGTTCACGTGGGAAATTATGGAGTATAGATTTTGATAATCGAAACATATTTGTTTATATTTTATGAAATAAGTTGTTGAATGACATTTAGGTCCTGTTCGGCTGCTGTCTAAAAATTGCTGTTTACGTGAGGAAAAAAAATTCAGTTCCACATGAACAGTAAAACGCAGTTCATTGTGAGCGGATATTTTGACATGACTAATAAATACTAATTAAAGAATCATCATAAATTGATATAATCAATTTTAATTATGGTGTTTGTTTAGTTTTTATTTATTTATTTTATTTCAGTGAGATATATTGTGAGAATGAATGTAATTAAAAAGATTGTAATGTATCATTTTTTTTAATCGCAGACCCAATACGATAAGATAGGATCTGAACAAGTTCAAGTACTAAACGACAGAGACAAAGGCGCACTTCATCGATACTATAAACGCTTCTTTATAGCGAAATCATCATGCCCTCATTTCTGCCGTTATTCCCAGAACTGGTTAACATAATTCGTATTATCTGGACCGTCCGATACAGAACTAACGTGCCATATCAATTTACAGACGTCATAAAACTAATGATAATAAAATCATCAGGTATATCTCACACGTTGATTTTAGATCGAACGGTTTTAGTAAGAAGCTCCGGAACCCAAGACCAGATCCCAAGACAAAATATCTGATGCTTAAACCAAGTTTTCTTTCCTTAATGGGAAATTTATGTCTAGTGACGAACTTCCCTAGGAGTAACCTTTAGTTGAGGGAGAAATATCAAATAGAACGGAGAGGGAGAGAGACATTGCCATAATGCGGTGAACACTGATCAAGAAGAAGTGATCCTAGGCGGCGATTGCACAGGTGCGCTTTTTCATATTATCATTTTCATTTTTTCTTGGTATTTAGCTGAATAAAATCCTCCAATTTATCTTTTGAGTGCGACCCAATAATCCACTTTGCTATCCCTCGTAATTAAATATGACAGTGTTTTCTTTTAATTCTCCAATGCAGGTTTATATTCTGGTTAAGAAAATGACATTACCAGATGAAAGTGTAAAAATGTGCTTGAAGGAAGAAGAGATCATGCGCATGTTATTTAGAGAAGAGTTGCAAGATTTACTGGGAGATGATTTTGACGGATCGGAAGAGGAAACTAAAATCTTTCAAGGATTTTTTTGCAACAATGGAGTAGAATCCTTGTCTGAGTCGGGTTACCTACCTGGTACAGCAGAGTCCGGTCGACGCATTTACTGCCGCATAGTTGAGTCATCTGGACACGGTGACCTCTCTACTTACAGCGTTTGTTGTGTCTTGCCTTGTTCTGGACTGGTTTCTCAAGATAATACTGGTAAACTACTGCTACCTGTACCAACCATGATAACTTCTGAACTTGAACCTAATGCTGTGAATCCAACTAACGAAACAGAACTTACTGTACCTCTACCAACAACACCCCCTTCTACTAGCCTTTGTTCAGGTACATTGGATATATCAAAAATAGAGAACTCATCCCTTACAGACCTCTGCACACATCTCCATGCACATGCAAACCGACTCTTGACCGACTTTGGGTACAAATTGGAGTTGCAAGGGAGAAAAAGTGACCCAGAAAGATTCAAGTACCTGTACCGACCGCCAAATGGTGGCCCTGCACTTTCTCATCTACCAGAAACTTGGGTTTCTTTAGGTAAATTATTACAATCATCATTAACGGGTTCAGCTTTGGACAAAACCCGTTTGCCTAGCCGGCAATGGTTCGATGTTAATGAATTTGCATCTAATTTGCAAAACACCTTGAATTATGTCGAAAGGCTGCTTCGAGATCCAGACTGTGGGTTGACCTTATCAGATCAGTGGTTTCTACTAGACCCATTTATGGCCATGGCTTCAATAGATCACAAAATTGAGGCATTGAGGAAAGCTGTACCGGTACAGGCAGGACAGAGTACAACGAGTGTTCTTGAAGAAAATGAGATTATGATTTTGAAAAGGAATGATGTTGCTGATCCACTAACCTATTCACGCCGTCGGTGTAAAAAGACTCTTTTACCCCAACTTGCACTGGAGCCTGAACCAGGGAAGAAAAGGGATGGTGCAAATATGCCTATAGTAGAAGGTCAAGTTGTTCCAACTGGAGGTATAATGACACGATCAGGCAAAAAGGATATAATAAGCCCAATTACAACTGAAGAGGGAGTACCGAGTGCCTCAGACTTGCACAAGGGTCCGTGTATAACTGGAGAGGAGGTGCAAAGCGCTACCAGATTGCATGCAAGTACAGTTACAACTGAAGAGGAAATATCATGTGCTCCAGACTTTCATGTAATTACAACTGGAGAGGAAGTGCAAGGTGCCACCCAGTTGCATGTAAGTCAAGTTACAAATGGAGAGGAAATACTGCATGCGGCAGATTTTACTGTAACTCCAGTAACAGTTGGAGAAGAATTGACCTGTCCTGCAGAATTGCATGTGAATCCAGTGACCATTGGAGAAGAAGTGTATCCAGTCACACCACCTGATAACGTACCTGTTAAAGAGACACTAATGGTTAATCAAACATCTCAAAGCATTATTCAGAGCTCCATCAACTCGACAATAGAACAAGTATCATTTAACACAGTAAAACCAGTTTCCGGCTATGATAACATACCAATCGGAACCACATTCATGATAAACCCGGTATCTGGAAGCATGGTACCGCAGCAGCTTGTCTTAATTCTGGATCCATCTGACGTTCCTTTTCCTTCTCCTTTTCCTTTTGAATCATCTATGAGTGGAGCGAACCCAGTCCATCCAAGTTATACTTATCAAGCAAGTATGTTTCAAGGATCTTTATCTTTTGACGCAAATAGTGGGTTTCAGAATCCAGAATATCCTGTTACCGTGGTCATGAATAAATTTCTTCAATCAAAATCAAAGAGAAAGCATAAATCCACCTCTGAGACCAAGGAAAATAAACCACGAAAGAGATCAAAGAAAAACGAGGAGAAGAGAGGATTCGACACAAAGACTGAAACCCGTAAGAGAAAAAGGCAGGGAAGAAAGCGGGTGTGCCAGTTTCATGACCATGATCTCCTTATCTCAGCAATAATTACAAAGAAATACTTGAAATACCCTAAAAAAGCCTCAAAAAAGAAGCCCATTCATTCAAAGCAGTCCACTGAGAAACCGGTTCAACTGGGTCAAATCAATTCTGACAACAAGAAGCATTTCATGCAAGGTGCAAGAACAGTCTTAAGTCTTTTAATTAATACAGGCATGATATCTGCTAACAGGAAGATCCAATACGGAAATTATAAGGGACAGAAAGTAATAGAAGGGAAATTGATTAGACATGGTGTTTTGTGCCAGTGTTGTGGTGAGAGTTTTACAATGTCAGGTTTTCAGATTCATGCAAGCAGTGAATCAGGGAACCCAGGTTTGAATTTGTTTCTTGGATCTGGTGAGCCGTATGTGATGTGTTTGTTCAACGCATGGTCAGTGGAATACAAGTGGAGGAAAGAGAGAATGAGGATTAGAGATGGAGATATTGAGAGGAATAATGATATATGTGCACTATGTGGAGATGGTGGTGAGCTGGTGTGCTGTGACACCTGTCCTTCTAGCTTTCATGAGTCCTGCTTGCCTTCCCAGGTTATGTTTCAGAACTGGTTCAGGTTTTCTGGTGATTCTGTACAATACGGAACAATCAGGTCTGGTAGCAGTACTGTTCCATCAGATCAAATTAGTTTGGCTACTTATGAGTACTATATTACCTATCTGATCTGATAAAGGCACAGGCATTGCCAAATTCAGTACTGGTATGCATGATCAGTCAGGTCTTGTACTTGTACCATTTACGCACATTTTGTTTTTAAATTGTCATATTCTGGTATTGCACAACTGTCTAGCTTTGGTACTGGGGTTGTGCGATATAATTACCTGTATATGTCCAAGTTTAGGGAGGCAACTGAACCTGTCGTATTCAAGTAAAAACAACCAAAATTGATGAGAAGTATAAGTGTATAACCACACTAAGTTTTAAGAATTGTTGATTTGATGAATTGGTTTTCATTTTATCTTCAGGAAATTCCAGAAGATTGTTGGCACTGCCCGAGCTGCAGATGCAGTGCTTGTGAACAGATGATTTGTAATTCATTGGAATTCTCCAGTTCCATTAATTACTTGCAGTGCTCGCAGTGTGAACGACGATGTAATCTCTCTCTCTCTCTCTGTCATTTCCTGCATTTAAAATTGGAATATAAAAACATGCTTTAAAGCCTTCAACTAATTTTAATTTACTTAAATTTTATTTTACAGTTCATGAAAAATGCATGAAGGTTAAGAACGTGATATGTCCTGAATCGCCACCAGGATCCTGGTTTTGTGGAAATCAATGCCAACAGGTATTATAAAAATTGTGGAAGTTCTTTGCTTCTCTTTAAACCATGCTTGCCTACACCATTTTTGCATATAATATTCATGTTTAACGTAGTTTGTTCGTTAAATTTTTTATGTAATTTTTGTAAACGACCAGGTCTACAATTACATGCGGTCACAGGTTGGGTTGGCGAATCATATTGGGGATGGATTCTATTTGAGCATACTGAGATGTGACCATGGCCAAACAAAAATATTTAATTCAGAGAAGTTGGTGCAGCTGGCTGAAAATAACATGAAGTTGGCACTTGCACTCAGAATAACTGAAGAGTGCTTTTTCCCGATCTTAGATCACCGTACTGGCCTTGACCTGATCCCCCTTCTTCTTTATAATTGGAGGTAAAATCTCTCTTTCTCTCTCTGACACACAAACATGCCCACACACACATGTACGCATAGCTATACAAATGTTTTTTTTTTTCCTGCAAAATAATCTTCGTTGCTGCCATAAAAGGGCGCCTTCACAAGAGACCAATATTGTTTTCATAAAATTCATTTCTGAAGATCATGCACATTATGTGAGTTCTATCAATTGATTATTTGTCCGTGGTATATATTTTTGTTGGATTAATCAGGGTCAACATCTTAAGCTTGGACTACAAAGGTTTCTACACTGTGGTGCTGGAGAAATATGAAAGAATCATCTCCGTGGCTTCCATCAGGTAAATTAAATGTCACAATTGATATTTTATTGTCTTTGTTATCATTATATTTGTTCTACAAATATGTATTTGTCAGGTTGCTTGGAACAACGGTAGCGGAGATGCCTCTGATTGCAACAAGCATCGAAAATCGCAAACAAGGCATGTGTCGGCGTCTCGTCTCTGCCATAGAGGAGGTTAGTTACAACTTCTATATCTTTGATCATAACTGCGAAATTATCTCATTTTGTCTCTTTAAATCATTTTTTTTTTCTGATTGAGGCAGCTGTTGAAGTTGCTAAAGGTTAAGATGCTACTCTTGTCTGCAATACCAAGCCTAGTAGACACATGGACTTCCCGATTCGGGTTTGTACCAATTGACAATGAAGATAAAGAGATGCTCTCTAAGCTTAGCTTGATCAATCTACCAGAAACTGTTTTACTGAAAAAAGACTTGACCACAATTTCAGTTGAACCACCAGGTGTGTGACTACAGTTTAACAAATGATCACCACTTTATTATGAAAAACTGTTACATCAGATGACATGATTTCTCTTTTCTTGGAACAATAGGAGATGGTTGCCACCATGCTTCACGGGGAAACGAGTTCAGAGCTGGGGAGGGAGAAGAAACCTTTCCATTGGATCTGGATGAAATAACAAACCCTCTTGAATTATGAGAATAGTACAAAGGTTAAGTTTGTGCACATGTGTAGAACAAAAATGAGCGTTTGTTCAACATTAGCTTTGACAATTTACCCTTTTGGCCACGTACCTATTTGTGTATAGTTTATGAAATACATACATATATTAGCCAAACGTAGTACGTATGTATTTGTCTGTGTATATGTCCGTTGTAAATATGAACTTATAAATCTGGTTTAGTATAATGTCTGTTCCCTATTCTAGAATTAACTAGCATCAGCATGTTAATTTTTTTTTAAAATGGTAATCTGCAAGTTATTGTATGACATTTTGCATATTAACCCAATTAGATGATAACTGATATTCAATTTATCTTATTATAACTGATATTCCTCAATTAGCCTCCCCTACGGGCCGTGGCTGACAGATCTCAATCCATATTAAATCTTTTTGAGTTTGATGATCACGTACACTTTTGTATAACTTAGGAATTTAATAATCCATTAAAGGTTGTGCAAACTACACCAATTAACTTTCTGCAAATCTTTTTCTGGATAGTTAAATGATTCTTATATAGATGAGATTTATATAATTTCATCTAAATTATGAAAATATTTTATAATGATTTGAATTTATATTTCGGTAACACATCAAGAGGGTAAAGGGATAAATAAGTAATAATACTTTGGGAATTTTTCTTTTACACCGCTTCAAAACTTGGAAATTATGAAATTGTCACTCCAAAACATAAAATTAGTTATTTGCCACTCTAAAATCAATAAATTTATGAAATTGCCACAATTATACATCTAATATACATATTGGATTAAAATTTTTCTGAAAATTATTGTATAAAGAATGTATTTTAATATTTTCCAAAATACCCTTCAATTCAATAGATAAAAAATTACCAACTTGATATCTCCAGTACCAAACTCTTCATCCCTTCGCCTCTCTTTCTCTCGTTCCTCCGCCAAACCAAAACACCGCCAGAACCCTAAAACTGATTCTGGTTCCAGTGCTTTAAATATTTTTCGTCATATTGGTTCCAGTGCTTTACTCTTTAGCGGAAGACTTGATAGAATTGCAGCGATAATTTCAGTGCTTTACTCTTTGTTCCAGTGCTTTACTCGGATCTGTAAATAAGGTAGATCTAACTTAATAGAATTGCAGCGATAATTTCTTTCAATGAAACATTTTAGCTATGCAGCACGATTAATTGGGGTAATAATATAGAGTAATCGTGTTGCATTGTTTGGTTTATCTATGCAATGCTCCCAAAAAAATAAAACAGAAGTAGAATTTAAAAAAAGACTTGAAGGACAACTATAGATCTTTAATAGTAAATTGGTATGAAATTTAAAAGGAGGGAAAGTAAAAAAGCAAAATAAAAAATTGTAACTCAAAGAAGCATACCCTTTTTTACCTTAACTTCCTCAAAACCCTTTCCCAAATTCCAAAAATTGCAATAGAAAAACAATAATTTCTTATTTTTAATTTTGTTTTTTCTAAGTAAATATGTTTTATCTGAGTCAAATAGAGCAGAATTTGCCATATAATGATCATCACTACTATAACCTAGTTGGTTGGTTAAGATGGTGCATGCTTTAGGGAGGACATTGGAGGTGTGAATAAGATGGACAAATCATGGATTCCCAGTGGGTAAGATTTCTATTTCAATTTGAATAAATGTTGCATTAGTGCGTAATCTAACATTATTTCTATAATTTTGTATATGTGTGACCCAGAAACTTCGTTTAGGTGTGCAGGAAGAGAACAAGAAAGACTTAAGTAAAACTTGGAACTGTTATTTCTGAGAGTGCTATTGTTTTTTTTTTAAGGTTTCTTTGTTGTTTTTGCTTTATCATTTATCTAAGGAAAACTTGGAACTGTTATGTCAAAGAGGTATTGTTATGTGAAAGTAGGTTAGATTTGTTAC